>VZQC01002408.1:499380-665452 GCA_009823505.1 Rhizomys pruinosus | reverse complement strand
AGCTTTGCAGGAAAATGGCTGGAGCTAGAGGATATCATGCTGAGTGAAGTAACACAGTCCCAGAAAAACAAACGACGAATGGTATCCCTCATCTGTGGATGCTAGTGCCAATTACCTAGTTGTAAGTATTTCTTGTGCACGGCCCCTTGAGCTTTTGTCCAAAGCAGTTGGGAGTGATGCATACTGGAAACAACAACAACAACAACAACAACAACAAATAAATAAATAAATAAATAAAATAAAAGAAGTTGTCTTGCACATGCAAGTTTTCATTAGTTTTCACAAATCCATGTACTCTCGAAAAAAATCTGCTCTATGTTGTATATTTTAAGCAAAATTTGTTATTCAACTTAAACTCTCACACTGCAAATATATATTATCTAGAGAATCAATGCATTTGAATTTATACAATGTTAATTATTTAATCTGAAAATTATTCTCTGGTTTTGCTAAAATATTTTGTTACCAGAAGAATAGATATGTTGGACTTTCTGTCATCTCCCTGGTGACCCTATGATGATAACAAGATTAGAACCTTGAAAAAAAAAACTAGTCAAAATAAAAATGAAGATTAACTATCATAAAAACTTTCATTATCACTAAGTTTGAATTCTTGTTCTAGTTCTGTGGTGTATACATGATAAATCATTTAATAAAATAAATATTCTTGTGTATATTTAAGATATGGAACATGACATATGTGTGCCATAGACATATATATCATATGTCACATATTACCCCACTGTGATACAGGTTATGCCCATTTTCTTGTATTCTTTCTTCCCTCATGGCAAGCACAGTATATTCCTGTAGCAAAGATGTCCTGAATACAGTACAATTTCTCTATCATCTCCATCTGGTATGTTAGATAGCCTGTTACTCTAACATGTTTACTACATTCCTCCTTTGACCTTCATCCTCTCATGAACCAAAATATTTACATTTACCTTGTGCATTTTGCAAAATTGATATTCATCACTTAATATATTCTAACCCCAAATTTCAGGGTTGGTTGCTCAAATATTTTGAATGTCACACTGCATCTATGCCCTGATTTTAACACTCCAACAGCATAAAGCAGGGTTCATTAGAAAAATGACTTGCTAGGACTAAGGCAGGAAGTATTCAAACTGAGCTTGTAGCAATTTACAGTGTCAGGAAGAAAGAAATGCTCACAAATAAAGACAATACATATCAAGGGGTCACAGGAGTGAAGGAGTTCCCATTGGCCAAGGCAGCACAATACAAGGAACAAGATAAAGCAGCATTAGATTATCACCTAAATTGGAAAACAAACATCCATGAATTCAAATTTATAAATTATTGAGTAAAGGAGAGGAGTAAATGTAATGTTCAGAAAATTACAAATTATATAAATGTACCCTACTTCAAGGAGATAGAGCCACTCCTTAAGTGTGGGTTGCATATAGTATTTTCTTTATGAAATATACACTATGGATGGAAAAGCAGTAGGTGTACCATACAGAAGCAAGATAAACATTTCATCAGCCAGGTGTTCACTGTCACCATCAACAGAAGTGAGTCACACTGACAGCATGCAGACCTGATGTTTCTATGAAAATGGTACTTTTCCTTTGTATCTTTCTTTCCAAAAACCTGAACTCTGAGAAAAATAACAATCTACTTAACAAGTATGGAACATTCTACAAAATACCTGAGTGGTACTAAAAAATGTGGAGGCCATCAGAAGCAAGGAGAGTCTGTCAAACTGTAATCGTCTAGATTAGCCTGAGGATTCATGGCTAAGTGTAATGTGGTAGGACAGGCTCTAAGAAATACAGACGTTCAAGGCTGTTGGTGGACGTGTGTCACTTTCTTTAGTGGTATGGCCACAGGTGAGTTGCCCTTGCTCACTGAATAAGTTCTCACCTATCTACCCACAGGCATGCAATCTAAATTAAACTCAGTGAGCTTCACACAAAAGAGGACATGGAAGTAAGAGGAAGATTAAGAAAGGTACCATTAAAAGAGGGAAGAAGATGAAGAGGAGACCTGGGGGTGAAAGTGACTAAAATTCATTTTATAAAATGTATGAAACTTCCAAGCAATAAGAAAAATTGGAAAGAGGAGGATATTAGGGTAAAAAGAGCCATCTGGATGAATAAGGTTCCAGTTAATAATGATATATCAATAGTATTTCTAATAATGTTCCATACTAACTGAAGAAATCAAGAGAAAAAGGTGTATAGGACATATGGAGAAATCTCTAGATAATCTTTGGAATATTTATACACAAATAAACAGCTATAAAATAAGAACTATAAAGCTTAAAATATTTTAATGGGTATATGTGTTATTATTTTCCAAGAATTGACGAATAATTTTTAACAACAGGAAAGCTCAGCAGAGACCCTGGAATTCTAATCAAATTTGACTTCACTGTTGACTTCTGCTGCCTCCCTGTTACACATATTCTCCAATGAACTGGGAAAAAAAGGAATCTCAGTCAACAGAAGAATCTCTGCCTTGGGAAGCCATCTAAGGCTAAGAAAGGTTCACAGGTAGGTAGAGCAAAGGAAGTCTGTTTTTACTAAGTACTTATACTGTGGATACAGGTTACTATAGTTGACTGCAAAGACGCTATATTTTCCTCAGACACTAATGATGAAGCCCCAGCACACATGAAGGAGAATCTTTAGGCTTCTTCTACACAATCTGTGTTCATGAAAGTAGAAATGACTTTGGAGAGGGGTAGGTGATGTTGAAGGGAGAAAACAGGAGAGCTGGGGAGGGGGAGCAGAGGGAAGCAAGCAGGCTAATCCGTAGGAGCAGAGTCTAATTCTCTAGTTCAACCAGGACACAGCTCTCAGTTCAGGGACAGTACTGGCTGTGTCCCCAGAAGAGCTGCCTGTTTTCATGTCTTTCATTCCCCAGGACCCTGTATCAGCAAAAGACAGTGTGTGGTCTGTGACCGCCAAGAAATCAGAAAAACTGCCAAGTCAAGGAAAGTTGGTGGAGTGAAATGACGTAGCAATTCCCGTTAGCTGAAGGATGGGGCTCTGCTTGCAGACTCTGGGAGGAGTAAGCTGTGCACATGACAGCTCTTTTTAACTCCAGTGCATTTACAAGCCTGAAACTAACACCTTTCAACCCTGGACCTCCTCCCACTCCTAGTCCTGGAGCTATGGGTACGGGAAGCCCATATATTATATCTCAGGCATGCTAGCCGACTGCAAAACAGGCAAGGCTGATTTATGTGTCTTGTGTGGAACACAAGCTCTGTAGGCATCTGTGGTTCATTTTGAAAGCTGAGCTTACAGATGTTAAGGCTGCACCTCGCAGAAGTTATGCTTCCTGCTTAGAGAGGATTTTTCCCCCAAAGATAGATTAGGTCGATGTCTCCATTCCTTCAGCTTGGCCATAACAATGGCCTCATTGTCATGGTTTCCCCTGAAATCCATGTAACCCTCGGCTCAGAAATCAACAGCAGCTTTTCCTACATTTTCAGACTATCCTGACTCTGTAGTTCTTACCTGCCTACTGCTTCTTCCATTCTAATTCTTCCTGTCAATTCACAGTCCCGAAAGCATGGACTGTTAATCTTACTTCAGTGTCCAAGGCATTCCAGCTTCTGGGAACATCATTTCTTCCCAGTCTCTAACAGTTTTGACCCTTCTAGATTCTCATTTCAGGTCATTAATTCTGTTAAGTGTCCCTTATCATATCATATTCATTTAATTTTAATGTGCACATCCAAGTGCATATGCGTGGAGGTACATGGAGTGGCAGACATCTGCATGTGTGCCTCTAGGGTAGCTTGTCCTCAGGAGCTGTTGGCTTCTGCCTCTCTAGTTCTGGGGTTATACACATGAATCACTGTGGCCGTGTGTGTGTGTGTGTGTGTGTGTGTGTGTGTGTGGTCATGTGTGTCTGTCCATGTGTGTGCAAGTGCATGCATGTTCCATTATTGTGTTTCTCCTCTTGTCATAAAATGATGCTATCATGGAGTAGTGATCAACTTGACCCGTGGCAAAGCTGAGCAAAACCATAGAGTTATACCCAGGTCTATGAAAGAGTAATGGATTCACTGACACCTTCTGGTAGACAGAAAAAGGAAGGGTCACATGATCCTCACTGTGGATTTCAAACATTAGCCTTTTCTGTCTCCAACTACAGCTGCAAATGGAATCAACTTAAATTTAAAAATCTGAATTTGATACTTTTTAAGCCCCTGGCTTATAATATGACTGGGAGGGTTGCAAGAATTGTCATACCAAGCATTTCAAACAGTGTCAGGACCTCCTGGGGTGCAGGACATCTGGAATCCTAGCTCTTCCAAGGCTGAGGAGGGAGGATAGGTAGTTGGAGGCCAGCTTGAGCTGTAACCAATAGTGAGATCCTGGTGCAAAGAATCAACCAAAATCAATTGATAAATTCATATCAAACAGTTGCAGGTCCAAACCTAGCAGTCACTAAGTGGTTGCTGATGGTCACTGTTGATATTGTCTTCATCGTTTACATGTCCAGTAACAATCATGCCCAGGACATGAGGACATTTCGAACCTTTTTCCACTCTTAGGTACCCTCATCCTGCCACACATCTCAGCTTTCCATTCACTGTTCTGCCACCATCTCCACATCATCACTGTATTCCCTACCTTCTCCCCTAATCCTAGCCGAATCCTGGAAATATGCTCAGACCTTCCTGTCTATATCCATGGCAAAGAAATACTAGTCCAGAATTTTGCTCCCTGATGTGGACCATGATGATTCATCCTGGCCTCCCCCAGGTCTGGCTAGGTAAAGATCTCTAAAGCCAGGCATTATGAATTTATTAGAAAGGTGTTATACAGGGTCAGTAGGAAAGCTGGTGAGACAAAGTATATTGCAAAAGAGCCTGATTTGGAGAATTATAGGCAAAAGGCCACAGATAGCCACAGTAGGCTCCTAAATGAGAGAGTTTTCCCAAGTCACAAAAGTTGTTTCTATCTCTAATAGTTTTCCCAAGAGATGGACATGGTTCTACACCACATGACCTAGCCTACATGACAAGAATCATAGAGGAAGGTAATGAATAACTGTCAAGATAAAATCCAAGTTGCTTTGGGGCTTGACCTCAGTGGGGCTGGGCTTACCTGCAGAAGAGGAAGAATGCAAGGCCACAGCAGATATTGCTTATCAAATCTATGGGAGAGAGTGCCAGCTTGACGGTCTGTGATGTAACACCAGGCAACTGCCTTCCAGACTATGACATCTAGGCATCCTAGAGCTAGACATTGACTGTGGGGTAGTGACAAGGCTTACTAGCAAAGCCAGCTAGCATATCAGATTTCTGAGTTATGAAAGATCTGAAACTGCTACTATACCATCTATGGGCAACCCTAGCCTGTCTATTATATGCCTACACATGGTAGTTCCTGATCAGAACACTCAGGAAGAGGTCCTGCCTTCTAGCCTGTCATGCAGCATATATTCCTGTTCCCAATGTGGACTGTGGCAATTTCTCCTTCCTTGAGCAAGACTAAGGTCTGAAACATTAAATCTCAGTCACATAGATTCTGACACTGCCACACACTTGGCCACCTATTATCTTCACCATTCCACCAATCCCAACCTCGTCACTTGCTAGTGCCCTACTTTGTCCTCTTCTCTTTTCACTGCAGCACTATCCCCCCTCAGTTCTTTGTCCTCTCCTCTTTTCACTGTAGCACTATCCCCCCTCAGTACTTTGTCCTCTCCTCTTTTCACTGTAACACTATCCCCCTCAGTACTTTGTCCTCTCCTCTTTTCACTGTACACTATCCCCCTCAGTACTTTGTCTTCTCCTCTTTTCACCGTAGCACTATCCCCCTCAGTACTTTGTCCTCTCCTCTTTTCACTGTAGCACTATCCCCCCCAGTAATTTGGCCTCTCCTCTTTTCACTGTAGCACTATCCCCCCCAGTAATTTGGCCTCTCCTCTTTTCACTGTAGCACTATCCCCCTCAGTACTTTGTCCTCTCTTTTCACTGTACACTATCCCCCTCAGTACTTTGTCCTCTCCTCTTTTCACTGTACACTATCCCCCTCAGTACTTTGTCCTCTCCTCTTTTCACTGTACACTATCCCCCTCAGTACTTTGTCCTCTCCTCTTTTCACTGTAGCACTATCCCCCTCAGACAGGCTCTGAGGCATCCATGACCAGCCCCCCAGGAGCCCTGGGCCTGAGCCTGTGGCTCAGGATCTGGAGAGAGATCACAAATTTCCTACTGCTTTCACTCATCCCTGCCCAGTGGCTTGCGTTGAAGGCCTGTAACAATCCTGGCAAGGTCACACTGTTTGATTCTGCTGTCAGTTTAGATTATGTCTGAGCTTTTATATCTAAATCAAAATACAAAAGAAGGAAAAGAGAGAGACTGTGAGAGAGACAGCAATAAGATGGGACAAGTGCCTATACTGAGTGGAGAAGTGACTTTACAGTGGCTAATTGATCTGTTCCCTTCACAAATGCCCCTCTTAACACAACCTAAGCTATTATTTAACATGTAAAGTCCTGGGCCACTCCAGGCCATCTCAGAATGGAATACACACTTGTGTCTGAGAAATGGGGAAAGAAACTATTTTCAACAAAGCAATAAGACCCATAAGAACCTATTTTAAAAATTTCAATTTATTTGGCTGATTAAAATAGTTACCTATTTTCAGGCCTCATGAATGTAGTGAACTTCAATTTCATATATTCTTAAGCTATATATATATATATATATATATATATATATCTATGTCAATATTCTTTCTGGTTAACAATTTCTATTTTTTATTTTTTTTTATGTGTATGAGTGTACTGTCTGCATGTAGGTTGGTGCACCCTTGTCATGCAATGCCGCGGAGGTTAGAAGAGGGCATCAGATTCCCCTGGAACTGGAGTTAAAGATGGTTCTTAGCTCCCATGTGGGTGCTAGGAATGGAACCCGGGTCCTCTACAAGAGCAGTCGGTGCTCTTAACCTCTGAGCCATCTCTCCAGCCCCAAAGTTAACAATTTCTAAGAAAAGACTTTAAAACTGAAAGCTACTACTGTGCTGTGTCTAAATGACCTTTTCATGTGGCCAAAGATAGATGAGGAATGGCTTACTTACCTATTGCAGTTTTCCACTGGACTTGACATTTTTATATCATTATTCAAGAAGGAAGGGATTATTGTTTATTTTTTCATTTTGACTTGCAGTCTTAAATGGGAGACCATAACATGTTCTGTAAGACAGCCGATCCTCTTGTTTGCATTACTTCAAACTATAGTGGGTGGGTTAAGAGCAAAGCTCATGGAGAAAGGACAGAGCCAGTAGTCAAGGACATCACTGAACATGGCGACTGAAGGTCACCCCCAAGTCACCAAAGCCCCACCTCTCCTTATTTGCAATTGCCTTGCAGTAGAATTAGTAGTTCACTAGCTGAGCTTCTCCTGAGTGTGTGCTAGTCTGGAAACATTTAGCCCTGCTTACTGGGCTATTCTTTCCATTGCTTATCCTGAGGTGGGATTTAGTAAGATCTGATCTAGCCACAAGATGCACCAGCCTTTCTGAAGAGGATTTGTACTGAGATCAGCAAACAGACATTCAGATCTGTTGTATGTCTTAAAATAATTTGAGATTAAAATCCTAAAAATTTAAACAAAATTTGTCATGTCTACTACAATTCACAGATTAGTTTCCACATTTTTTCTGGCTCAGATGGTGTGGGTTTTAAGTTTCTCTATGACATGAAGCTATTACTTAACACACCTACTTTAGAGTATTCATGAAGGCTCATAGTTAAAGTGACAGTGTCTTCAAATAGTAAAGTATTATATAAGATATGATTGGACAGTAGAGATAACAGATTATATTAATATCATATATTGACCCTTTATTCTATAAAGACAAATATTTCCACTAGGGAGAAATAGCACTTGAGTTGTGTTCAGAAAAATGGTCAGTGGTTAGAACATTCCTTATGGGACTGCAGAAATAAAACAGTTGTGGTGTTACTTTGTGAAAAGCCCTTTGGGGTACTATGGTTACAAGTAACTGGTTCTGACAATGCTCCACTAGGCAGTAACAAAGAAAAGTCTTGTTATTCTTGCTTCCCTTGGGAACAAAAGTAGGAGAATTAAGGATATCACTCCATCCTCCTCACAAGTATACCCCAGCCTGTAAGACAAGATGGTTACTTGCTAGATGTATACTAAATTTCTCCTGAGGCCTCTACTTTATCTCTCTTTGTCTTTTTGAGAATGAACAATATTCATTATTTCTCACCATTAGGTGGTAAAATGCAGATCTCTCTGGACTATATTAAGGGTGAGAACACTGTGATAGCCTTTCTCCATTCAAACTATTACATTCTCTTTGGTTAATTAGGCCAAAGAGTTATTCGGTGTTGCTTATTCCAAACAGATTAATAGATTATTTCTTTTGACAAGTTGTTAATGTTGTGCAGTGTAAAGGAGGAGTCAGCAAGGGATGAGAGAAAAGCCAAGACATAAAATGCATTTTACATGAAAACTTGGATGGAAAGTTATTTGTTACATATTACAACTTCTTTAAAATAAAGTTTATGAGATTCAAGAGTTGAATATAATAGGAAAAATAAATTTAAGGCTTCATCCCCTTTGTTTAAAATTTTAGTGAGCAGCTAACAAAACCAAGGCAGAAATTAAAACAAGGAGCTTGTTTTTTTTTGAACCTTTATTTACATTCCCTCCATTGTGACTTTGAGTCAAAGAGCATCACATGAAGTTTGAAGGCAACTGGCCTTCAGAATTAGTGCAAATACTAACTGGTCCCAGGTTCCCTCTGACAGGTAAGGAAAATACCACTGGAAGAAGGTGGAATTGAGTCACTAGGCAGTCATTGTACAGATGTCCAGCTACCCAGGGCAGATATTCTCAACCCTATCCAGCTTTGATGCAGAAAATTACATTCAGCTTGTTTTGCTCACTCCAGTGAAGCCATTCACCGTGGTATCATTCTGCAAATGATTCCCATCTCTGAGTAACAGGGTTCTTTACCTTCTACAGTCCAAGCCTGGGAATCGGTATTTTTTTCCAAGTTGCTTCTTACATTGCTATTCAGGCAAATATCAATGTCTTCCAATTCATTTTAAACAAAATTCTTGAGCAAAGAGGAAAGAAGAGAGACATTTACAGGGGGAAATAAGCATGGAAAGATTAATTAAAGTTGACCTTTGGAAAACTTTGCCAGGCAAACACAGAAATATAGTTGTTTTCTCTTTTCTGTGAGCCATAGGAAATCTCTAGAAGTTGCTTCAACAGTGAGTCGGCAAAGACACATGACTACTTTAAGAAGCATTTATGGGTGCAGGAGGCATGGACAAAGGATTTGAACTGAATGATTGTAGAAATTCTATATGAAATAATAAACTTACATTATAAAATTCAATATAAAAACTGGTTGTTGAAAACTTGATATGAGGGGCTGGAGAGATAGCCTAGTGGTTAAGAGCGCCGACCACTCTTGCAGAGGATCCGGGTTCGATCCCCAGCACCCACATGGCGGCCGAGAACCGTGTGAAACTCCAATTCCAGGAGAACTCCAGTTCCAGGGGAATCCGACACCCTCTTCTGACTTCCGCGGCATTGCACGACACAGGTGCACAGACCTACATGCAGACAGTACATTCATACACATAAAAAATAAACAAAATTAAAAAAATAATAATAAATTAAAAGAAAACTTGATATGAACATTTACTCACTGAATTTGTCATAAATATTTGATGTTTTCTATTTTTATATTGATTTATTTTCACCCCTTGATTTATCATATAACACATATGTCATGTAGTTATTTATACACTAAATGACATACAGCCCCTTTCCGCCATTCTATGTCTAAGGAAGAATGAAGATTATGAGAGCAGATCACTTGTCTTGACTTCTTCATTTTAATATACAGCATCATGACTTAGTCCAGCCCCTACCTCATAGAAAACCTCCATTCTTCATGTGTCCTT
Source organism: Rhizomys pruinosus (assembly GCA_009823505.1). Taxonomy (NCBI): domain Eukaryota; kingdom Metazoa; phylum Chordata; class Mammalia; order Rodentia; family Spalacidae; genus Rhizomys; species Rhizomys pruinosus. The sequence continues at coordinate 655,501 of VZQC01002408.1, read as the reverse complement.
TCATTTATTTTATATATTATTTTTGCATGGCTACAATGTGTCAGGTCCTGGGAAAGATGTTTAAGATACAAAAATTAAAAGAGATATGTGTTTTAATATCTAGAGATTGCATTCCAATGAGAAAGACAGTAAATGCTATAAAACCAGCAATAAAACATTTCTGGTGGGTGTCAGAGCACACACCTTAATCTCAGCATGCAAGAGGTGGAGACAGGAGGATTATTATGAATTTAGTCAGCCTGGTTTACAGAGTAACATCCCTATCAGACAGGGCTACATAGTGAGACCTTGTCTCAGTAAAACAGAGAATTGTTAGATATGCTATAAAGAAAAATTATGAATGATAGTAAAAGTATTAATAAAGGGGATGGATGTAAGCTATTCTGAAGAGTAAAGATGAAATTAAAGTAATTTTGTCATATATGAAATCAAATAAATTACATACATAGATGTACCTATCACAAAATTTTTATAGTTGGCTGTAATGAGATTTTGAACAATTTAAATCTATAGACATTTATAACATTTCAGTAAGAAAATATGCTCTGAGATCCTTCTTTTAAAGCTCCAAATACATAGCCAGGCATGGTGGCGCAAGCCTTTAAACCTAGCATTTGGGAGGCAGAGGCAGGTGGATCTTTGTGATTTCAAGGCCAGCCTGGTCTACAGAGTGAGTTCCAGGAAAGCTGGGAGACCTTGTCTCGAAAAGACCAAAAAAAAAAAAAAAAAAAAAAAAAGCTCCAAATACAGCCTACACGCTTTCCAGTCTTTTATCCTTGGCAGTAAAAACAGGCATCTGTCCATTTTGCTAACACTTAGGAATGAAGACAGGCTGATTTGAACTTGTCACTAAAAACACTAATTCAGATGTGACCCTGGAGGGGAATGGTGGCTTCCAAGGTGGGGATGACAGAGTACCCAAAATCACTCTGAGGACACTCAATTCATGGTCTTTGGAAGCAGGAAAGAAGAGAGAAACATCACAGAGCGTTCCCTTCCTAGTCACCTCTCACCTTCCTCAGTGTTATTTCAAGTTCTGAGGTTTTCAGTTAAGTACTGCTAAAGCATACTGCAGTTTCTGCCCTGACAGTTGTCCTGATGAGTTGATGTGAGGGCTGCCACACATCTAGAGTCCCTTGTTTTTGACTTGCCATATATATCTAGGCAATGAGAGGAGCCTTGTGTCCTCTGGCATAACAGATACTTGAAACTCATTGATTTTATTTTTGTAATTTTCCTTATTGTATTCCATTGCTTTGATGGGCACTGATTTTCTACACATTCTCAATAGCATGATACACAGTCTCAGGGAAATAATCACAGCAATTGACTTTGATCACTGACTTTCGTATAAGTCTCAGGTCCAAGTAATTTTATCAAATTTATCAAAATTGATAACAATGAATAAGCTCTAAATAAGCTTCTAATTTGAATAAGTCAAAATTAAAACCATTATCTTTTATCTGTAATTTTTATCTAATGTTGCTGATTTTATTCAAAAATAATTTTTCTCTTAAAAATTTGACTATATTTTTCTTCTCCTGATCATACGTTCCTTTATTTCTTCTCTCCATGAGTTATTCTACTTTTCTATCTTTTGAGAAATGACTGCAATTTTGGTATTGATTTTGAAATCATGTATGTCCAAACTTTTCTTATCTAAGTAGCCCTGTATGTTCAATCTTTGTTCTTCTTAATAGAGCGTGTCCACCCAATTTATAGGCACAGACACACAGACACAGATACAGACACAGACAGACAGACATACAGATAGACACACACACACACACACACAAGCTTACTCTAAGGAAAAAAAAAACAGCAAGTGCAAAGGTAATTTAGTAATGATAACTAATACATTTTGTACCTTAATTGGCATTTCATAATTTCCTTCCAAAGGCTATTGCTACATAAACCTTGAAGGGATTCACATGTTGAAGTTCAGATAATCTAAAAATAAATTATTAGACTTACAAAGGAAAGAAATAGGTTGTTTATATTGGAATCTTACTACAGCATGGACACCCTACTTTTCCACCCTACTTGCTTTTGGTCAGCACAGGAAGCAAACTACAACAGCATCCTAATCACTTATTAAACTTAATTCTCACAGTAATCTCTACCATTACTCTTATCTTAAAGTTGAAACTGAGGCACTAGTAATCAAGCAAGTTGCCCAGGCTACAGAGCCAGTAATAGTCCTATTGGCCTGATTGGGTGCACAATAAAGAAAGTATTTTTTCATTATACAAAACTGTATCTTATAATAAAAGTAAAGCTTCATTTTTGTTTGTTTTTTTGAGACAGTCTCTCTGTGCCTCAGCTGTCCTAAAACTTGCTGCGTAGAACAAGTTGGTGTGATCTAACAGAAATCTGCCTGCTTTTGCCTGCAGACTGCTGGGATAAAAGACATTCAGCAAGATGCCAATTGTCATTTAGATGAGGAGCAATGTAGAAGAGACCAAGATAGTTCAGAAATGCCTGTTCTCTGGTAAATGAAAAGCTGAAAGGAGCAAGGTGATGCCACCTTCCTCTCCCCTGAAAAAACTGGACTGACCTTGAGAAAACAAAAACCTTGGTTAATCTGGGCTAAATGTGTGGCCTTAAGCATCCAAAAGGAAAGTACAACCAGAAATAAATAATCAATAAGACCAGAGAAACTGTACTGCAGACATAAAACTTGAGATCTTAGTGAAAAGACAAAAAGAAAAAAGAGAGAGCACTGTTGTTTGACCTGTCTTCAATTCTTACTGGCAAGTACATCTACTCTGTGGCTGCCACTGATTTTTCCATTCTTCAAAGACATGAGACACAGCTTTTTAACCCTCCAATATGGACTGAAGACTCATCTCTCCAAGAATCCTCCAAACCTTCAATGCCAGATGGGAACTACTGAGATACCCAGCTTGTGGACCAAACAGCTAAGTGGATGTCAGCCTTGTCAGAATATAGACTGCCATTGTTGGACTACCTGGGCTGTGTCATGGAGGCCAGTACAGGGGGATCAAGACAGGATGTGTGCTTTCTGGACTCCATTTGGGGGACTGTGGGAGGGAAAGACCATGATGTGGAGCAAAAGTGCAGGATTGATGGTTGTTTGGGATTGCCAAGGAGGAACCTTTGAGCACTTCCTTAAGGAAAACATGACATATTTTAGGAAAAAATAATCTTCCAATACAAGTGATATATACATATATACAAACAAATATATATATATATATTTTTATTATATATATATATATAATTAAAACTACATATATATCATATATATATATATAGCTATATCTATTATATATATATATTATCAGTGTAGCAATACAAGTGGTGAGGAAACAACAAAAGAATTGAAAAAAAAACTCTGGAAAGACTCAGAAAAAGATGAAGGACATGTGTGGCAGAGTGCAGGTGGGGTGGGGGGCATGGAAAGGGAAGCGGCTCTAGATTTGACTAAGAAATGATGTATGACCTATGAAAAGAAGTTTAATAACAATAAAAAATTGAAAGAAAAAAAGAAATGCCTGTTCTCATACTTAGGCTAGCTGTGCTCACCTGGAGCATCTACTTTAGGGTTAATAATTCATCTGAATACATGTGTTTCTTCAATATGAATGTATGACCTTATTCTCTTACATAAGTGACCTGTCTGCATTATAGTTGAGACTATAGAAATAACCATAGAAAGCAATATTTTAACTTGACATCTCAGTTATGTGTAGCAGCATGTTTTACAATGGTTGGAAATATCCACATCTTCAGTGAACAACACAGGTCTTCCTTGAACTTTCAAATTTAGGAAATTTTCCCATAGCCAAGCTAAGAGACAAAGCCCACAGGGATATGACTTTCTGGCAAATATTTTTTTTGTTTAAATACTCCAGTTTTAACTGGTTTTTTGACTTTAATAAATGAGGGCACTTAATCTTCTTATTTTCTTTCTAACATGTTTAAGGAAAGTAGTTCTTTTCATTTGTTTATACATTTTTATGTTTGAGCTATTTTTTGGGAAAGGATGAAAACTAAAAAGATGAACTTTCAACTCCTCATCCACCAGTTCCATCCACATGAGGACAAAATCAGGTCTTGCTAGACCAGGCTTCCTTTTCTGAAGGATGAACAGACTTTCCTCTTTACAGACTGGACACTGGGTGAAGTCTTATTAGTGGCTCTCCAAGACCTCCCTGAACAGGAAGAACGGTGACCCACCTCTGCAGGACTTTTCAATAGATGCCCCCATGTATAATCCCCTAAGACTTGATTGACCCCCAGATCTCTCGGCCAAATTGGTAGGGACTTCAGGTATGGTCGTTAAGCACCCAGAAAGGCTAAGTTGCACCAGCCTGTTACATTGCACCTATATTAACATTGTATCCTTTGGAAAAACAAACTATGTTATTTCCATAGCATATTCCTTGATTCACATCTTTCAATTTTAATCCCATATTACTCTAAAAGATGCACACCTACCCTCCATCATATACTAAAATTCCAAGGTCTGAAAATACCTGTTAGGTCAGCTCTAGAACCTGTGTAGGGATTCCTAATACAAGGGGCTCCCACCACCACCCCCACACACAAAAACAAATCTCCGAGAGACCCCTGAGGACCATATCCTCAACTGACCTCAACAAAACAAAACCTTGGTTAATCTGGGCTATCTGTATGGCCTTAAGCATCCAGAAGGAAAGTACAACCAGAAATAAATAATCAATAAGACCAGAGAAACTGTAATGCAGACACAAAACTTGAGATCTTAGTAAGAAGACAAAAAGAAAAAAAAGAGAGCACCTTTGTTTGGCATGTCTTCAATTCTTACAGGCAGGTGCATGTGCACTCCTCAAAGACATGAGACACAGCTTTTTTTACTTTTTAGCCTTCCAATGTGGACTGAGGACTCCTGAGACACCCAGCTTGGAAACTAAGCAGCTAATGGGAATTCAGCCTCCTCAGAATATGGACTGTCATTGTTGGATTACCTTGGCAGTATCACGGAGGCCAATGCAGGGGGATCAAGACAGGACACATCCTTACTGGGCTTCATTTTGGGGCACAATATTTAAAGCAGAAGCACGTTAGTAAGGGTTTCCTTCTGCATAAGGTTTTTTTGTATCGTAATGTCTTAATCATAGTCTATCATCAAGTATTTTAGGAGTATCTTTAATGTTTAGGTAGTATATTAGCAACATGCAATAATTACATCATAAGTTCTCAAGCAGAGGCAGTCTATTGCAAAGACCTTTTTTGCTGCCAGTTATCATAGGCTGTTTAAAGTTAGAAAACTGAATAGAAACACTGAATACTGTAGAAATGCACTTTGCTCAGTAATACTTGAGTTGCTGCAATATTAGATTATCCATTTGGTTGTTACAGAAAATCCTTAACTATAATTGATGGTTGTTGCCATAATAGTATATTGCCTGTATTTCTACCTCTAGTAATGGGCTTTGTGTGCTAGATTTCAATATCCTTGAGCCTGGGCAAGTGTACAAGCCTTTTTAAAAAGAAACATGACTTACACAAAACTGTTCAGATTTGAGAGATACCCTTGAAGTAGTTTTTGTGGGTGTAAAACAAATGGTGAGAATTTGGATTGTTCCCTTATTATAGTATTGAAATTAAGTCTGCTTAATTTATCGAATCATGTTCATGTCCTGATTTTATATACTTGTATCTATCAATAATTGTGATACTTGAAAAAAAAGATGAATTTAACATTGTGAAAGTCCTAGAAAAATATTATAGTATTTTGGAGTATTAAAAACTAAGTTATGCTTCATATTCTACCTCATCTAAACATGAAACATAATTATTAGTATGACCACTTTATATGATTATAAGATGTTCTTCTTGAATTAATTTTGTAGATCACAGAGTCTGGCAGATAATACAAATCTTGTAGGTCCAAAGTCTGTATCTGTAAATTTGGTAATTGAGAACTGGTAATGAAAATTCCTAACTTGGTGCTATAAAACAAATTAGGAGTAGACCCAGTGCATGAGAATGGGCCCCCAGCAACCTGACCCTGTTATCCTCTACAGCAGATACTTCCCATATTTTTCATTATTTGCTTTTCTAAGAGAATATCTGGCCTTGTTTGTGAATTACATTTAGGCAGACAAAAATTCAGAGTTAAAACCATGATTTTATTTTGCCAGCTGGGCAAGGTTCAGCAAGTTGCCCAATTGCCATTTAGATGTTGAACAATGTAGAAGAGACCAAGATGGCTCAGAAATGCCCATTCTCATCATTATCAAGGGGATGGCATAGATCCTAAGTGGCAAATCTGTTCTCCACAAAATGAAAACTCCCAATTTCAGTGACTAATACAATTGCTTTCTAATTTGGTTTGCTAAAATCCAAAGTGAATAATATTTGTATCTTTTCTAAAAGATTATGTGATAGGATTCAATATTGTTAATTTAATCCAAGTTGGTGCCTGTCTTCGGTGTGTGGGGTAGAGTTTTCAAGATTGACTGCACATCAACAATTACTCAACAAGGATTGGAGCACTGGATTTCAAGTCTGTACTTTGGCCATATTCAATGCTTATCCATAGCAAGGCTGCTTAGAATGCTTCTGCCTCATTGTTTTAAAGCTTGAACTTTGAGTTCATGTGAAAGGTTTTGAAGCACTTTTCACCATATTAAGATCCAGATAACTATTAATATGGTACATGTTTTAGGGTCAAGTCATTGGATATGGGAAGAAAGATTGATTGGCACTTCAAACAAGGCTGTAGAGAAGGTGAGACTATTTCAAGACACCTGAAAATCCCTTCCTCATTTTATAGGGTTGCTCCTAAGCTTACCTTAGTTCCACAAATTCTAGAAAGAAATACATTTGCATAAAATACCCAAATGGCCAGGAGGCTTCATCCAAATCACCAGGTATTCATAGAGATTTCCTACCTGAACTGCAGCTCTACTCATTTAGTAAAGTGTAATTGCAAAAAATTACAAAGAGATTTCTTTATCTCCAATACCCAGTTCAGGAAAACCCGGAGGTTATACTCTAGTCTTTAAGTAAAGAGCTCAGGCGCTCTCACAAGACAAGCTTTCTTGCTAGTCTCCTCCTAAGGAAAGGACAAGGCAGTAGATACCATTTCCATGGTGACTGGAGGACCTGGGATTCATAAGCATTTATTCTGTATTCTGCAATACATATCACTCAGCGATTTTCAGCACACTAGTCGGCTCTGAGAGAACTATAACTGAATCCTAAGAAGAATTCTGACAAGAGTCTAGTTAAGGAGAAGTTGATGGACACTAAGGCAGGCACTTGGCTAAATCAGATTTGGCAACAGCAAACCAAATTCCTTTTCCTGTATTCTGAAAACAAAAAAAGAGAAGGAAAACACATAAACACCAAATTTTACAATATCATTTTACACACATGTATGGGGAAGTGTGCAGATATGTATTACCATCATTGTTAGTTACCTATTGCCTTGATGAAATTAACTCAGACGTTCATGGGAAAATACACTAAGATAGGCTTAATTTTTGATTTGCTCAAATGAAAGCACTGTAATGAATACATTTTTTTAATAATCTTGATTTATTCATTTTATTGCACATTTTAAAATATTTATTATTATATAGGTAATATACCAACATTACTGAATTTCAAAGTGTACAGAAAAGTGTGTATTACATGTAATGGATATTAAATATATTTTTAAATTTATTTTTACTTCTTGTATGAGTGTGTTGCTTCCATGGATCAGTGTAACCACGTCTTTTAATGCTCACAGGGGCCAGAAGAGGGTGTTGGATTTCTTGGAAATGGGATTATAAAGTTATGTTCTTCCATGTGCATACTGGGAACTTAACAGGGTCCTCCAGAAAAGCATCCAGTGTAATGAGTCATTTCTCCATCCCCAATTTAATGAATTTTAAAAATAAACTGGGTCACAGTTATAATTATTCAACTAGAATATAAGATGCACTGTTGCAATGGAGTATAAAAATATTACATTCAACTTCATCTCCCTTCTACTCAAGACCACTAAATTTCTCATTTTTAATTAAAATGAATCAATCTTTGGTACCTTTCAGATTAATTATTTTGATTACTCACCCATTAGAGTGGTGCATAATATCCCATCATCTAGACATTTCTGGCTGTGGTAAGCAGCTGCAGAATAGAGTCATCTTAAATTTTTGGCCAGTCCTTTTCAGGACTGGGTAAAACTGTAACTGAAATCCAAGCAAAACTGGTATGGAATTAATTAAAGAAGAAAATTCTTCATTGTACTGAAAAACAGGGTAGGTAGTTGAACAAGTTTATTTCCAGGCAGACAGAAAGATCCAGACCCTCTAGGGATATCCAGCCTTTCAGATCTCTATGTCTAACATGCCATGTCTTGATCAGGATGTCATTAGTAAATCTGTGATAAGAAGGGGTAAGAAAATAAGCAAATAAAACTTGTAAAAAAAGTTTTCCAATGTCATAAGAAGTGAGCACCTACTGAGAATCCAGATGGTCAAGTGGATTTCAAGTTGAAGAAAGTCTACTGGAAATCGATGAATAGATCAGAAATGGCTTCACACCAAAGGAAGAGATTATAACTATAATTTATAATCTAGGAATGGACCCACAGATAAAAGACAGTTCATATTAACATTTGTCTTTCTATAATGAGCATGTGCATGCACAGAAGATGATAGAAGAAGCAGTGGATGAAGGAGAGTGGTATTCAGGAGGAAGGAGGCAAGCCTGAACTTGTGTTTGAGGACAGAGAAGCTTGGTCATAGCTAAAGCAAAAGTCAAATCTTAGAAGATACCAATACTAGAGATAGTGCAGGAAGGAGACTAAGATCATCTGCTTGCAGGGAATCATTTGGTTTCGAAGAAGAAAGCTGGAAATTATAGCCTTTCTGATCCTGAGGTTCTGGGCAATATATTCTAATGAGGACAATATCTCCAAAGAAAATCAACATCTGTTATCTGCCAATGGCCTCCCATAAAGTATTGTTTTTCAGTAAATAATATATGAAAACGATTCATCTCCTAGTTTATAAGAATATTATAAATATCTGCTTAATAAAACAGTGCTCTGAAGTTCTGGTAAGCAGATACTTTTTTTTTTTTTTGCAGATACTCTATTAATACAATATGTAATTATTTATTTCCATGGGCCAGCACATCAGACAATGACTTTTAGATGCATTTTAAGCTGAACTTAATTACTTTCACTAAAAACTTGGAAATAGTCTCTCTTTGGCTTGTTACCAGGGTAGTGTATCTGGCTGATGCAGGCTGATGTATACCACTCAGCTTCCCAAGTCAGAATCCGCTGCTTTATAAACACCAGCTAATAGGCTTTTGCAGGTTTTTCAGAAATTAATTACATTAGATTTAAATTAATTGTTAAGTTGATAAAAGAATTCCCAAGGAGTCCTTAAGCTTTAAAAATTACAATTTTGGTACTGGTGAGCATCAAATAGCCAAGGCTCTGGCAAGGTCCTGTTATGGTTCCAAATCTTGATTCCTTAAATAAACTGAGACTGAGAAAGCTACTGCTACAATTGCACATTTTTTCTTCTTAAATTTGAGCAACAGAATATATGTATTTGATCAACAAATATCTAGGATGTATCTGTAATATGATAAACACTGTGCTCTGGACCCAAAGATGGAAAAATAAACAGATATAAATGTCCTTTGCTTGTGTAGTTTATGAAAGTATCGTATAATCAAACACTCAGTGTCTCTTCTAACAAACTCAAAGCTGCTGAAAATTTAAGACACAGGTCTGCAGATGGGATGTGGAGGCATAGATACATCCGGCTACGATGTAAATCAGCAGAGGCATATGGCCACCTTCCGATTTTGGGCTTTGAGATCTTATTATAACAAGCAAACTCAAGTACTTAAAAGGCCAATACAAAGCCTGCTTAGAGAAGCAATTGTACTAAGGGACCATTTGCTCTGCTGCTTTGAGAGGTTCATAAAGACTTTGCAGAAACAACCATAACTATAAATTAAAAACAAAACAGAAAAACGGAAGTGGAACATGGGCTGAGGTGAAGGTAATGGGACGTGGTGCTGGTTCAGAAGTGTAAGACACAGGATAAAAAAAAGGCTGGGTGTGGTGGCTCATGCTTTTAATCCTATTACTAGGGAGGCAGAGGCAGGTGGATCTCTGTGAGTTCAAGGCCAGCCTGGTCGACATAGAGAGTTCCAGGCCAGCTCGGACTAAAGGGAGACCCTGTCTCAAAAAGACCAAAAAAAGAGAGAAGTGTAAGGCCCAGTTCCATTTGGTATTTCCAGTACTGACCTGGTAATAGAAAGGATGAGGTAACACATGACACTACCCTGGAATATTCAAACAAGAAATGAATTACACCAGTCCAAAGATGTATGCAAGAGCTAGGGAATGATTCTGCTAGGACTCACTGCTTGAGCTAGGCACTTGGGTGATAGCTCAAAACACCTTCTAATTGAAACAGAGCTTAGGGCATATTGAGAGGATAGCTTTGAAAAAGGCTTGAAGGATGACCATATCTAAAAGGAAGGAGTAGATAAAATGAGAGGTTTTGTATACCCTCCTAAGTTAGGGATGCCTAGAAAATGATCTAAAATAGCAAAAGTTTAAAATATATAACATAATATAATATATTTAAAAAAGTGTTCTAAAGCTTTCAAGAAGCTGGAGTGACTGTTACTGGAGTTGATCCATGCTTGCTGGACGGCTTTTAATGAATAGATGAAACTGATTGTAATTAGCATCACTCGTCTGGATAAAATGAGTATCTGATAATTTATTTAAATTGGTTCCCCTTCCTTTAAATGGTCTGTAGAAGTACTTCCCTTTAGAGTGAATTAAACTTAATTTTGTTTAGAGGCTTTTTGTGGATATCAAGATGTGTTCAAAAATAAATGGAGGCATTTTGAGTTGTAAAGAAGAAGTTGAGAATCATTTATTTATAGCCCTATTTATTGACCTAACAATTTTCAAGATTTTACAATAATGAAATTAATTATAAGCTAGATCATCAAATCTTATGAGATACACTGAGCATATTTGAATTACAGATTAAACAAAATTTCAAATGCACTAAGAATGAACAACCAGTAAATAGAGAAAGATAAGGGTAAAAGCTTTCCCTTCAGGCTAAATGATTTCAGACTATGTTGCTAGAATAGCAAAGCACAGACAAGGTAAAGTACAATACACAGCCTTTAAAACAATCTAAAGAAATGTTTCAGAATGAATAGTGTTACCATGCGGTTTTCTTTTGAAATTGTCTTATTCATTTTGTAACATTGATAATATTTGTTAATGTTAACATATCATAAAAATGGGTAACTATAAACTGATAAAGTTATCCCAATGCTACCACTTAGAAAATTTCACCATTTTGGGGGGAAGGCAGCACATCTGACAGTTATTCATTAACGTGCATGTATCAATATAAGCATATATTGCCAAGAAAAATCCTATTCTGCAACAATATTTTGGCGGGATGTTTATTAAAATAATACTACATCAGCATTATCTTAGGCAGGTGTGATGGTGCATGTCTTTAACCCCAGCACTCAGGAGACAGAGGTAGGCAAATCTCTGTGAGTTCAAGATCAGCTTGGTTTACATAGGGATTTCCAGGTCATCTGGAGCTAGAGAGAGACCCTATTCCCAAAAGACAAAAAAAAAATACTATATAAATATCTCAAAGCAGTTTTCAAATTCTGTTATAATTTGAGCCAAGTGTTAATTGAGTAATACTTTAATGAAGAGTTAATCTGTTTTCTATAAGCTATGTTGTAAAGTGTTCCACCGTGAATATATTTATAGCTAGACTGGTAGTCAGACTGCTATTCTAGGACTAATACTTCCAGATTAAACATATGATAATTCACAGTATAACACATTGTAAACTGGTGAGAAGAGTGGTCTTCAACAAGTCCTTGTCTAATTTCTTTATTAGGTAAACAGTGGATAATTTTTTTCTATCCCAACAATTCTTACACTTTCCATTTCCTTTCCTCTCCCTATCATCTGCTCACTCATACCCTCTCTTCACCCATTTATCATCTGCCACTCTTGTTTCTTCTTTTATCTACTACCTATTCATCTGCTTCTAGTTTCTAAAGGATTCCTGATAACTGGCAAAGCCTCACTTATTCACTGGTAGGAGCTTTTACATAATATAGACCTGGTATAATGGCAAACACATCCATTTTTTTCTTTAAATATACCATGATTTTAACATCAGATTTTAAACTGATTCATAAAAATATACATATTAATATAGATAGTATGATGTCATCTTCCAATGTATAATACTCAAATCATGTTAAATATAATGATCAACTCAAGCATTTACCTTTTTTTTTTTTGGTCTTTTTGAGACAGGGTCTCCCTAAAGTCCCAGCTGGCCTGGAACTCACTCTGTAGACCAGGCTGGCCTTGAACTCACAGAGATTTGCCTGCCTCTGTTAAGATTAAAGGCATGTTCCACCACATTTATAGTGCAAACATTCTAAATACTTTTTCTTCTCTGCAGACATACACAGTACAGTACCATTATCTATGGTTACTCTAGTGGTTTTTATCCTTAAAAGTTTTGTGGACCTATATCACTTCATTTATACATTCATATCCTTATTGTGCTTAATTTTAATGGTCATATTGAAACAGGGCCTCCTTATGCCTATGGCACCATTTTATTTTTATATCCCAGGCTTTTATCCAACTTTGCTTATGTATATTTGGACTTTGAGATCAGATACATAGGATTCTAGCATTTTTTCCATTAGCATGCAAGTCTTCAACAAAATTTTATTGAATGATGTACACTTTGCTTCTGATTTGATTCTGATTTGAAATATCCTTTAAAATCATGTATGACACATCTTTAATTCTGAGTCTATCTTTAGCATGGACTCAAGTGTAAAAGAAAGTATTCTTCATCCCTTATATCTATCAAATCACATTAACTTAACTACTTATAATCTTTAAAGTACTTACAATTTGTATTTTAACTACCAACTTTCTAGAATGGGTTTAATAATTGACAAAAAAATATTAAGGGGGATACGATAGCTTGTGCCTATAACTTTAGTTTAGGAAGGAGCCGGGCGTGGTGGCACACGCCTTTAATCCTAGCACTTGGGAGGCAGAGGCAGGCGGATCTTTGTGAGTTCCAGGCCAGCCTGGTCTACAGAGTGAGTTCCAGGACAGCTGGGGCTACAGGAGACCCTGTCTTGAAAACACCAAAAAAAAAAAAAAAAAAAAAAAAAGAAGAAAAAAAAAGTTTAGGAAGGAAAATTGTTCAGAATTTGAGGCCAGGCTAGGCTAACGAATTAATTCTATCCAGACAATCTCGGCTAGGGAGTCAGATTTTATGTCAACAAACAAATTACAAAAAAGTGGCACAAATATCTTTAAAGGTCTTAGTTTTGAATTCCACATTAAGGCACACATGTGTTTAATTTAATCATAAGTTAAATAATGTTTGCAGTAGTTCTAACTATCTATAAAGTGCATCCTTACAGTTAGCAACTTTCAGTTAAGAAGTTTCTCTAGTGGTTTAGAACAGCTACACTTTTATACTGATTTGGCATAAACCTGTTTACCTACTCTGTCTTAATGAAGAAAATATATGAAGATACAGGCATTCAAAATCTGAAAATCTGTTATGTATGAATTCCTGCTATTGTTTTCTTTAACCTAGTCATGAACAGATTCACATCTTTTAAAGTTACTGAAATTAAGTGATCTCTTTAATCTACTGCACCACTCTCCAGTTTGGAAGCAAGACTTTGATCTTGAATCCTTAGTTCCTTCTGACACCTTTGCCCCATTGTGATCTGTGCTATGCATTTGATCCTTTACTTTTTGCCCAGTGTGCCTGAATAAAATAGCAAGAGGACTCTTATTACAGGGGCATCTTGTTCTGATGTGACAAGGAAGCTGCATCTTTCACAGCTGGCAGTGCATGACTGCATAATACCTGGATGCCAGAAGTGCTCTTGAAGAACAGGCAACCTGTTTCCTCCTCAAGCTGCAGCAAAAGCTGTCAAAACCACAGGTGCAGCAGGGCCGCCCCTCTATCAAGCTGTTTACATTTCCTCTTTCAATCTTGTATTGGCAGCTGAAGTTGATTCTGGCCTTGGCAGCAGAGACAATATATCTCTTAGGATTTAAGTCATAAAGATGGTGTTGAAATTCTCCACTTTAATTCCTGCCTCTCACGAGTTATGGAGTTAAAGACCCTGGGGCAGGTAGTATAGCATTTTTATTTAGAAAAAGGGGAGAGAGGAACACAGAAGCCAATTAAGCAATTTCTACTCTTGTTAGAGATCTTTGAAATCTTGTTTTGAACTATACCCTTTCCTACAGCTGATGATTTGTAGCTATGAAGCTAAAAGTTTGGATGCAAAGAGATACATTTACTGTGACTTTTAAGGGAATATTAGAATTACTGATATGAGAAATACCGACTCTTATCACAGATGATACGAAAGAGCATTAATATAGAGATCAGCTGGCCTTCATTTATATTTAGCCAAAATCCCTAACCTCAACTCTCCCATGAGAGAAGTTACAAAATTATTAGGTAATCCACATAGGATAAATCATGTATGCTTCTATAGATTGAAAATACCTAGACTCCACATTTTGTACAATTACTTACAATGTAAATAATTATCCAATTAAAAAAATGTCCACCAGGTTCTAGTTCCCAGAGATGTTATCTAATCACACCTAGGAAGCCCTAACACATGAGCGAAGATACACTGATATAGGAGTTGAAGGACACTGGAGGGAATTAATGCAAATTTAAAACTGATATATCAAATTCTCAAAAAATAAAATACAAATTTTAAAAAATTGACTATGATTTTGATTCAGTGTCAGAAAGGAACACAAATATAAAGTTAAATCCCCATTCCTAACTCATATATTTTAATAAAATTCATTTTACTAAAACCTGGCATATGCAAAATATATTTAATATGGATTTAAAGGCTGTTATATGGAATCCAGAAAGGAATAAATTGCTTATCTTATAAAATTTTTTTATGAAATACAACAAAAGTTCATTTACTTCGGTTTTTCAATGTGTATACTCAAGTCTTCCAATATGTCAACTTGAATTCAGGCAATGGATTTTTTTCTGGAATTTTAGACTATTTTTCATGAACATTAATAAAAATAAATATTTTCCTCTTGCTGGTATTTGAGTATATTTTCCATGTAAAGCCACCTTTAGAAAAGATAACACTTAAATTCCAGTATCATTTGAAAAAAATATACTTGCTATTAGCTTTTATCATCAGTTTCTTAGTTAATTAAAGTATCCTTTCAAGAGAGAAAATCATTTTATTATTATATCTTTACTTGGAGCTTGCTATGTTCAATTCCAGCATGCTGTGCTTACTAAAGGTTCAGGGCATTATGCCTGAACTCCAATATAACACTTGATAATATATTCATAACACAGAATGTAATGCAGTAGGGACTGAGAATTCCACCAACAATCTTTCTGTCAAACACATATATTTGACAAGGTTTTCTTCCATCAGGGGACTTTTCAGCTGTATGTCATGTTCTGCCCATGAAGCTGTACCTTCAATCCAAGAATATGAATCCAGACCCAATAGAAGTTGTGGGGTTAGAAGGCAGATAGTGTTACTAGGAAAGCAGAGACTCATCCCAGCCTTCTGTTGAATCATAGTACACAGGCAGCTGTTTATAAACAGCCTGCTCAGGAATTATCTTTACTCAGTGAAAATTAGAAAAAAAAATATTGAATATTTCAAGATCCTAAGGATAACAAAATACTGTAATTATTAGTTCTGGCTTGGTATCTTCTCTTGGGCAGACATATTCTCTGTAACATAAAAAGTTTATTAAGTGCTTCTTGAAAGGTTGGTGATAGACCAATTTCAGCTGAGTTGATGAGTTCTCTATATCTTAATTCAAAATCATATATTTGTGTTGTTAAACTCTAAAGTCTACTCATAAGACAAGTTTATTCCTATCTAGTAGGTGGTTACTTGAGACAATCCTGAATCCCAGGACAATGTTGTAAATCAAAGATCAACATAACCCTACCCACAAAGCTTCTAGGCATTTTAACACATTTATTTTAATTATAATTGAAGTTTTGTGCATTTCATACAGCAGTTATTAATCGAATTTATACTCCATTCCTTATCCATTCCCTCCAGTCAGACTTTATGTATTCTGCCATACATGTTAAGTTCTCTGGAGACAAGCATTTGTACCCAGGATGTGCTGCAGTGAATATTCATCCACTGGAGTCTAGCTAGTCTGCCTATGTAGAGATTGTAAGTAAGGTCTATTCTCTTTCACACAGTAGTAATCAGTCTCTAACAGTTTACAGACTAGTGCCATTTCCCTTGCTCCGCTCTGGGCATTTGTCTGAGTTGGCACGGTTCCTCTGCTGAATGCCACAATTGCTGCAGTTCACATGTGCAAGATTCCACTGAAAGTCTCTGCTTCTGTATGTTCACAAAACAATCCAGGATCTTTCAATCTTCTGCCACCTCTTCTGCAATGGGCCCCTAGCCATGTGTGGGTGAGGTTAAACCTATTTTAAAATGATTTACATTTTTATTTCTTTTTTTATAGAGAACTGTACGTGGAAATGAATACATGTGAGTATAAGTGCCTTTGGGGACCAGAAGAAGCCATCTTCCTAAACTGAGGAACATGGGCCCTAAGATTTGAACTTGGGTCTTCTGCAAGAAAAGCACATGCTCATAATTCCTGATCAAACTCTCCAGCCACATTAAAACATTTTTGAAGTAATCAAGATAGATGTCGGAAGGGTTTATGTCCCAATGAGAACATTTGGTCTGTTGAACCTCCAGTAGTTGGAGACTTTACCCAAAGTGTTGGACATATATATTAACTCAAAGATGTTCATTCCAAAGAACTGGCTTTCATAGACACTGAAGGGAAAGAAAGTCTCTGTAAACACTGACTCAGTCTAGTAAATCTCTCTCCCTTCAGTCTGACTTCCACCCAGAATAAGGAGGGTCACTGCGGTCATCAGCTGTGTCACTGGCTGTTGTCAACACTGAAGAATACAACAGGCTCACTTGTTACATACAAGGCTCATCTTGCCTGCCAACTTAATCAGATCTGGAATCAACTAAGAGGTGAGGCTCTGGACACATCGGCAAAGGGTATTTCCTAGAAGGCTTAACTGAGGGGTGAAGAACCTTCCACAAAGTGTGAAATACCTTCCCATAGTGCCCCACATATAAAAATGTGTGAGTGAGAACCAGTACCATCCAAACTGACATCAGAGCCCTACATCTTCAGCCATCCAACATGAAATAAAGAGTGAAATATTTTCAGAAATTCTCCTAGTCTCAAGACCAGATCTGATCCACTGAGGCTTGTGCACTAGAGGTGCTGAATTTTTAGCTTTTCCAGTGTACAGATAGACAGCTGCTGTTGGATGACTCAGCCCTTAGTCTGCAAGCCAATCTGATAAACATTTCCTCTATAATATATAACTATTCTATTGCTTCTTTTCCTATAGAGATTTTTTTACATAGAAATTAGTACTAAACTCAGAGAATAAGTTGGCTAGGATTAAAATTTCCTTAAAATCTCACCATTATAGAGAAAACAATACCAGGAAGGCGGAGAATATATGTATACATCTTCTAATTGTCAGACTCAGAATTATATTTTGTTGCTTACAACTCTGCTAATCATAATACTATCTTTATATTCATTATGCAAGTGCATGTAGCAAGATTGACTATGTAGTATATTCTGAGTTCTCTAATGATAACTGGATTCTGGAAATTTAGCAGATATTCTTAATGAGTTATTCCATCTGTGAGAAATCTGATGTAAAAATATTGTTCAGGGAAAGGCCATATGCATAGATCCTCTTAAGAAACCTAATGTTAGTGAAGGGTTCATGAGCATCCACAATGTTACAGGCCTCCTGAGACAGTCCTTATACAGTTCAGCACTGGTACGTGCTGCTGGGATAATTGTCTCATGTTAACGTGATAGAAAATGTCTGCATTATTTCTGGGCATGTCTCTGAAGGTTTCCTTATGAGATTAGTACTTGAGTCAACAGGCTAAGAAAACAAAACAAACCTCTATATAGGTGGGCATGATCCAGTTAGCTGAGGGTCCAGACAGGATGACAGGCCAAATTTACTTTGTTCTTGAGTGGCAACCACCATGTTGTCCTGACCTTGGACATAAAATCACCGTGCCATTATTCCTGTGGACTGCATGTCTGGAAAGCTGGCCTCAGATTCTGGGATCTTTGACCTCATGGTGAATTTCCCATGGGCTCTCATATTTTCCTGGTCTTGCATCATGGATCTTATCAGCCTTCAGATCCATGAGAGCCAGTTTCCATATGAATATCTTTCTTTGAGATGCCTGTATTTTCTTTGTTTCAGTTTATCCTGAAAACCCTGTTAATTGAGCAACCTACTTCAAAAATGTTTGCAAATAAAGTCTCTGAATTAAGACATACACAGTCCTGTCATTAACAATTTCCACTTATCATAAGGCAGAAAAAAATCCCTTTTCAATTAGTTCAAAACTCAACAGTAGTAAAGCTCTGGCCTCTCAGAAAAGATTGCTTCTGTGAAAGTGGAAGGGAAGTCTCCCCGGATCCCTCCAGCTCACTCCCTAGTTCTTGGTTCTCTTTCTCTTCTGGATAAATATCAGTGGGTCTCAATTTTAGTTTTATGGGGTGGATAAGTTTGTTCTATTTTAAAAATGAAACACTGATGTTTGCTCAGATTTCCTTGTAATTATATTTTCCTTGGTTGGACTGAGAGGTAGGCCCTTTGTGGGTCTGAGGCTGTGTCAGTTGAAATGACAGGAATAATCCTACTCTGCTCTGTGCTGTCAGTATGATATGGCACATTGATTTCCCAGCCTGAATTAAGAACATAGTCTGAGAGTTTTCTGGGCACAGCTGGCCTTAGGCAAATGAAAGGATAGAAGAGGTTGCTGGGTGCTGCAATCTCACGTTCCTCATTTTCCTTCCACCCTCCTCCCTGCCCTCATTTTACATACACACACACATATACATATATATGTATATATATATATACATATATATATACATATATATGTATATATATATATATACATATATATGTATATATATATATATTCTTCTTAGACCTAATCAATACTCTCACTGAGAATATTATACTAAACCCATTTATTCTTGATGAGTTTTCATTCATTCCTGTCTCTATCTCTGTCTATCTCTGTCTGTCTCTCATCTCCCTTCTCCTCTATTTCCATATTTTCAACCCCCTAGGTTTCTCTGCTGTATCTACTTCTCAATCAGATTTCTTATATCCAAATTAGTATGCAACTGAACAGATAAGAACAAAGGAAACAGTGAACACACAAGGCTTGATGATCCTTCAACATAACATTATCCCTCTCCGCAGTTCCCTCACTCATCCTACGGCTTGTTCTTCAGCACATCCTGCCTGTCTCCCTTCATTCATTCCTTATTGCCTGCATGCCCAGGAAGCCTCTGATAATCAGTCCAACTGATTATCAAGTGGTGGAGGCAGCTCTTATTCCCTCCAACTCTCTTTACAATGTGTTACTACCCTTGTCTCTGAATTTTCTTTTTTCTGGAAGTTGTTGCTTGTTTGTTGCTGTTTTGGTTTTGGTTTCCTTAGTGGGCTTGAGTATCTTAACCAGGTCTTTGATGTATCTGTTTCCTTTTGAGCATTATTTCTCATGTGATAGCTTCACCAACACCTAACATTTCTTTCGAAGAAAGTTTGTATTCCCTGAAGTCTTTCATGCACAGGAAAGGGCATTAATAAGAAACCAGAAATGGAGCTTGTCCCCATACAGAATTTTTATAAACATGGTCTAGGAGTCCCAAACTTCTGGCCTTGGAATGGATCTGTGACCAGATCCTTTGACCAGCATCACACTTTTTACATGGCTCTGGTTATGATGGCAGTAATAACACAACTGGAAATTAGATGCACAGCAGCCCAAGCTTATCTCCTAGAACTGTACACTAGCCAAGCTGGATTGTACTGGTACACATTGTGTGAATTACATGCCAGGAAACTACACACAAACAAACTCACACTAACTGCCTCACCATATAACCACATCTCCCAACTTGACAATGGAAATGCCACCCTCACGCCCAGCCCAGTGCCTTAAGCTGCAGGCAGCACTCTGGTTAGTCTCTAGCTTGCAGGTTACTCTTCCTATTCTTATCTAAAGGGTGAGTTCATTCACCATTCTCTTCTACAGTTTCTGGTTGCCAAGCCCACTACTTGCCATAGGCCCCCTACTCTTCACCGAATATAACTTTCCCTTAGTGATTTTACCAATTCTTCTATTTAAGCACTATTATATCTTTTAATATTGGTCTAAATTATTGTATGTTTAAAGATGGGTCTATCCATCTGTTCCCCAACTGATCAATAGGCCCTTGTCCCTGGTGCTTTAAGTATACTTCCTACAAACACCCAAAAGCTTTTTGGTACTACAACTCCTTCAGGTCTGAGTTTCTCCTCCCAGTGTCTCTTGCTGGTCAATTTGCAGTCACCATTGCAGGATTAAATCCTAAACCATATTCAAGATGCCATGGCAGCACAGATTATTTATTTGTAGAACAGATTTCCTGCCACACTAGTCTCACTCTAATTGCCACATAAAAGGCCTTCACCTGAAATATTGCTCTTCTTACTTCTACATACTGCTGACGGATTAATCTTTTAGAATGTAGCTATTATCTTATTATCCTAAGCTTAAAAACCATCATTAGCCACTCAGGACTTTCAATTACCTCCTAATTACTTTACCTGACACTTAAGACCCTACATAACATAGAATTGAAGCAGCATGTCCAAAATTCCAGCTAAGAACAGAGACTTCACAAGTGAGGAATTAGAGATGGCTGAGAAACACCTTAAGAAGTGTTTAACATCACTAATCATTAAGGAAATGAAAATCAAAACCATTTTAAGATATCATCTTACTCCAATAAGACTGGCTAGGATCAAAAAAACAAATGATACCAAGGGCTGGAGGCCTAGCGGTTAAGAGCGACGACCGCTCTTGCAGAGGACCCGGGTTCGATCCCCAGCACCCACATGGCGGCTGAGAACCGTCTGTGACTCCGGTTCCAGGAGAACTCCAGTTCCAGGGGAATCCGAGACCGTCTTCTGACCTCCGCGGCATCGCACGACACGGGTGCGCAGACCTGCATGCAGACAATACATTCATACACATAAAAATAAATAAAAAAAAAAAAATTAAAACAAATGATACCAAGTGCTGGAGAGGTTGTGGGAAAAGGGGAACACTCATCCACTGCTGGTGGGAATGTAAACTCGTGCAGCCACTATGGAAAGCAGTGTGGAGAACCCTTGGAAGACTTGGCATGAACTTGCCACCCGACCCAGCCATACCACTCCTAGGCATGTACCCTCAAGACTCACCCCACCACAAAGAAACATGCATGGCCATGTTAATTTCAGCTCTCTTCACAATAGCAAGGAGGTGGAACCAACCCAAATGCCCCTCAATTGATGAGTGGATAGAGAAAATGTGGTACACCTACACATGGAGTTCTATGCAGCAGTAAAGAAAGATGACATCATGAGCTTTGCAGGAAAATGGCTGGAGCTAGAGGATATCATGCTGAGTGAAGTAACACAGTCCCAGAAAAACAAACGACGAATGGTATCCCTCATCTGTGGATGCTAGTGCCAATTACCTAGTTGTAACTATTTCTTGTGCATGGCCCCTTGAGCTTTTGTCCAAAGCAGTTGGGAGTGATGCATATTGGAAACAACAACAACAACAACAACAACAACAACAGAAAGGACTGCATCAAAGAACTGACTGAAACAGTGAGCTTCTGCTCAAAACAGTCAACTTCCACATGGAGAATATTGAGAAAGACTGAGAAAGAGATGAAAAGCATGTTTGGCAGAATGCATGAGCTCTGGTGTGGTGGGGGCATGGGGGGACATGGGTCTAGATTTGATAATATATATATTTATATATATATATATATATTTATTTATAATATATATATACTATATATATATATATATCCAGCTAAATAAAAGCACTCTTAAATAAAAGCATTCTTAAAAATGACTCAGAATTTTCCTAATCTTGATGGCTCTTCTGTTGTTACTGATACCTACAAATACTGATCTAATTCCACACAAGGAAATTGCTTTCATCATTTTGAGTCAGCCTTAGATGACCATTTCTAATAGTCTCTGTCTTTTCCAAATTGGAATGTTCCCTCTGAGACACTGCTTTATTTCTGGGATCCATAAAGACAATAATACTAGAATGATCTAAGTATACCTTTCAAAACATTGTAAACATAAAACCCTAGGGAATTGGCATAATTGGTTGACCACACATGTACTTTCCCTACCAAAGCCCTAGATT
Source organism: Rhizomys pruinosus (assembly GCA_009823505.1). Taxonomy (NCBI): domain Eukaryota; kingdom Metazoa; phylum Chordata; class Mammalia; order Rodentia; family Spalacidae; genus Rhizomys; species Rhizomys pruinosus. The sequence continues at coordinate 633,061 of VZQC01002408.1, read as the reverse complement.
GCCTAAAATGAGATCTTTTATTTGCAAGAACATCAGCTAAAACCAAATTCTCTAAAAGTATAGTAAGGAACCACTAAATAATTTTATTTATTTCAAAGGAAGTTAAATGATTAGGTTGAATTGACATATTCTTTGGCAATATTTTTATATTCCTAACTATGTAAAGATGGTCTATCACTTATTAAAAAGGGCCTTTTTAATAACTGTTCAAAGTGATTTAAATAAGTAACTACTGAGTGTTTAGCTTTAAAGGAACCTCGAGAAGAATGGAGCTGAAAGATTGTAAACCTGGAGAATGGCAAGGAGTTCTATGACACATTGCCTACTGGAGACTTCAGGCTGCCACAATCAGGAACACACAGCACTGTAACTGTATGCACAAAACATGTGCACACAGAACAAAACATGGAAGAGAGGACTAATTGGGTAAGGAAGGGTATCATCATGACTGGGAGGGGATAAGAGGTCAGTGAGTGGGGGACCATGATCACTATATATGTATGAAAGAGGAAAAATAAAAATAATTTAAACAGATAAATTTATTAGTCAGCTTGGGTCTTATTCTGTGACACTGTTTTGTTCTTGGTGTGCAATAGGACTCTCATGAGACTGCTTAAATCACCCCAATTTCTTTTTTCTCCTCAGCTTAAGGCAAAATCTGTTTTCTTCATGTAAGTTCATTTAACAGCTTTTAAGGGCAATCCCTCCCTAAGATGCTCATCTTGAAGATGGCTAGCATGCAGCAGCTTTGCAAGTTGGTCTCAGGTGATACTTTCAGGATGCCGATAGCTGAATGGTGACCTGTCAGCTCCAAATGAAATATGGGACTGAGTCAAGCTGAGCACAAATCCATTGTCAGTAGTTAACTCTATGAGAAATGAGCATGGATGAGATGATGTGTTCCATTCCTTTCACACAATGTGTCTCTATTCATCCTGCCTACTGATTTAAATTTTGTATGTGCTTATTTGTATACATGTGTGTGCACATGTGTAAGCTAAAAATAGGTTGTTATGATGCTATTTGAATTCAAATTAGGAAGTCCTGTAATTATTTTGCTCATACAGTAATGTACAAAAATATTGACCCCTTATCAAAAATTTAGTATGGGGGACAGAGCATAGGGCTCTGTTCTTCACTCATTAACAACCCATTAAGTCATCCTAATGCTCAAACACATTAGTGCAATGGCTGTTTGAGAAATCAACAGAGAAATATCCATGATATAGTATTTTAGAAATATTTGCCTCTGGAAATACTTGGCTCCCATCATTCTTAGTTTCCAATTACCACCAAGAGGACAAGGCATACTTCTCTTCCCATATGCTCTGAACAAAATCTCAGATGTACCAAAGTGTGTGTTCACACACAGCATGCTGATTTAATGCAGAAAAAGAAGAGCTATAGCCCCATATCTAAGTGTCCCTCACTAGGCTAAGAGGAAGAGAAACAGAATGAGAATTAGAAAAATCATCTCTCTGAGAAAAAAAGACAAGCCTGCGAACCTGTAGTTAAGCAATGGGCACAGCTCCTTCCTAGGGTTTCAGAATTCTGCATCCGTGTGGGAGAAAGCCTAAACACTTTATAGAACTAGCTTAAAATCAGCAAATGCCATTGCTCTGGAAAGCTAGAGATAAACAGAACAGATGACTTTATTTTTACTCTTTAAGCAAATGAGTTTGGACATTTTGCACCAACTCAGACCGGGTCTCTCAGTTAAGTGTTTTCCACTCATTTGACTAAAAGCCCAGTGACAGAGATGAAGTGAGCACACCTCAGAGAACGTGTGTGTGTGTGTGTGTGTGTGTGTGTGTGTGTGTGTGTGTGTGTGTGTATGTGTGTGTGCGCGCGCGTGCGTGTGGTGGGAACTGAACATTGAAACCAAGAATTAAGTAGAATAGCAGGGTGGGTCACAGCAGCAGCTCTTGAGATGATTGGTGCAGGGTCTGATAAAAAGCTCCTAATGCTTTGCAAGCCTCCAGCTTATCAGAGGGTAGAAGGGGGTTGAAGCATGTGTCAGAGAACTCAAAGAAAGATTGGAAGAAAATAAACATAAACATTATTCAGTGCCACTGGTTCTAAACTCAGAATAAAATTGGCCTGAAAGGAAGGAGGTACCAGGAAGATAACGACAATTTTTTAGGTATCTGCTACATATAGTGTGTTCTTGAACCAAACACTTCACTTACTGTTTTATGCTCATTTAATATTTACTAGCCTAAAATGTCATCAATAAAAGTTGTAGCTAAGTTTAAAAATCAGAAGGACATGCACTTTCATGGAATCCAGGAGAGGAAATGACCACCAAGCATGGCTGCCCAGGGAAGGGAGTTCATGAAGGATGTGGATGTTCAGGGGACTCTGTGTCTAGGAGGTCAGAGCCAAAGATCCCCTGGTGTTCTTTGTTCTGCAAGTTTTGAGGGAGACAGAGAAACAAGTATCATAAAACTAGCAGGTAGCCCCTTATCTCCTTAGCAATGTACAGTCAGGATAGTAAAGATACTGCTTGTTTCCCTGAGAGGTCTAGGTCAACATTATAATTACAAGCCCATGTGCTAATATCAGCATAGTATTATATCCCCCTAGAAAAAGATGTCAGCTCTGAATCCTCATGTGCTTGAAGAAGCTGTTTCTGGAGAAGGTAAAAATGGAAATATCAGCCTGAATTACTGGTCCCTGCCCTTTCAAAAACACAACTCTCACCTCAAAGCTGCTAATAGTTGATTCTAGAGGCAATCGTGTGTGACCATGGCCTGGGAACAGATTCTGGTCATCTGAAATGTTGTATTCCAATGTAATAAAAAGTATATGAAGTTTCTCATAGTAGCAGAACAAAGTCATAAACAAGCCACATTTCCCATATGTTGGTGTAAATGTAAAAGTGAGGAAACATCTGCTCAGGGCTCAGGTGTTCTGATGATATTCCTAGCCTTTCAGTTGGGAGAAGATAGTGGCCTGTTGTTAATACATTCCAAAAGGTTTACCTGTTGGTCACAAAAATATGGTGTAAGACACAGTAATGGGAACGGATGGCTATTAAGACAGCTGAAAGCCATCTTAGGTAAAGTTTAATTAGGCTCCGGACCTGTAACATTAGAACTTCTCTAGAATCATTGACCTTGTGGTGAGTTAATCAGCCTTATAGAGGTTTCGTGTAAGGTGCAGTTCTTTTTAAAAAAACTTCTGCTTACAGTACCACATACTTGTCGCCTCCTATCTCTGTCTCCGTTTTGCACTGCAGATATTCCCCAACTGCCTCACCCCTCTTCTCACACTCTTACTTAACTCTGCAAACTTCTTTTCATCTGCCTTTGGGAGGACAGGCAGGCAGAGGCTAATGAAGGCCTGGGAGGTGGGTATGGAAATTTCTGAGCAGTACATTTTAGGACAAAAAGGTTTTCCTATGGAATGTGACAGCAGATACCAGGTGGGTCTTTCAGGTTGTTCACAGGTGACTCTACAAGTGATGTGGTCATAGTCATGCAAGGAGGGTCTGAGCTTCTTCTCTGGGTCTTTGTTTAGTTACCTCAAAGAACCAGGAGGAGCTCACAATAAAAAATGGCTTAATTAGGACTCTTTCAAGTCTACAAACCCTGTTATGGACCACCATAATTTGACATTAATTTCCTAGGTTTTGATGACAGGATTGTGTATCATACTTAATATCAACCTTACAACACTTAACAGGTTGATCAGCAGAGAAAACAATCATACATATGAAAAAGATTTTATTAATTCATAGGTTTAAAAAATATATACTTTGGAAATCAAGGTGTCTAAAATTAAATATGCTTTCCATCATTTTTTAGGTGATGGACCTTTACTATTCAAAAGACATAATTTACATGAGTGTCAATGTCCTTAACTGTAAAGACAGAGCTATCAGCACTTAGGTTAATAGTAGCTGTGAGTAATAATCTAAATATTGACTATTAATTTGAATGCACAATAGATGTTGTATGCCAGGTCTGGCTCTCCCTGCATTCCAAGGACACACAGATATCCACTTCCTCCAGAAACTGTCAGTCTATGACCTCTTCCCCTTTACCTGAGGTTCTGCCCAGGACATTTAAAGGGGCCTGACCTGGATGCCATTGTTGCTGCTGGTTGCCATGTGTTAACAACAGGCTGTTCATCCCTGACTGTCCCAGAAGTAAATATGTACTAGAGTGACCTTAACCCTGGTGTCTGTCCTTCTTTGCCTGGGGTTAATGTCTGCATAGATCTAGCCATATGCACATTAATTTTAACAAAGCAAATATTTTACTTTCATATTCTCTTACCTATATTTTATTAAGGGATATTTCCTATAAACTTTCTTCCAGTGATAAGACATACCTACAGTTTTCAATACCATTCTTGAGAGCCATTTGATACTATACATTTTGTATTTAAGTAATTATCTCTCCTTTTCTTTACCTCTTATTTATATGTGCATGCATATATATCAATGTTACACATATTTATATAGAGGTAAGATAAAATCATGTGCTATTGTACAAAAAATGAATGTTGCTAACATTCAAATGGGTTAGAGCATCCTAGAACTGTGCTTTCTCTACCTTTTCCCCTCTTCTATTTCTCCTCCTGCTTTTCCCTCACATTTTCAAACTCATTTCTAGCAACAGAAAGGAAAAACTTAATATTGGTAAAGAAAAGTGGGGGGATTATTTGATGCAGTCAGAGGCTATGCATGAGAGTCAGATCAGAAAACGTGAGGCAAATTGGTGTCAGAATGGCCATGCGCTCTCCACTTGACTGTACCACCTTTGAGAATCACTGCTGTATGTATTTGCTCTTCTTTCAAAATATGCATGTATATTTTTAGTGCTATTGTTTACTATGAAGATGCAATATGTTATGGCTTCTATTTGATGCTTTCAAAGATAAATAGACCTTTGCATAAGGGGATATTATTAAAATACAGAGTCTTGGCCTGCTTAGACCCTTTAGCTTCTCCACCATATAAATCAATGTTATCTGTTCATTTGGGAATGCAGAGCATTTTATGTGGAATGTGCACTGTGCAGTTTCAGACTGCTAAGCTTTAGTTCAGCTTCAGTGATGCTGCTCATGCATAAAGATATGAAACAAGGCAGCACAGAGACACAGACACATCTTAAAACTAAAATGTGTACACCACAGCAACTGCTACTTCTAGTGCTTCTCCCCAAGGAAATGGAAATTGACACATACATGCCACACAAGAGAGAAGAAAAGCCAAAAGAAAACATGTTCCCAAGTTCACTTGGGGATAAGCAAGACATAATCACACACTGGAAACAAATTGGGGTATAAGCAGGAAACTCAAAAAGGCAACATAGACACAAAGCAAGACGGATATTAAAATGCAGAGGGAAAAGGCGTAGCGCAAATTCTCAGTTGTAAAAGTATAACATGGTCACAGAAACAGTCAAGTGTTTCAAAAGGAGTGATGATATATGCTTAGCACAGAGGTTAGTCAAGTAAAAATACAGAGGAATGGAAGGGGGGGGGAACAGAACGTAGTCCAAGATAAAGAAGGTTACCCCTGCTGGTAGTGCCACTCCAGAGGGATGGAATTCCAGCCTCCATTGAGACAGTGAGGAGTGCAGGTTTATGCAAGGAGTGAGAAATAAGAAAGGAAAGCAGTCACTCCTGGGGAAGCATTTTACTTCTCTTGTGGCAGACACACACGCACAAGCAGACACGTATGCACAAGCAAACACACATGCACAAGCAGGCACACACTCACAAGCAGACACACACATACACACACACACACACACACACACACACACACACACACTCGCAAGCAGACACACACGCGCAAGCAGGCACACAGATTAGAGCAATATTCATGGACCAGCAGGAGAAAGTTGCAATCAGTAAGGGTATTTCCGCTTGAATGGTTTGTAGGGTGTTATTACTGAATTAAATCTAATGAGAGAGAGAAAAGAGGCAGATTATAGGACAGAGAGTGAATTACAGTGTGGGTCTCTGAAAATTATAGGAGGTGTGCACCTTGGCAATATTGGAAAATAGAAATACACAGTCCTTTCTCCTTCCATTTTTAGAGATACATGGATATGACTATGGATGTTTTCTAAGCCATGCAGAATTCCAGGAAGAGCATTTGTAAAGTGAGTTCTCAGAATCCATATTTGGAATATGGCTACTGGCCTTCATGTGAGCTGGAGCACAGAGCTAGAGTCCATCTGGACTGGTTTAGAAGCAATCAGATTATGGCCATAGACTATTTTGAAACTTAGGAAACCCATTTCTCTGCATTGTTCTTCATGCCTTGAGTTGGGTTTGACCTAAGAGTATACTGTAGTGGGGTGCTGACAAGATTTGCAAGGTATTTCCTAATCTATCCACAAAAGAAAATTAGGAGGTTTTGTGAATGGGAAGAAATGAATAGTTAAGGAATTAGGTTCTCTTTTCATTCTGACCTACTTCAATTTTTAAAATGTTAAATCTGATCTTCCTACTGACATTTAGAACACACTTATTATACGTTGTTTCTATCTTTGTAGTGCCAGTTGATGTCATTTAGTGTTATTTATCATATTTAGTCCAATAAATATATTTGGTTAATGGGCCACCTGTATGCATTAAGTGACAGGAATGCTCAGACACACACCATTATACTGTGATATATACATATACAAATACACTTGTTAAATAATACTGCAGTGTGTTGTGTTAAAATGTACTCCCTAGGAGACAGCTAAGGCACGTTTTCTGTTTCTGATCTGTATTGCAGCACTGCCCTTGATATTCAAAGTTCTTCCTGGCCAAGTTCACAGGCCACAGCAGTTCAGGAATTAATTTCCATAATTATCTCTTTAACTTTCTCATTATAAAAGGCATCATCCCTGGATGGCAAGAAGCCAGCCTGCTGACCCCAATAGGACAGTGCTCCACATGAGACTCACAGACTGGCATTGGGATTCCTTCCTGTCCTTTTCAAACCAAAGGAGCCACCTACAGAGATGCTGCCTTTGCTATAAAAGGTGATTATCAGCAAAAGTAAATAATGGCTCCACCACAGAAGCATCCTGGACATTGAACAGGAGGTGGACTTCTGAGTGAGACAAGCTTAAGTTCCTAGTTTTAAATTTACTGACCAGTCCACATTAAAAAAGTTAATTAATTTGCTTGAGCCTCAATTTACTTATTGCTGCTAATGTTTCTGATTATCTAAGATCAATGCACAATTTAGAGATCATGATAATTCTCCATAAACATTTCATTTGCTTAAAACTAAGGCCCATCTGCTGAGAAGGTTTAATATAGTGTGAAATGAAATTTGAAAGAAAGCCTTCAGAAACATGGAATTCCAGAGTTGTGCAGTACAGTGTAAGCATACAGGGCATGTGTTTCTGCTTCACCTTTGGTCCTATGACCTAGAGAAGGCAACTGCAAGCATTTATGTAATACCATTGCTTAATATTTTATGGAAAAAATTAGTTTTCAAAGCATATGACTATACTTTTTTTACATGGAAAAATTTATTTAGCCATGGCAACAAATATTAAGTAGCTAAATTCACTTTAATTAAATGTGAATATTGAGGATAACAGAAAATGCATTGATCAAGGTGACCTCTATCAGACTTCAGAGTGCAATCTTTGTCTCTCAACACTGCAGAGAAAATATGTTAAATTATATCACACCAAGTCTTTGGGAAAAGGAGTTCACTTTAAGCAACTATCGTGAAAATAATTGAACCTCATCTGTTTATGCAGTGATTAAATTGTGAACAAGGGAATTCTGAGTGGTGGACTACAGATGGTGGGAGGGAGACTCTACCAGTGAGGAAGAAATGAGGCGCAGGAAAAGACAAATCAGATTTGAAGAAAACACAACATACATCTTAGGCAAACCAAGGCCAACCTGGCAGGTTTCACAGACAAACATTGTAGAAGGACAAGCTGGGCACTGGGCTCTGTCCTTGCTGAAAAATTTGGACATGATAAAATAGGCAACTGAAGGGTTGTGATTTCTCTTTTATTTATTTTTCCACTCATTTATCTGTGTCCAAATGTAATGCCATTGATTTCATGTATTGAAGAATTACAAATAAGCCATTTAAATTGCATGAGGTAACATCATGCTAGAATAAACATGACAATATTCAATTGGTCTGAGAGCAGGAACGAGGGACATTGAGCCAGAGAGAGATCCCAAATGACTTCAGAAAAGAGTTACTTGATCTATAATGACATTTGATCCAGATGACATTGGCAGTGTGTTGGGGCTGGTCTTTATGAGTGTTGATAACTGGTTTGTAATGGACAAAACCTGAGGGAACAAAGGTCATTCAGACACCGGGACTACAATTCAGAACTGAAGTGATTAGAGCCCAGGGTAGAGTTATGGCTATGGAGATGAATTTTAAAAGGGGATATCAGTAACATTTAGTAACTGATTAGATTTGGAGGTCGAAGAGAAGGGAGCAATTGAATAAATTTACAGTGATGAGACTAGGGCATTGAGAAGTTCCTAGTGAAATTATGGATAATTAGGAAAGAAGACAGGAATGATGGGGCTGCTCCTCAGGGCTCCCTTCCCAGCTCTTCTCCCATCCAGAGAAGAACTCCTAGACCTTCAAAGCCACACTGCAATTTTAGCTTTAATGTGTCCCTCCTGAATGCAATTCATGTTCAAGGGGCTAAAATGCCAACCTTGAAAGAAACCATGAACTAGCCCCTACTGGGCACTCAACTGATGCTGTCCTGTTGAGAGTTTGAACTGAAAAGTGTGAGAGAAGCAAGGGCATCAGAGGACAAGCCAGGGGGAATTAGCCCTAAGTGGCATTAAAGGCAGGAACTATCTGCCTCTGACACCTCCTGAAATAGAGTCTTAGCTTTCCCCAGTAAGTGGGAAGGTTAGGACAAGTGACTCTATCCTTTCTCCCATAGTGTCCAATGTCTTATATAAATACAAAGAAAAACATTGTAGTTGTATATGACAACTACAAGCATGAGAACTCATTGCTTACTTGCTCCATTCACATGAATAAACCAAGTCATTGAGAACTCAATCTATGATTAATTAAAATGTGTGAAATCAAGTTTAAAGACTATGAACACTAAGTAGCATTTATATATGACAATGTTGTGGTTCTGGAAGCAAGCATGTTCTCTGTTATAACCTACCTCAGACAATAAAAGGAAAAGCCACACAGTAGAGTACAAAAGGGGTTGTCATTAACCAAATCTTGGCTTGGAAACATCTTCCCAGGTACTCCAACATGTTCTTTAATAGTTTTCCCTCCTTTTCCTGCAAAAAAATCTAAACAAACTAAAAGCATATCCAGTGAATACAAGATTAAAAAACACAACTGTTAGCAAATATGTATTTGAGTTCCATACTCCCCAGGTTTTCGAAGTAATAAAAACCAATTAGACAATGCTCAGCTACTATAGTGAGAGAGAGTACTGCAATCTTACTGCTACTAATAGGGATTTGAATAATAGATAGATCTATTTCTGCAGAGTGGAAGCTGGAAGTAAATTTATCCATTGCATAGCATTCTGCTGACCAATGCTCACTGCCAAATCTTACATTAATCAAGGAGGTCTGTCAGCTTAAGAGACTCAGTTAGAGCCAGGGCAAGACTTAGAAATGGACTAAAGGAATCCCTACACAGAGGAGAAAGCTAGAAGCATACCTACAGTCTCTTTGGATATTATGGGCTAGGTTATAGCTTGCTCCAGAAGGAACCTACAGATTCCCATATCTGAAGAACTTAATGCAAAAAGTCCAAGTATCCTTTTTAATATACAAATCTTCTTTCCTACCTAAAAGCAACCAAATATTATTAGGGCTTTCTTTGTTTCATTATTTAACCACATTTTCTCCTTAAATTATTTGCTTAATGTTTCTTTGCTCAAAACACAAAGTATGTGGAAAGTATCTGTCTTGTTGTCATAGAAACCATCATTAAAAAATCATCAATTTGAATTAATAAATCACACCCTTCAAGACTTTCAAAAAGGAGCTCTTCAAAGTGAAGGAAATGGTACTCTAGAGAGGGAAGGTATGTTTTTTAGGGGGTAAGGGGCTCACACAAGGTTCCTCTGTGAGATTCCCACGTGCGAACTGGCAGTAGCTCCACCCACTTCCTGCTCTCAGTTTCCTTTCTTCTACACTATTCCTTTAAGTATAATCATTTAGGTTTATGAAAGGAATTTCCTCAGGGTGTGTGGTTATAGTGCAAATTTTATATGATCTGATCAAACTTGTGAATAATACCTTTGTCTGTATATGAGCTCCCCAGGGTATGTCCTCCTGGCTGGGCCTCTGTCATGAAGCATTTTGCCAGTAATTCATTTAAGATTGCAGGAGCTGTAAATACTCATCGGTGTAAACTGTAGAAAAGACTTCAAACCAGAGTGACTATTTCCTCCTTAGGATCCAATGCTGCATTCAAATGCTCTTTGGAGCAAGCAGTTGCTGGTTGGCATGAGGCGGAAACATAATAGCATTTCAGAGTAAATTGGGAGAGTGAATAGGCTCTGACCAAAAAATACTAGGCCAGGTAAGATAACCATGTGACAAAGTGAGGGGTGGCAGTTAGGAGACCTCTCTTCTAGTATACCCCTGCTGTCATCAGGTGCTGGAAAGCACATCGGACCCCTCTGCTTCTCCCATTGGCAAAGCAAACCCTTGAGATTCTCAAAGGTCCCTGATATATAAGTATTCTTAAATTAAATTACTGGCAAAATGCTTCATGACAGAGCCCCAGCCAGAAGGACGTACACTGGGGACCTCATATACAGACAAAGGTGTTATTCACAAGCTTGATCAGATCATACAAAATTTGCGCTATAACCATACACACTGTAACCTCTTATGTTAGACTACACATTTGATATTTTGGGTTATTCTGAAACATTTAGGCCAGAAATTTGGAGAGTTCTGATCATACCTGACACTTGTTCATGTTTAACACACAGGAAAGCAGGGGAAGATCAGTCTTTTTAGTCTAAAGCTTTCCAATGTGTCTGATTAGAAATAGCAACAGAAGCATTCACTAGAATGAAGTTCTTAAGAGAGTGCAGTGGAAAGCTGTGATTCAACAAGACTCTGGAGATTGGTGTGTGAACAAGAACTCTGGTTGAATTGTTAACTTGATTCATTTAACAAGTAGCTGAAATAGATGACAGACTCAGCTTTGAGATAAAGTGAGGGGAAACTGATTACTTGAAGTCTCTTATTTCCATCGGATAAAAATAAGCTAGTTTTAAAAGTGTTATAGGGGATGACAGCTCTAGAACTCTTTCTGTATTCCCGGGGTTGCATGCTTAAAGCAGGCTGTGAAGGTCTTGCTCTCTGCAAGGTCGTACTGTGATGACTGTCTCCCAGAAACTCCACATGAGGGAAGCCAAATCCACATGTAAAGCTCATAAACACGCTTCTTAAAAATTCCAGACTGAACAAGGAAATTCAGGAACAATGTGGAAGCTGACTTATCAGGAGGAGACTGGGTTCTAAGAAGACCCTGCCCTTGGCGGACACATTTAATAGTTGGACCTTCATCTCCTCCATTTTCACACCCTCATCTTCTCTTTCCTCTTTATTCATTTTCTTCCTTCCAACTCCATATCTTCCTTTCTCTTTAATAGAAAAATGATACTTTTATTCACCTAAGTTGCATAATACACATGTTTCCAGCTAAAATAAAAAAGTAGAAGCCGGGTTTATATGCAGACTCCTGTGCCTGGGTATCTTTGTGTGCACATGCTGCTAATGTTCAGAGAGTAAAGGAGTGACTGTTCTGGAGTCATACAAGAAGGTAGGCAATGTGCTCACTATTAATTAATGATTTTTTTACTATTGACATCTTTCCCTCATTACCACAGTATCATGTAATGTTAATCATTTTTTTCAAAAGTTGAGGATTGTGCCTAAAAACATGTTTCTCTTGTTGATCATAAGTTCCTTTAAGGTAAATTTCATATACATAATTAAAATACTGGCATGACATTTGGAAATCATTAGGTACTCGAGAAAATATTTTGATGGAATAAAACAGTTAATATAATAGAAATCACAAGATATATAATGCTTCTGAACAACTTATGGATATCTTTATTTGGGGAGTTGGAAAACATGAACTGATTAGAAATGCCAATCAAGCTAATGTGAAGAGAACCCTAAACAAAAAGCTATTGTCTTGGATAGACTCCAAATTTAAGGCTTAAAATGTATCCTCTGTTTTCCCCAAACAGCTTGATGCAAAACCTCTTTCAGGTCCCTGAACCTTCCCTGTCAAGGAATACAGCATATTTTCTGCTCAGTAGATTTCATAGTCCTGATGGCAAAGGGAAAATGTTTCCATGTTTAATCTTAAAACTCTACCACTACTACATGGAGAGACTTTTGCTTAACTAATGAGAAATCAAACATTCATAAGGGATGATTTATGCTAATTTATCACTTGCACTCTCCTTTAAAAATATAGACTAAATCATATAAAATCTCATAAAATCTGTACTAGACCAGAGACATATGAATCAATTGTATAGCATTAATTTTGATGAAGATATCCTAAGTACTAAGCAACTACCATCTATCTGACACTATATTAATCATCTTTATTGGTATTATTTTATTACAATATCACAATAATTATGAATATTACATAATGTTAATTCTAATATGATAATTAATCCTAGCAATATTTAAGCAGCTAGAATGCAGTTATACTATGACATGGTGGTACTACATATACAAAGGCCTTCATATCTATCGAGCTGTATTCAGGATGGAAATATGAAACTTCCTGAATAAATGGGCTCTCAGTAATGGAGAATATTTATAAGGCATACATAAAGAGAGAGGAACATCATATGCTAATGATTTTTTCAGGCTGGGGAATCTAAACTGGAGCTTTACACATTCTAGGTATGTGCCACTTAGCTATAATCCTCCCCCAGCACTCATAAGACAAAATCTAATGGTACAGAAGCCAGTTAGAACACTAGCTTGCTTAGAACAAATGGGATATATACTGATAACTCTTAGAGATAATTCAGAGTTAAAGAATTTGAACTTTGTCTAAGAGTTGAACTTTATATATACTGAGTTAGCCCTATAAATTCCTGAACTAGAGTATTGTATGATTTTAAAATAACTTTAGAAAATACAATTTTTTGCTCATATGTTATATCAGTGATAGTATGTGGACAAATATAAAAATTGTATTTATTAATTGATTAAATAAAAATGAATTAGTAGTATACATCACATACCATTATTCCATAACATTATTCTCTAATTCCCAGTCTTGGTACACCAAGATTTGTATTTTAGTTAAGAACCCAGAGTTGCAACACAGAATCCCCATGTGGTTGAGGATGAAATGGAAGTTGTAGAAGACATTGTCCACAGTGTGAGATATAAGTGCAGAGATGCCTCGGCCTGCAGAGATACTGATCTAAACTGAAACATACATTGCATAAAAAACATTAGCTATAAACTACAGCTATATTTATGTTCCAAAATCCCTTTAAAGAAAGCATTCAGACTCACAAAATCAACACATGCAAAGAACTACCAGAATGGGTTCTCCCCAACTTGAGCAAACCAAGCGCACAGTACAGACCATCTGTCCTTGAATACTGACAACACAAGGCTATTTTTCATTTGTATATTTTAGCATTAACTCTCTGGATATTATTGAAAATAAACTTTAAATATTATGACAAAAAATAAGAAACGTGATAGACAAAACTACAAACATTTTTCACTATATGCTACCAAATAGAACTCGATGCTTACAAAAATAATAACCATGACTTATTGGTCATTGTTTACCAGGAACTATACTAAGAAATTTATAGCAATTAATTATGTGATTCTCACCACTTATGAGATAGCACTAAAATGCTATTATTTGATGGTACTTAAGAAATAAGAAGGTTAAGCAAAGCCCCTAAGGTCAAAAATTGGTAGAAATAGGCATGTAATCTGGCATAGCTCTAGGCAACTTGAGTCAGAGTCAACATAATTGTCCCTGAATAAACCTATCCTCTTCTCTTTATGTGGTTTCTCAACACACCACAAAGAACTACCTACTATAGAGGCATGCAGAACATTACAAGCAGACTCTGAGTATCAGCAATGTTCCTTGTCTTTGATGATATATACTGATAACTCTTAGAGAAAATTGAGTTGAACCAGTTACATTCATCCTGCCTTAGAGAAAGTCAAGTGAGAACCAATCATGTCCTCTAGATTCTGATAAACATCCTGTGGTCTCCATCAACATGATACTGCCTAGGATCACACTCCTGTCATTACGTCCCCAGAAAAGCATATATTATATAATCATAAATCTGTCTCTTTCATTGTGCCCATAGCATCCTGAAGTCAGTTCTTTTATATGAGAACTAGATTGCTTCAGACCACAGGCAGATCTGCAATGCTGGACACAGAGAGTTAGCCTCTGTTGACTTTGGATATTGAATATCTTCCATAGGTTTATATATCAAGGAGCCGAATCCATATCACTATTGGGAAGTGCTGGAACCTTTAAAATGTTGGGGCTAGTTGAAGACCTTAGGTCTCTGAAAGCATATTGCCAGTCATTGTTATGGTTATTAGGCTTTACATGTTTGGGAACCTTGTCTCTTTATAAGTTTATTTATCTCAGAGTATCAGAAAACTGACTAATGTAGCTACCAGATATTTCATCTTTCTCTATCAAAATTTTTAGCTGCCTCTTTGGTATCAGCCTAAAGAATTGATGTTAACAGGGAACCACTAGGACTAAAGAGGTAACATGCGACTTGTTTGTTACAGGGCTGTTGCACTTGATGCCTAGAACCACAGAATTTAATTTACTAGAAAAAGCCTGAGTCTTTAATCTGGTAAACTTGAGTTTGGATCTACTTAGACTTCACAGATTCTTACACATTAAAACTGAATGAAAATAAGATGTAATATGTAGATCAAAAGTATTAAAGTTTAACAAGTATATGTAAATATACTTAACTAACAATATTTATATGACTTATATGATTAGCTAAAATCCTGTGGGAACCTTGTTGAAATGAATATTTTTAAGTGCATTTTATCATCATAATGTTCTTCTCAAATCCAGACCATACCTCCTTCATACTTTCCTTTGAGCTGCACTATGATTTCAAGTGCTCTGAAGATTCCAAAATGTATTGGTGTAGTGTGTCTCTCTCCAGACACTATGAGACACAGGGTGTGTTTCAGGGGTTAAAACAGTCAATGCTGCTGACCTCTGAACTTGGCTTCTTATGACTTGATGGATGTGCTAGGGGCTAAGTCTAGCACCTTCCATATTGTTCAGTCAACTGTTTTGAAAGTTGTTAAATCAAACCTTTATCTCAATGTATTTATTCAAGTATTCTGTGTTAATGATCACTTATTTTATGTGTCAAAGATTGAAGAAAAATGAAAGAAACGTCTATAATTTTAGATTTAGGCTTTAAAACTTGAAAATATATACAGCTTCTTATTTTGACCATATGTGTCTTTATTTTTTTTTTTTTAAACTTGATTGACAAGAAAAAGTTCCCGGAATCCCTTATTAATCAGTTACATAGATAACTGCATTTTCCAACTAATTTTATCTTTTTTTAAGGAAGATGTCAACAGGATTACAATTCAATGTATATTTTACAATGTACAAAGGGGAAAAATCAGGCACTATAATTAAGCTGGTGAGTGAATGAATTAATGGAGACAGATTTTTTTCATGGAAGCCTTCCTTCATATCTGTCTTTTTATATATTCTTCTGCTATTTAGGAGAGAGCTTACTGACTGTCATCTAAATTTATGCTAAGAACCACTTTACCCCAATCAGTATAATAATAATATAGACTCTTTTTTTTAAATTTCATTTATTTCTGTATGTGTATCAATGTACTGTCTGCATGCAGGTTTGTGCACCCATGTCATGCAATGCCGCGGAGGTCAGAAGAGCGTATCGGATTCCCCTGGAACTGGAGTTCTCCTTGAATTGGAGTTTCAGACGGTTCTCAGCCGCCATGTGGGTGCTGGGGATCGAACCTGGGTCCTCTGTAAGAGCGGTTGGCACTCTTAATCGGTAGGCCACCTCTCCAGCACAATAATATAGACTCTTTGATTCCTAGATAATGGTACTTGTTGCTTCACATTTCTTTATACTTTCAAGGATTATTGATATACGATCCTAAGAGGTACAAACATCAACAACACTTCAATTCTGAAACAATTTGTATTTTAACTCATAATACTTCAAGCAATATCTTTTTTTTTTGAATATTGAGAACTTTTAATTTCTTTTTCATGACCTTTCATATTAGCTACATATAAAATGATCTGTTTGATAAAATTTTGGAAAACCTGATACTAAACTTAAAATGTTTTTCAGATATGTAATTTCAAAGTTTAGAAAGCCTCACAGATTTTCCAAACAGCATATAATACATATATATATGAAAAGCGATTGGCTTGAGCATCTGACTTGACTAGGGAACAGGCTTGGCCTGCAGGTTTTACTCCAATTTTTTATGTTACATTTGTATTGAAGTTTTGTGCATTTCATATGACATTTCTTAGTCAAATTTAGACCCATTCCCCCTCCATGTCCCCCGCCCCACCAGAGCTCATGAATTATGCTATATATGTCTTGCATCTTTTTCCCAGTCCTTTTTTAAGTTTGTTGATGGAAAAGTTTACTGTTTGGGGCAGAAGTTTACTGTTTCAGTCAGTTCTTTGAACCAATCTGCAATTTCTTGATTTAATGTCCTACTGGAAAATTTTCATTCACACACTGCCTCTAATTCTGTTTTACAGTCTCTTCTTGGTACAGTGTGATAAGTTAAATGTTTCTGCCTTCTTAAGGAGGAAGTTAAGGAAACATTACTGCTTTCATTCAATTGTAGGAAATTAGCATGGAAAATGTCTGTAATTTGCTATATACATTCAGGAGCTTCTATCAAATGAGTAGTGACAATTACTTATATATTAATATTTTGTTTGCTTCATTCTATAGACCAGGAAAGTCTGGAAAGCACAGCAGCTCTCCTGTCTTAGCCTCCTAGTGCTGAACTTATAGCCATGAGCCACATCTGCCTATATACAAGTAGCTTTAAATGTGATCTGACATACCATAGGTATCACTAGGATTTTTCTATCTTTCATTCCTTCAGGATCTGATGTGTGGGTTTCTATATGTGAAAAAGTGTTCTTTGGGAGACACAGAAGATAGCCATATAGAGCTTTGAAAACCAACTTAAGCTTAATTCTTAATATGGTTAGAGATATGAATATGCAAATAATTTATATGTACATATATTTATGAGTATATTTATAGAGTACAAATAAACTTAGGGTGGAAATATTTTTCTCATGAACCTCCTGAATACTAAGAGACTACTGAAGTTGGTATAATAAATATTCTAAAAGTTTATGGCAAAATTATATAAAAGTTTAAAATATCATAGTTAAAATATTGAATTAGAGGTATATAAAAATTATTGATGCAGTGTTATAGTTTGGAGAGATCTAATAAAGGAGAGAGCTGCTCCTATCTGAAGCTCTTATGTCATACATTATGGATAATGAGGAGACACATAAATCCTTGAAATTTGAATTTTCCCTCTTTCAGGGTAACACTGAGGACTGGGAATAATGCTAAAAATTATAAGTAGACTGGTTTTGGTTTTTCAGTTTTTTTTACCTTGTTTTCTTTTTATTAAAAATTATATTACTCTATATATATATATATATATATATATAGTGCAACAACAGATATATGCATTGTGCAACAACTTTGATGGCCACATTATTTTTGAGCAGGATCACCACACCATTCTGGGATACAGTTCTTTACAAACAGTTTAGCAGCACTGTGTCCTCTGAGTAAGAGAGACAGGGCTTCCCCAGGTTTATAAACCTTTGGACAAAGAATGATTACAGTTCACCCTGCTGGAAGCTAAATCATTTGATGGCATTCTTTAAATATCAGTTGAGTCATCCTTTCCTGTTTCACTGTGCTACTGAGTTTTTATGTAAGCCAAGGAAATAAGGGAAGAAGTGGATTTTAGTATCAAGCATATCTGATACAAATCATTGACTTGCTAATTAAAAGACAGAATGCACTAAAAGACAAGTTACACAAATTTTCTAACTTTCAATTTCCTTACTGTTTTAATTAAATAAGTAATACAAAAGCAAAGCTACCCCAGGGCTTGGCATTAAATAAGCCTTCTAGAAACAGAATCTGCTACTGGCGTGTCTACTAAGATTCTCTTGCTACTATTCCATTGCTGTACATGTAATTATGATTATTATCACCATATGCAACCTTCATTTTTCAGAATATTTCTCCTATACCATGAGTGTCAGGTTGTCATATGTAACTCAGAAACAATGCCCTCACGACTGCATAGTCCCAGCTTCCCAAGTCCCTCAGTGTCTCAGCAAGTGCTTAACAGTAGTGACAGGGCAGATCTCTATCACAAACAGCTCCTTACCTGCTAGAATGAAAGCAGTCATCTGAAGAACAATCTGCAGCATGGAATTATGTAGAAAAATGTTTAAGCATTTAAGGAAATGTTTTAGAAGAAAATCCTGAGCATTGGATCAGGAGGAAACTCTCAGTGTCTCTCACCTCACTGAGACTCCTAAAGGCTGTCAGGATGTGGGACCACCCAGACCTAATGGAGTTGATCCTCTAGGGTCATTCTCTTGCACCCAGAACCTCATTAAGCCTGAATTAGACAAAAAAGTTTCAAAGACACTTTTAGAATAATAATCTTTTTATCTTGCTTGATGAAAACATAGGGGTCATGTAAGGAAAGAAAAATAGCTTCAGTGATGCAAAATGAATAAACTCATGGTTTCTACTCTGTGGCATAACATCTATGGTGCACTGTCCAGTGAGATGTTGCTAAGAAGTTATGTCTGATGGTGTTCTTATCACAAAGTAAAAAGTGAAGCAGATGCAAGGGTGCTTTCAGAGAGGAAATGTCTATTTATGGCATGGATTGTGGTGTGGGTTTTACAGAGTATAGTTGTTCATAGCCCACATTAATCGGACATTAAATATGTTCATCTTTGTGTATATCCACCATACTTCAATAAAGTGGTTAACAAAGCAGGACTGAGGAAATAAGCACAACCTTAATTATATAAACCAGGCAAATTCAATAAATGAAAAGTTAAAGCCCGGTATGCCTCACAATCTTTTTTCCTTCCATTCCTTGCTCTCACTTCCTTCAAGTTTTCTCAAGAATGAAGCAAACTCTTAAGTTCCTGCTTGAAAACTCAGATTTTGCCTGCTATGACAGCAGATTTGATCATGAATTCTCCCTTTCCAGATCCCCCTTCCCAGTGTCCTCCATGTTCTGCTCCTGCTTAGGACCCCCATTCTTCTGCTTAGTTTGGCCTGCAGTTCTCTCTGCCGTAGCTCCTGCTGCCACAGCCCTGAACGTGATCTCAGCAAGAGCTGCCATGTGCAAAAACACTGATGTAGGATGCTAGCTGCACTACTATGCAGGGGGAAGGAAGGGAGTGACTGAAAAAGAGGGTGAGAAAGACAGGGTAACAAGGGGGAGAGGAAGGAAGAGGTAAGCAGAGGGGAGACAAGCAGAAAGAGAGACGGGGAAGGGAAGGAAGGAAGAGAAAGAAACGAGATAGAGGGGAAGAGAAGGAGCAGGAAAAGGATGAGACAAAGAGGGGGTAGTGAGAGAGAGTTACAGAGAGATAGAGACAGAGGGAGAGGAAGGGAAATAGGAGATGAAGAGATAATACATCTTATTGGAGAAGCCATGGACATAATAGGTACAATAGACCCTAAATATCTAAAAATAAATAAAGGGCCAATAGAATATGCAGTAACCAACAATTCTATCCGGAGTGAATTCTGAGTATATGGTAGGAAATATTCAGGGAGGCCAGAGATTCCGTGAGAGTTCTCAGTGTCGCATATGAAGTCTCCAAGTTGGCAGCTGTAGAGTTGGTTTTTAACTGTACAAGAGAATGCCCATGTGGTGTTTGTGCTTTTGAAAAGGGATTGTTCATTCCACATAAGTCTAAATAGAAATAAACCTGCATACCTACATGTCACCAATTTGTCTCTTTCCATTCAAGGATCAGGAATCTTCAGACTTCAAGATCTGAGATGATTTTCCTTTTTTGACAAAGGCACCCCCAGCGGCCCTAGAACTCTCAATGTAGACTAGGCTGGCCTCAGTCTCAGATTCTCCTGCCTCTGCTTTTCTGGTGCTGGGATTAAAGGTGTGTATCCAAGGCCCTGCCAAGATGACTTTCCAAGAAACAAGAAGCAGGGACCATAAGAGCAGAGTGTTCCAGCCATATTGTTGAGGCCAGATTCACATCTTAGCTTGGGAAAATTGATAATTCTGTATGAATACCAGCATCAAGGAGGCTGAGGCAGAGGGTCAGAAGTTCAAGTTCAGCCTGGGCTGGATAGCGAGACCCTGTCTCCACTACATAATTATTAAAAGTCATTTTTGGAATGTCTGTGATATAGTAGATACTTGTATCAAATATGACTATGGGATAAGTTATTATTAGATGAGTGCTGGATATTTGCACATTTATAGAGGAATTAAATAAGTCCCCTTCCATTCTCAGAGCAAATAAGCAGTCCCTATTTTCCTATGCTAAAGAATTCCTTTAAAGTTTAATGTCTGCTTTGGTGTCCCAAACAGCATCTTCTACCGGCTTTTAAGTAACACACACACTTTTGTGTATACAGACAATATGAATCTCTGTCAATTTATAAGTATGGGGGGTTCTATAGTACATGAGATTTAGGAAGATAACAACTGTCCAGTGACAGCCACAACAAGTCAGATGGACAGAGAATCTGGGTAGCCTCATCCACACTTAACACATGGCCATCAGCTAATAAATGCTGAACTAAGTTTGAAGAATAATTCATCAACTTTCTCAAAAACCTAAAATGTTTACCTCCTCTCTCATGTATAAACGGAAATATAGACTTGAGGCAAACCCCAGAATTGTCAATATCTCTACTTGAAATATCCTCTTAAACTTTTTTCCACAGCTAGTCTTTATTTTAAAGAGGAGAATAATAATCATCTGAGGAGAATAATAGACAGCATTTCTGATGTGTTCAGTCTTCACAGCAACCCAGTGAGAGGAGTTCTACTGCCATCATCCCTCCAGCTATGAAAAATTGAAGCCTACAGGATATCAAGATTTGCTTAACAGACAGAATGTGGAAGATTAAAGACTGGACCCAGTTCCAAGCAGATTCTGTGTCTATTATGTCTAGTACATTTGTGTTCATGTGTGGTCTGTGAGTGTGTATGTATGTGTCTGTGTGTGTGTGTGTGTGTGTGTGAGAGAGAGAGAGAGAGAGAGAGAGAGAGAGAGAGAGAGAGACAGAGATGGAGAGAGACAGAGAAAAAAGAAAAAGATTCTAAAATATGGATTTAACTCAACGACTGCACATGTACAAGGATCTCTCTCCAGATCCTCCTTCTGTTACCCAAAGAGGATTTATTTTTGGTTTGCTCTCCTCGGGAATAACTTTATTCCTAATTCCTCACTACATGTAACAAATGTACCCATGTTTAATTATTTTCTATGCTTGCTATATCTTTCTGTTACATTTTCTGAGAAATAGGCAGCCAAAATTAGATGTCTGTCATCTCCAGGTAGATATTTTGAACACAATATTATTTCTTTTTCTAAGTCTTAATATCACCATTGACTCAGAATATTAAAACTAAACACTGGCCTTATTTCCAAAGGATGATGGATGTCCATAGGGGAATTAAAGAAATAATTTTCTATGTCTTATTTTAAAGACAGTAACAGAAATTTTGAAAAGATAAGTCTCAGGCTAATGGGAGATAATTGACATTTTCTGTTAGAAGTTGTTAATTAAAACAACATTAAATATTCCCCTACAATCTTTTGTCAGTCAATAGGACAGGCCACTGAAACTGCCACTGAGGGGCCCATCAAAACCAATAACAGTCTCCCAGAGTAGCTAATTACAACCATTTCAAAAGGTTTCCAATGCACTGAACAACATCTTCTTAAAGAATTCACTCCTATAAAACCCTCAAATGTTAACAACCTGCCATAGAGAAGCCACCATGAAAAGTATTCAATCAGCATCCCCGGGTAATGTCCAGTCATCATTATTTTATATAGGGAAAATTCTGCTTTTAAAAGGCCTATAAAAAGATCCAGTTATTTATAAGAATGTAATGTATGAGAAATCAAGAGTCACAAAACAATGGTTGGGAAACTTTAAATAAATTATGACAAGAAGCCTATTCAGCACTTTATTTTTTGTTGTTGTTCATTTTGTTTTGTTTTGTTTTGTTTTGTTTTGTTTTGAGACAAGATCTCCCTTTAGTCCCAGCTGGCCAGGTGCTCAGTATGTAGACCAGCTGGCCTCTAACTCACTGACACATCTGCTTCTGCCTCCCTAGTCCTGGGATTAAAGTGTTGCACCACCACACCAGAATTTTATTTTTAAAAGATAAAATTTAACAAAACTGAAGATCCAAACATGAACACATATAATTTCAGCCACCTCATATTTGACAAGGGGGCCAAAAAGACTCAGTGGAGGAAAGACAGCATCTTCAGCAAATGGTGTTGGCAAAACTGGATCATGACTTGTAGAAAAATAAAATTAAACCCCTATTTCTCACCCTGTACAAAAATCAACTCCAAATGGATCAAAGACCTCAATGTGAAACCCAAAACTCTAAAGGTGATAGAAGAAAAGGTTGGCAGCAACTTACAAGACGTAAGTATAGGAAAAGCCTTTCTAAATCAGATAGCAGCTCCTCACAAAATAAGGTCAACAATTGACAAGTGGGAACTTATTAAACTCAAAAGTTTCTGTATAGCAAAAGAAACAGTCAGGGAAGTGAAGAGAAAACCCGTAGAGTGGGAGGAAACCTTCACTGCTGATACATTTGACAGAGCATTGACCTCCAGAATATATAAACTATTCAAAAAACAAAGAAATAAGAAAAACGATTCACTCAAAAGATGGAGTAAAAAGCTGAGCAGAGACTTCACAAGTGAAGAAATAGAGATGGCTGAGAAACATATTAAAAAGTGTTCAAGATCACTAATAATTAAGGAAATGCAAATCAAAACCAATTTAAGATACCATCTCACCCCAATAAGGCTTGGCAAGGATCAAGAAAACAAATGATACTAAATTCTGGGGAGAGGGTGGGGAAAGGGGAACACTCATCCGCTGCTGGTGGGAATGCAAACTTGTACAACCACTATGGAAAGCAGAATGGAGAACCCTGAAAGACTCAAAATGAGCCTAACACCTGACCCAGCTATACCACTTCTGGGAATATATCCACCAGACTCTTCATACCACAAAGATACATGTACAGCCATGTTCATTGCAGCTCTCTTCACAATAGCAAAGAGCTGGAATCAACCAAAATGCCCCTCAACTGATGAGTGGATAGAGAAAATGTGGTACAACTACACAATGGAGTTCTATGCAGCAGTAAAGAAAGATGACATCATGAAATTTGCAGGTAAATGGATGGAACTGGAAGAAATTATCTTAAGTGAAGTAACACAGTCCCAGAAAAACAAGAAGAGATGAATGGTATCCCTCATCTGTGGATGCTAGCACCAATAACCCAGTTGTAAATATTCCTTGTGGGAAGTGATGCATATTGGAAAGAACAACAACGACAAAAACAGAAAAGTCTGCAACAAAGAACTGACTGAAATGGTGAATCTGGTGGGGTGGGAGGGTTGGGAGGGCGATACGGGTTTACATTAGATTAATGTATAGTTAATTGATGTGAGTTTAACAGGTATCAAAATTTGTCCAAACTTTATCTACATATTATACGGTATTCTAGGTATCAGTAAAAGTAAAAAGGTCTGTATTAAAAAAACATTGGTTAAAAGGTTTTAATAAAAATGGTTATATATAAAAAAAGGTAATATATTTAAGCTAATTGGAAATATAAATTGTAGTCCATATCTGCTTCACTTATAATTTGTATAACAACAACTTTGGGTTAATGGATACAAATATTCTCTACAATGTTTGTGTTGTACAGTATCAACTTGTAACATTTTCTTTTACCTGTAGGATAATTTAACTAAAGGAATTAAGTTGGCCTCCCAAATTAACAACATACAGTCAATGATAAACAGCTTAATGCAGAAAAGTTGGCCCAGCTAAACATTAAAAGGAAGAAAAGCTTCAGACTGCTACAGACATCAAACATCTCTGTGGATCCTAATTGTAACAACTATTTATAATGTGTCCTAATGAACTTTACCTTTCAGGTGCTGCAAAGTTTTAATATGAGAGACTTCCTTACCTCCTTTTCATAGAACAAAGAAAAACATGATGGTAATGAAGTCATTCCCTAACTGTAAATTAGAACCAACTATTATAGAGGTAATCTATAATAGTTGGTAATCTATAGAGGTAATCTCTTATAAAAGCGATATAGTTGCCTTCTTTGACTGATACACATAGGAACTGTGAAATGATAATTCTCTATTCAGAACCAAATATAATACCAAAGTCTTTATAAGCTGGGTAATTAAGCAAAATATATTAATACAGGAGAGCTCTGTTATCAGAAATTTATTATTCAGCCAAGGAGATGTTGGCTAGGGGATCCAAGCCCCCCAAAAGATAAAGGCTTTTTTGCCAGCAAACTGGGATACCTGCAAGAAGAGAGGTAGTAAGGCCCTGCTGTCGAATACCTGGTGTAAGCATGAGAAAGATATATCGAGACCACATTTGCAAGTGTACAGTTGGCCTCTGGAATGCCAGAGAGTGTTACCAAAGGGCACTAAATCAATAAAGCAAATATTGGTCTCCTTGAGTCAAGCAAGACTCCTCCATCAGCATCAGCTACACCTCACCTGCCTGGAAATACTGTGCAGCAGTGGCAGCCAAGTGTCTGTATATCCCAAATCTAATTGGCTATTAGCTCTCCCCTGGGAGGAATAATTCATGGCTGATGCCACAAGCTTGAGTCCTCTAGTGGTTAGGAGATGTTATAAGCCACAGTAAGACCTTGTCAGCTTTTACAGAAAAGCTATAGTCCATGGATTAGAATATCATCCAAACATCTGTGTCTATACCAACCTAACCTACCATAATAATTAGCATTATTTAAATGCCTGTATATCTTATTGCTTGTGCTTCATCAGTAGGAGTAAAGGGTTATTCCTGGATAAACTGCCAACCCATGAAAGGAACAGCCTGAACTGATCAGAGTCCCAAACGACATCTCCAGAGAAAGTAGACTGCTTTGCTTCTCGCCCACTTGTGTCCCTTTTCTAAAGCCTAGGGAACAATCTGCAGAAAAGAGGGAGTGGTAGAATGTAAGGGCTGCGATTGAGGTGAATTGTGACACTACAACTACAGCGATATAGACTGGACTCTTATTTGATCAACATGATAGTACATATAAGCTCCTGCAGCTGGACAATAGGGTTCTTGGGCTGTATAAGTTTGGGCATAGCTACTTGCAAATTGGTTTTACATGAAGGATGCTTGTACTCATTACTTATTATCTTTTATTAAAAATAAATAAATAATATAATTTAATGTATGTTACATCAAAATTATTTTTAAAGAAAGACCTATATGGGGCTGGAGAGATGACTCAGCGGTTAAGAGCACCGACTGCTCTTGCAGAGGACTCAGGTTCTATTCCCAGCACCCACATGACGGCTAAGAACCGTCTTTAATTCCAGTTCCAGGGGAATCCGAGGCCCTCTTCTGACCTCCGCGGCATTGCACAACACGGGTGCACCAACCTACATGTAGACAGTACAGTCATACACATAAAAAAAATAACTAAAAAGAAATTAAAAAAAGAAAGACCTATAGCAAAATACACAATTTTTGTTGAATGCATGGTGCAATTAGACAACTTCTACAACTTTCAAGGTAGTGAAGAAAGAATTCATTCATTTTTCTCCATATAAATTTACTTCTACTTAAGAGAAAGGGAGTAGAAAATGAAAGACAAGAAAATATAGAAAAATAGCATAACATATAAGCCTCCCACTCACATTAAAAAGAAAATCAAAATATCAATAGCAAAGTGGACCTAGATTAATGAGAATATTAATTTCTTTAAGAAAAGTTAAAGATATATTGTTGAATACTATAAATCGAACATCACAGATAGAAATTATACCAAATTATCAATTTTTAATAAACAAAAAAATGAACAACTAGTGGCAATCAGATGTAAATAGTAACAAGAAAATCTTAAGTCTGTCATACTCCTGAATTGTGATTCACAAACTGGCACAACACCTTGGGATAAGGTGGGCTTCAAATCCTTTCACCAAATAATTCCACACTCAGAACATCATAGTGTAAGACACATATGGATATAAATCCACAAATAGAAGTTTATTTTCAAAGATGAGAAATCATTTAGACTTCTAACATTAAGGGCCAATGAATAACATTATAAGCATATTCAATCGATGTAAAGGACATTCATGAGTAAGTTGTATGGTCACACATTCATAGTTATGTTAGAAACAAATGCAAAATAACAACCAAAATGGCCAAGGCTAGAAGAAGGCAGAGAAAATAATTATATCTCTTATAATGGTAGGATCTGATTTTTTCCATCTTAAAATATATGCGTTATGACAATTTTATGAGTGGAATATTACCTGCAAATATCTTGAGCAGTTGTCTTCATGTGTACCTATGGAGTTGTCTTTAGAAGAGGGTTCAATTCTATATTATCTATAATTTAAATATTTATAGCCCAAGTTGGTAGTATAGGGGTTGAGATGTTTATGTAGGGCTTTGGTTGTAAAACAGTAAATTATTCTTTGCTGGATAAATCCATCAGCCTTACATCTTCTGACTGCTTTTCATCATTTATGAGTGGAATATGTAATAAATTCCCTGCAGAAACCACAGAATCAGACACTCATTAGTTCATTCACTTGTCTAACCAAATTCATTAATGACCATTGATTATAATTCAATATTATTTCTGTATTTGTCAAAAAGTCATACAAATTTATATACTGCCTTTAATAATAAAACATACCATCTATTGCTTAAATTTGAATCCTTTATCCATATAGTTTGGAAGATACAATTTTATATTCTGGAATAGGATAACTACCTCTTCTTGCAGATAAAAAAAAAAAGGATAACTACCTCTTGCTATTGAGTGTGGGATAGCCACTGTGGCACTCTTCAAACCCACACAATTATTTAACATCCAGAATACTCCCATTTTACAGAGGAGTAAACTGAGGCATCTGCTGGGAGTACCTTCTCATCCTCACTGCTTATAAGGGACTCAGCTAGGAATTGGCATGTATTTTCCCTGCTTTTCTGATGTTATATTTGAAATTAGATGATTCATCTTTTCCGTAATCCAGAAAGTCTAGGATGTTAATTGTGTGTGCTGGATAGCTTCAGTTATCCACTTGATTTGCCTGGGCAAAAAGATCAAGTGGGAAATATCCTCCACTCAATTGGCCTGTGGCCATATCTGTGACACGTTTTCTTAATTGTTGAATGACATGGTGGGGGTCAACCTACTGTGAGAAGTGCCACCCCCTGGAAGATGGTCCCTGTTTGTATAAGAAAGCAGGCAGAGCATAGTACAGGGGACACTGAAATATCTGACCTTGTCTTCATGGGCACATTTGTGGGGTAGGAATATACTTGAATCCAAAGTCCAGGTTCTACCCTGCTAGTCTCACTGCCAAATCAAGAAGCACCGAGTCCTGAGATAATCAGGATCTGTGCATGGAAGAGGCCAGGTTGAATGGTCTTACTACAGTGATGTTGTTTGTATGTACATTACAGAAGATACACATTCCCTGCCTTAATGGAGCTTAGATTCTCTTTACTGCAAGGTGATAGAAATAGCAAATTATTCTTGAGATGATAAGGAAACCATGATCGTTTTGCAGCTCTATTTGCTGTTATAACCAACAGCCCCGGTGTATAGGATAGCAGGGATACACCAACAATTACCGCATAATGTGACAACCCATTTACTGAGACTGGGAGTGTCAGCATAGGCATAAGCTATGGACAAGCTAATTGTTGATGGACATCGGCTGGTTCACAGAATTCACCTTGTCACCCATACAAATGTCATTTGTTATATCTTGCAAATTTCTATGTAGGCAAGTAATGTTTCTAAACTGCGCTGTACAACTCTTTGTAGAGTGATTAATAAATATTCATGATTCTGGTATTGCTGTCAATGATGACAGATTTTGTACATTAGAAAGAGTAGTCTAAAGATAAGTATGTTAATCTTATGACAAAGTCATCTAATATCTTATAATATCAGTTCCAATATCCTAGAGACACTTCACTTTTTAATATGTATCTTTTTTTCAGTACTTATGCCTCTGGGAAACATGGAGCCATGACCCAGAAAGTACTTGCACTGAAAGATTGAAAATATTTTTCTATGGACTACACATAATTTTAACATACAACATAGTTTATATGTAAGAATTTTGAATTATTATACTTTAGGACATAAATCATTTTAGTCTAATTTGATTTTCTTTACATATTTTCTTAAAAATATTCTGAATTTAAGCATCTTCAGGATTACATCAATCTGCCTGCACATTACATGCAGTAATGTTGACTAAATGCCTGTTATGTGCCAGGTGCCTTCATAATTTCCTCCATTTCTCTGCTATCTTGTCCTCTCCCTTTTAGCAGGGTGTCCTCTTCTGGTCTCCTGTGACAGATCCCTCCCTTTACACTTGTGCTCAGTGAGTGTGCTCCATTAAGAATCTTGCTTGAATATTATGGCATCGTTTCACCCCTCAGCACAAAGTGTCTTCATTTAGCTACACATCCTCTCAAATGTTGATGAGGTTTTCATAATCTTAGGTTCATTATCTTTCATAAAATAGAAAGTTGTAAAACCAGGACTTTTGCCCTTCCTCGTCCACTTCAATGATAATGTAGAAAGAGAATCTGACTACTACAGTACAAAGCAGTCCATAAACTCCCAGCTTCACTCTGTAGACAGACAAGTTAACATACAAATATAAAGTTCTAAAACATATGTGTATATTTACTCATACATATAGCACATACAAATATATTTTGTGAATATACAGCATAAGGGCACACAAACATTACATATGTAGCATATGTTTTACATATATGAATGCTTTCTTTCGTTATCCATCCATTGTGGTGGCCAACAAACCAGCCCATCAGTCAAGCATCAGTCCACCTTTCTATCCACCTCTCCACCCACATGGACATAGAAGAAATGAAGCAGAGGAAGCTTTCAATAATCACTACTCAGTTTGGGAGAGTGTGCTATCACAAAACTTGTCAAGTGTACATAAAAATGGTTTTGGAAGTTCCGATTTCTGTAATGGTTATTTGCAACTCTGAATTCACATAGGTGATAGAAATAAAAAAAAAGTTTCTGGGCAACATTAATTACCAAGGAAATTTACCAGTGGGTACACTAGAAGAAACTCAGAGAGTCTGGTCCTTCTGGGGAACTTGCTTCTTCTTTGCTGGTGAAGGATTGAGGGAAGATGGCCAAAGTCAAGGCCTGTGTGCTGTAGAGAAGGGAGGCAGACACTGCCCTTGTCACTTCTGCCCTTTGTGAAATTGTTAGGACTGGCAATGGACAGTTACTGTGCTTGTCAAGGGCTGGGCCTGGTGAGCTAAAAGGAGCCAAGGACGTTTCTACAAAGCAAGTGCAATCAGCTGTTTCCCAAACAAGTTCCTGAATAATTTAGAAAGACCTAAACTGAGGAGAAACAGGCTGATTTCATAGTGATTCTGTTACTTTTATGCAATTCTTCGAACTTGTTTAAAGATAGGATATATGCTAAGAACCTAGATCTTGTGAACTCTATTGGAAGCACAAATACATCACTCCCATTTCTACACTTGGTATTCTGTTGCTTGTTAGGGTACTGCGGGCTTAACAGGCCTAGTGCCAAGTAATTGCTGAACAGAAGACTTATGTCCATGCTTATAAACAAAAAGAGATGTGTATCACTTAAAATAGATACAGTGGTTTAATTAAGTAGATTTAATAAATTCCAGAATATGTGTGTCTTATTCTTTTAACAACAATAAAGCAAACAACCCACCAATTTAAAGTGACAGTGTAGGTAAAAGGCTTTTTGAGACCCCTGCTGACAGTAATGGAGAACTGCATCTCAGCTCATTTGAAACTAAGTAAGCAATTCTTCCCTGACCATTGTGAATATATACCATTGCTAAAATGGAAAAGACAGATAAGTATATGCTGAATATATGAAGATGAGGTTTGAAGTCTTTTTAAGACTCCTAAATAGTTGTAGGTCTAGTGTAATAAGAATGTTTAGTGTTTTTAGCCGGGCGTGGTGGCACACCCCTTTAATCCTGGCACTCTGGAGGCAGAGGCAGGTAGATCTCTGTGAGTTCAAGGTCAGCCTTGTCTACAGAGTGAGTTCCAGGACAACTGGGGCTACAGAGAGACCCTCTCTCAAAAAGATCAAAACAAAGAATATTTAGTGTTTTCTTTTTAAATTTTTTCTTTTTTTTTTTTTTTTTTTTTTTTTTTTTTTTTTTTTTTTTTTTTTTTTTTTTTTGTATTTTGGAGACAGGGCCTCCCTGTAGCCCCAGCTGTCCTTCAAGTGTGTGCGTGCGTGTGTGTGTGTGTGTGTAGTGTGAATGCTGGTGCCTGCAGAGCCAAGAGATCTCAGATCTCCCAAATCTGGAGCTCTGAACAGTATGAGTACTGGGAATCAAACTCAGTTCCTCTACCAGAGCAGTATAAACTCTTGACTGCTGCACCATCTCTCCAGCTCCTAGTTAGTGTCTTCCAAAGGTGATGGAGTATTCCAATAAAGAATGCATTACAATGTTAACTTCATTTGAAAAACGTATTCCTCTATCCGTTTTATTGAAGGCCTTTCAGCTGCTATGTATTAGTTGATGTGTTATGAATAGAATTGTGCCAGTTAAATAACCACTCTCAAAGATCTTCTGGTGGAAGAATCAACAAACATGTGTACAAGATGACTTAAGGTTGCAACACATATTTTAAAAGTTACCAAATGAGGAAAACATAACTATAGTCAAGGATAGCTTCATTGAAGGTGTCTGGAAACCTGTATTATATTTAAAACAGTATATCCAAAGGCTTCCAGTGAAGAGGATACCTGAGGGAAAGATCCAGAGGATAGAAGGTGACCATATATGCTGGATAGCTTTAGTGTCAACTTGACACACCTGGGTTGAGGGAGCCTCAGTTGGGGAATTGGTGCCATTGGGCTGGCCTGTGGGCACATATGTTGTTGAGCAATGTGGGAGGGCCCAGCCCACTATAGGTGGTGCCACCCTGGGCAGGTTGTTGTATACTGTATAAGAGAGCAGGCTGGGCATGGGCCAGGAGAGCAAGCCAGTGAGCAGCATTCCTCCATGGCCTGTGCTTCAGCTCCTGCCTCCAGGTTCCTGCCTTGGGCTCCCTGACTGATGACCCAGGAGATGTTGGGGTGATAACCCCCAGTTGGTGTAGGTTAGAGTGTTTCATCACAGCAAAAGACAAACTAGAACACCGTGCAGTTGTGAAAATCACACACGATGGAGACCAAGCGTGGCTTAACTTCCACTGTGTACACACACTAGGTTCTCCTTGCTCTCTACTAAAAGCATCTAGACACATAAAACAAAACAAAACCAGGGTTTGTGGAATCATAAAAAAACATTGGGAACTGTCCTGCTATGCCTTGGAGAACTTCCAACAAGAATCTGGAGTTTCTTGAGGTATCTACTCAGAGCGTTTCCTTGAGAAACAAATGATGATGTAGAATTCAGAAGACCTAAGCACTGGTGCTGCTCCTCTCATCTAGGGCTTCCCTATTTCCATTAAGTTCTCACCTCAGCTGTGAATTAGCCCCACACAGTGAGAACGAAGCTGTGAAGGGGTACAACAACTACTTTGAATTTGAATTTGCAAGTACTTGGAGCAAATGTACCACTACAAAGCCTAGCATGTGGGCTAACATGCAGAAGGGATAAATAAAAGTTATTCAGAACTAATGAATTTGAAGTAATCCACAGAAAAATGCTCTATGGCCCTAAGGTCATGTGAAAGAAACACTAAGATTTAATGGTAGCAACAGCTTTAAGAACTCATGATTGAGCTGGGCGTGGTGGTGCACGCCTTTAATCCTAGCACTTGGGAGGCAGAGACAGGCAGATCTTTGTGAGTTCAAGGCCAGCCTGGTCTACAGAGTAAGTTCCAGGACAGTTGGGACTACAGGGAGACCCTGTCTCGAAAAGACCGAAAAAAAAAACAAACTCATGATCAATGAGCCTGTCTTCATTGCTCCAAAGTGTAGAAATAGTATGACTGAGTCAGGTACAACTACAAATCCCTAAGAAATGACTTTTGCAAAGAGGTATTTTATAATTACTTATAGAAAGCTATGTGTATTTTAGTATACCCATAGGTACATTAGCATTTCCCAAATGCTGGCCCATGTTGATAAAGAACACAACCATGAAATATTTTCCTGAAGGTAAAATTTTTCATTGTAAAAGGCCCCCTTTTTATGTTGGGATTATGTTATCTCAACAGTTCAAGAATAATGGATCTTTCATTCATGAACTTGTAGAAACAGTAACTGGAATAATTTCTTGAAATTACTTGAAAAAGAAGAAACCGTCAACTCAAAAGGAGTTCCTCAATTTTATGTGAAAATCTAATCTTAAAAAAATGATAGAGGGCTGGAGAGATGGCTCAGTGGTTAAGTGCACTGCTGGAATTCCAGAGGACCCTTGTTCCATTCCCAGCATGCACATGGATGCTAATAACCATCTGTAACTCCTGTTACAGAGATAAGAGTTAAGACGTAAGCTTCATAAGGATATCAAGAAGGAAAATTCACTTCCTTTGCTTTAAGAAGGAAGAACATAAAAGACATTTGCTGCAGAAGATCCATCATAAATAACAAGCCCATGGAAACTGACCCAAACAAGACTTAATTATAGCTAAGCTACTCTATTCAGGGCAATTAGGATTCCTTGATTTCTAGATTTCAATAGAGACAAAAGATACTAGAGTTGAGAGAAATGTTAAAAACCTCCAAGGTACCATGACTGCATTTCCCAAGATGAAAATGGAGAAAAAAGAAAGCCTCCAAAATACTGGAGTAGAGAGCAGAGTGAAAAGAATCAGATGGGTCACCAAGGATGATGTGGACAGAGTGCTCAGGGCTCCTAGCTTTCAGTACAAATTCAGGCCCAGGCAAATTTGATAATCACCACTCCCCAAGTTTTAGAATTATGTCTTTCTCCTTCAAGCAGCTTGGCCAAGCTTATGAAAAGCCTTTAACCTTTCACTTCTTCCCTGAATTCATTTCAATTGCTTCTTGCATGTGTCCTCCATGGAAACATTCCAGAACACATACTCTCCCTCCGTTTTCAGTCTATTACAGTGAGACTGCCCTACAGCAGTTCATATCCACTGACATTACCAGAAAGCATTAAAGCACTTTGGATATCTAGGTCTGTTAAGTGCTTATGTGTGTGATTTTCATATCTCCTAGACCACAATCCTTTTAAGTTTATCTCTCCAAGACATTATGAGGGCTGGATTTGAATCCTAGCATCAGCAATATAAATCACTATGTGAATGTGGATGAGTAAACATAGGCAAGTTCTTCTGTTTCTTCATCTCTTTGGTAAAATATTGGCCTGATTCATGCAAATTTGTGATCTTAAATATTTAGAGGACTGACTGATATTTTCAAGTGGTTAGCAGGGTGACTCAGTACTGTTGCTGGAGGTGCTATTAACATGCAGAATCTGGAATAATGATTCTGGGACTTCTTGCTATTTCATTTCACAGGAACACAGAATCTTTGCATTCAGTTATTTCATGTAAAGTAATAGGGATTGCCCAACCTGTACCAGTGAGTTTCAGGGAAAGAGAGAAAGATTAGCAGGTATAAAGTCTTCAGGCTACTTATTCTATACCAAAGAGCTTCTCTTCAGTTTTTAACTAATAACTGGAAGTAAGTAGTAAATAAATATGCCATGGTTAACTTCTTTTATTATTATTATTATTATTATTATTATTATTATTATTATAAATCTTTGTATGTGTATGAATGTACTGTCTGCATGCAGGTCTGTGCACCCGTGTCGTGCAATGCCGCAGAGGTCAGAAGAGGGTCTCGGATTCCCCTGGAACTGGAGTTCTCCTGGAATTAGAGTTACAGAAGGTTCTTGGCCGCCATGTCGGTGCTGGGGATCGAACCCGGGTCCTCTGCAAGAGCGTCGGTGCTCCTAACCGCTAGGCTATCTCTCCAGTCCCCATGGTTATTTCTTTTCCCACATCTCATTCCTTCTTTTCACCTTTTGTTTATTCTCTTCTCCTCTTCCAACTCCTTTCTTTCCCTTTTCTTCCTCTTCCTTCCCCTCTTCCTTCTCCTGTCTTCCTCTTCCTTCCCCTGTCCTCCTCCTTCCTTCCTCCCTCCTCCTTCCCTCCTCCCTCCTCCTTCCCTCCTCCCTCCTCCTCCTCTTCATCATCCTCTTCCTCTTCCTTCTCCTCCTCCTTCTCCTCTTCCTGATGATCTCACAGAGGAGAAGTGCAAGATCAGAAACTAGTAAAAGAGACAGCATAGATCTAAAAAGGAAAAACTTTATATCAAATGAATCCAGATAAAGAATACAGGTTGTCTTGGATATGAAAGAGGCCTTCATATGTAAGTAAGATGCTTACTTCATTGAAGCAAGAAGACTTGTTTAGTTTCAGATGACCTGAGCTTCTGACATGTCTAAGATTTTGTTTCTGACATGAATTTGGGAAAACAAACCATTCAAATATTGCAGTAACTGATGCCATTCTGAACTAGGGCTGCTGCTTTTCACCTTCTGTAGTCTAAGCCATCCCTTTATTCTTTTCTGCTTTTACCCATATGACTTATCTTGGATATGCACAAGTAATTTACAATCCTAGCCTTACTAATTTGAAATTCTACAATTCCAAGGGAGTAACCAGATTATGGAAACACTTGATTAATTGCACAAACCAACGGTTAAATATTATAGTTTAAAAACTCAAGTCAAAAATATTTCTCTTCCTTCAGGAAGAAATATGAATGTTAAAAATGTGGTGCCTTGCAGAAGCAAACCTCTGTAATTAATCTATAGAGCCATCTCCACTGTTACACGCAGAAAGGCCCCAGAGGAAATACTTTTCCTATAGAAGGATGATGGCATTAATTCTAACCTTGATGGGAAGAAAGACTATGAAAAACATTCAAGGATTTCTTTTGGAATTCTGTTTAGGGCCTAATTATAAAACACTATTTCCATAGCACTTACTATTGTTGAGAGAATTTGGAATGATTTGCATGAATTAAAATTTTGATCTATACACATCTGCATATCATGTCAGATAAGTACTAGGTAGCCGACCTTGAGGTTAGGGTAGCAGAGCATTCTTCGCTTAGGAAGACCCACAATAGCCATGCTGTGGACTTAGAGAGGTGAGGTGCATATCAACTGAATTGGAGCTGTCCTGGACAGAAAAATACCTGTAACATCTTGTCTAATCAATTTTCCTAAGTTGAAGGACATTAACTAGATTATAGCTTACATATTTTATCAGTAAAGGTAAAATAAAAATATAATCTCCCTATGCAATTTCAGGTTCTAATCACAAAACAAAGGAATTTTTGCATATATGCATTTTAAGTTAAGATGACCTTGAATACTGAACTTAATACTTAGATCACTTTATCAGGTTTATAAAATAAATGTACATGAATATTCACTTGGTCATTTTTGTTTGTTTGCTTTTGTTTTTTGATCTTTTCCAGTCAGGGTCTCCCTGTAGCCCCGGCCGTCCTGGAACTCACTCTGTAGACCAGGCTGGCCTTGAACTCACAAAGATCCACCTGCCTCTGCCTCCCAAGTGCTAGGATTAAAGGCGTGCACCACCTT
The DNA here is from genome assembly GCA_009823505.1 of Rhizomys pruinosus. Classification (NCBI taxonomy): domain Eukaryota; kingdom Metazoa; phylum Chordata; class Mammalia; order Rodentia; family Spalacidae; genus Rhizomys; species Rhizomys pruinosus. Next base: position 597,068 of record VZQC01002408.1, on the reverse strand, counting down.
GGTCATTTTTTAACTTCATAGGAATATAGGGTCATTAAAAGAACCCCTTCTCCCTCTTCATTCCTTGAATATACCACAAAGCAAACAGATTTAGAAACAGTTCCTCATCTGTTTATATGAATGGGGGCTATAAATTGCTTTCTAAATGATAACTCATAAAGCAGTACATGTATGAATACTACCATGCACTTTTAAAGTCACTCTTACATTATCTTATTGGTGGGAGGTTTTGTTTTCAGTCTTAACACAGTGAAAACAGATGCACCCAATTATTTTACTATCTGTTTTGCTCTATTCCCAATTCCCACCTTGACCTAAAAAGCCAATAGAACTGAGAAAAATAAATCCAATTTGGAAGAGAAGGTATAATGTGTACGAAGAAGTGTTCCTAGCTCACCCCACATTTTCCTGAAAGTGATCGATGCAGGTAGCTCAAGGCAAATGATTCCATCATGCGTGTACTTTCTTAAATTAGATCATTATCACCAGAAACCTTCTGCCTTAGAAAGAGGAAATGAATAAAAGAAAGCATACACAGTTGGCCCCCTGGGAAACTGTCTAGCAGGCAAAATTCCTCCTACCTCATTATAGTCCGGTTCTCCTCTCTCCCTTCCAATGGAATGATCCCTACCTCCACACCTTGCCAACACAGGCAGGGCCTTTATATATCACCTACCATGACTTGATCAAAATACATTTTGAGAAATGATTTTATAGACTAATTCCAACAAGTATGAAAAGGAATAACAAGATTGTAAGGAGTATCAAAGACTTGTACTCAAAGGAAACATCTCAGAGGTGTGCAAGCATTAACTAAAGAATAGTATTTGGGAGAAGCATGTCTTATAAATTCAAATTCAGTCTCTTTGAAAATGTAATCAAAAGAATGAAAAGGGTGAGGATTTAGAAATTCTCTTGGGTGATACTGAAGATGAGAATATTTTTGAAGTAGTCTCTGCTACTCAGCCATTCTGAATTTCTATAGAGGGGGAAGAATTTGATGCTAGAGATACACCTGAATGACAGATAGTTCAATGGAGACCATCAAGACACTTCCAGTTATGTGCCATTAACAGCACTACACAGTTACATGCAGGAAGCTTGCTCTACATAATTGAGTGATCAACATTTGAAATCTACAGTCTAGTGCCTATTTCTCTGTCCACAGGCATGGACACTGGTACAGAAGTGTGTTATAAGGAGATCACATCAACTTGGGAGGGCTTATAGGGAAGTTATCATTGAAAATTAAAAGTCCTCACACCACACCTACCACCACAGCTGTCATACGGTACACTATGTGCAGTACTGTCAGTGTTTAGTTTGACAATGTGAAAAGGATGTGTCTTGAGTCCTATACAAGATCTGCCTTTATCCCAACTTGATCACTTATTTTTAACTTTATCAAGGAGATATAAGAGTAACTTTTAAAAAAACTTTTATTTGTGCAAATATATGTGTCCATATGAATGTATGCCACAAGTAGGTACCCATGTAGGCCAGAAAAGGGTGTCAGATATCTTGGAGCTGGGGCTACAGTCAGTTGTAAGCTGCCTAATGTAAGTGCTGAGAAGTGAACTCAGGTCATCTGGAAGAACAAGTAACCAGTGATCCATCTCTCTAGCCTCCAGAGTCACTTAATGGCAGGATTCTTATTAAGTACATTCTTTTCAACTACAAAACAGGTATTTGTTACAATTATTGCAGTACTTACATGAGGTAATGTAAATATCTTACCAGAAATGAAGTGCTTAGAAGGTTTTAAACAACATAAACAATATTGGCACTGATCTGACCACAGGTAAGATCATTAGAACATACAGGCACAGCAAACAGGGGCCAAAATTAACTCTCATTGTTATTGCTATCCTTGCCAACAGGAAAGGCTACAGCATGTCAAAATATAGAAACAGATCTAGACAAGGATACCAGGGCTGTCTAGGAGCATGGTGCAAGGAGGCTGGTGCAAAGCCTCAGCACTGACTCTGGACATACCCATCCCTGTTTCCACACACCCTTCCACATACCCCACCGAAGGTCACCAGAGCACACTCGTCAGTGGTTGTATTACAGTAGTTACTTTATTGGGCCATCAACAGCACAGCCATCATGTACTCATGAGGGGATATTTCCCACTAAGAACCTTTGATTAATAAGTAATAATAGAGTCATACTTTATCTTGAGTAACATGATTGTGAACAACAGCCTGTTTGGCAATAACACTTTGTGAGGGAATGTACAGATTGACATGGAAAGGATAAAAACATAACAATTGCAATACCTAAAAGGAGCTATGGCATTGATAACTTGTGGCTCAGAACATTATTACCATAACCTCTACCCCAATTGTTTTTCCTTTATCCCCTTCTTCTTCCCTACTCTTCAGACCTACTATCATTAATTATCTCAAGAAACTTTAGTAATCTCAGAAATTGCAGATTACTCATCATGACTTCAGCAAGTAATTTCCATTATACCCCTGTTGTCTAAGCAAAACAATTCAGATAAATATAAATAGCTGGTGAAAGGCATATTTATGAAGCAGAGTTTGTGCCTTTTCCATAGGCTAGATAAATATTACTTACATTAAAATCCATAGAGTTATAGTAGATCTGAAAAAAATTCTAATTTTCATAGTTATCTTATCCAACTAAATCAGTATTAATTTATCTTTTTCCCCTTTTCCAGACAAAGATGGTTTAGGCATTTCCATTTCTGAAATTAAATGCTACACATTGCACAGCAATACAGTCCATCTCACCTTTTCAGCATACAACAAGACCCAGATAACACAGAGTAGTAAATAACTGAATGAAGCACTCAATTAACAATGAAACGAAATAAAATGTTTAGTTTATAATAATGTATCACAGAAGACAAGTTCCAACTGTGACCTTCAAGTAAAGCTGTTCAGTCTTTTGCTGTAAGAACATTTCATTGTGTGGTGTAATTAATAATTTCACACATGGATATTGATGACAGAAATTCAAACAGGGAATCAGCAGCACCTCTGAAAATCTTTCCTCATCAGGTGAGCAGAGGGGCTGGCTTGATGAGCTCCATCAGCTAGGATAATTATTATGAATAAGGAGGTGTGTCACCTCTCTGTCGAAGGCAGGGTTGCCTGTACCAAATTACACACAAGTGACACTCAAGCCAGTTTATTGGAACATTTGATATCCTTACAGCAAATTCCAGCAGCCAAGTGCAGCAAGGTTTGTGTAGTCTATGTAGAAAACAAAACAAAACAAAAATAATGGAATTTGGAAAGCAGGACAAGGAATTGAAGAACAGCTAAGTGCAAAAAGCTTACAGATTGGCCAAGTCCCACACAGTGGCCAAGAATAATCACTGCCAATTTCCTAGGAGCAGTCACTGTTCCGATATTTAATAACTCTCAAGTATTCCTTCCCCTCTTTTCACCATTTGTCACCCATCTTGCCAACTAAATTCTACTCCACATTGTACTGTTAAGAACTCGTTTAAGTTTAAATTACTGACTTCCAACGAAACTTTATATACAAAGATAGAACCATATATTTTAGTATCTTATACTCCAAAACACACCAAAAATCAGACCAAATCCATCCTTTAGAATCTATATCTTGAGAAGAGGAGGAATGAGACAGAAATAACGATATACACAGAATACTGTTTTTTCAAATGATAAAAGAGGCAAATACCTGAATAACCATCCAAATTGATTTAAAATAAATCCAATGAGAGAAAAATGCATTAGCAAGGTTCGAGGGTGATTTTTAAGTGGAAATTCAATGGCGACGCTGCTTTAGGAGTATTAACATTGCCTTTAGTGCTTCTTTGGGTAAAACCAAAATGTGCATATCTTTACTTACCTTAAAGAAAGCTCCAAGTAAGCAATATTTAATGATATAATCATTTAAACCTTTCTTAAAGAGTACATTTGTTACTTAACACTTCAGGGTAAAGACTCACAAGCCAAGCAGAGGTGACAGAAAATTCTGGAATGTAACTTTGAGGCACATTCAGTGATTACATGTTGAATCAGTGAAGTAATCATTGTGGTACAAAAACTGGTTGCACTTACCTAGAAGAAAAAATAAACAGAAGAAAAAATAATATAGTTAAATAGTGTATTAATTGTATTGTATTATAATATCTTTGTATTCTAGTGATATATTTGTACCTTCTTCATTCTGAGGAAAAATCTTATCAGTATCTGAGGAAAAATCTTATCAGTATCAAAGTAAATACTGGTATCAGAGATTACGTAGCACAATGGAGATGAAGTTCTCCTCTTCTTTCAGTGAAGAATAGTAGGACCTGCCCCTCTTCATACCTGGACTGTGAGTCTCTCAGGTGGGCAAAGTGAGGTACTACCTCAGCATCTCAGGAAGGGAAGGTATGAATTAGGGCCACTTGAATTTTGCCCTCTCCTGGGCCTCAGATTCTTCATTTGCCCTAGCCTATCCTTTACCTCCACCAACCCCACCCCTGTGCCATTCAATCTTGCTCTAGACTCTGCTCTTTCTATCTGTTCAAAGTTTAGTATTCTGCTTAGTACTTTTCTTTATTAGTGTGCAACAATTTCAAATTTATTTGAGAAGAGTGGACATACTGGACATACTCTGTCCAGCTTCCGTGCTTTCTCTGTGTGCCTACCTCCCTGTGTAGAGTGCTAAAACTAGAGCTATGACCCTCCCTCCTACTTTATCCTTTATTGACGTCCTATCCCTGCTAGAACATGAGTGTCCTAAAAGTCTGCCCTGAATTCCTGTTCTTTCTACAGCTTCCATCGCATAATCTTGGGTACGAAAACATTTATTAATGAATAAATGAGTATGTCAAAATATAAGGCCAGGTCAGAGCAATTAAAAGGACAGTGGTGACTGCCTGGTGTAACTGCCTAGAATAGGCTCTAAGTGGCAAACACATTTTCCTCTACAAATTTTATGGATTCCAGTTTATATCTATGTCATTTATCTATTTTGAGTTAATTTCTCTGTGAAATATTAGAGAAGAGGCCCATGCCATTCTCCTTTATATGAAAACTCTCTTGTCCAACCCCATGCACTAAACAACTAACCACTTAGCCTGGATCCTGTCTTCCTGTTGCCTCTGTATCTAATAGGTATCTTTATGTGTTCATTTATTTTTGAAATTTCTATTCTGCCCCATTGGCTTATGAATGTATTTTTATAGCACACTATTTTGATCATTATCATTTTTTAATAAGCAGAAAGCAGGATACCTCTATTTTTCCTTTGTTTATTCTCATACTCTCTCCATCAGAATTGTTTTAAACCTCAGTGTCTTTTATGATTGCATGGACTTTAAGTTTTAGTGTAATTTTATGTGAAAAATGGGGATTTTGATAGGGATAACATTGAATCTATACATTGATTTAGGCAATATAGTCATTTTAGCAATATTTCTTCTTATTCTATGAACAAGAAATATCTCTCCATTTATTTAATGTTCTCTTCCATTTCTTATATCAGTACTTTATATTTTTATTGTATAGGTTTTCCACCTTCTCTGTTAATTTTATTGCTAAGAATTGATTTTATGCTACTATGAATGTGGTTGCTTTCTATATTCCATTCCACTTATGGTCATAATTGGATATTAGTTTACTATATCTCACAATTAATTAATTAATTTTTATTTTGTGTATGAGTGTTCTGTTGTATATATGTAAGAGCACTCATGTGTGCAATGCTCACAGAGGCCAGAAAACAGTGTCAGATTCCATAGCACTGGAATTACTGATGGTTGTTAGGCACCATGTATGCATGGGAACTGAATTCAGGTCCTCTGCAAGAGCAGCCAGTGAGTGCCCTTAACTGCTGAGCCATCTCTCTAGCCCCACACTATCTCATAATTGTTTTTGATCTGTTTTGAGAAAGGGTCTCCCTGGAGCCACTGCTAGCTTGGAACTCTCTATCCATGTAAACCATATTGGCCTCTATCTTACAGAGGCTGCTGCCTCCCAAGTGTGCCATCATGCCCAGTTATATATCATAATTCTGATATATTACTTTAGTTTCTTTACATACAGCATCATGTAATTTTAAAATGGAAGCAAAATTACATCTTTTATTTTCCGACTTGGATACCTTTTATTTTTCTTTGATCTTAATAGTACTTGCGGTAATGTGTAAACTGAAGGGGCAAGACTGGGATCTGAGACTTATCTTAGAGGAAAAGCTTTCTGTTTCCCATTTTCTCATTGATTAGTTTAATAGCTGCAGATTTTTCACAAGTAGTCTTTATCAAATTGAAGAATTTACCTTCTATAACCGAACTGTCAAAAGCCTCTACCCAAAAAAGGACACTGAATGTGTGCAGATGCTTTTTATGAATCAGTTGTAAAGATCACATGAGTTTTATCCTTCTGTATGCTAATGGAATATATCTCACATTGAAATATGTATCCTTAAATTAGTTATGTATTCCAGAAATAAATCTTATTGTCCATTATGAATAATCTTTCTGATGCATTGTTGAATTTTATTTGCTATGTTAGTGTTTTACAGAGGATATTTGCATCAATTGTGTTAATTAGGAATATTGGCCTATAGTTGGCGTTCCTGGCAGTGGCTTCATTTGGATTAGGCTTGCCAATGACTTCTCAGTTATAACAACAACAACAAAAAAACCAGCTTATATGTTTGTTAAAAACATTTAAAAGCAATGTTTAAAGCTTGCAAAGACCCCACATAAGTCAATAGCAAGGAAGCATAATCAGATTTTTAAAATGAACATGGCAATCCTATCAGAAGAACTATGGGCAATTAATAGTTGATGGAAGAGAGGGAGAATCCATTTTTTTTTTTTTTTTGGTATTTTTGAGACAGGGTCTCCCTGTAGCCCCAGCAGTCCTGGAACTCACTCTGTAGACCAGGCTGGCCTTGAACTCACAAAGATCCGCCTGCCTCTGCCTCCCGAGTGCTAGGATTAAAGGCGTGTGCCACCATGCCCGGCTATTTTCTTTAAGAGTGTGATGTGGGATAGTTTAACCAGGTTCCAGTGGACAGACCCATACTCCAGAGCATTTGGGGACAAAAGTTACACTCAGTCAGCCTTAAAAAAAGCCCTGAGAATAAAGTACATGATGTTGTCTGTGAGAGAGGAATAGGGTTGGGGTGGGAATGGGGATGGAGTCTGTTTATAATCAGGGTACATTGTTTGAAATTCCCAAAATTAATACAAACATTTTTAATTGGTCACAAGAGTTGTAGGAACAATTCTATTAAATCAGCATTTTCTATTAATTAATCATCTCCCTACATAAGCCTTGTCTTTCTCATTAGAAAGTAGAAACAATGACACCTGGTCTGTCTATAGCACGACTTTCAATTTTTTATAATTTTTTAATTTTATTTTATGCGCATAGGTGTATTGTCTGAATGTGTGTGAGTGGATCTGTGTTGTGCATTGCCATGGAAATCAGAAGAGGGCATTGGATTCACCTGAAACTGGAGCTACAGACAGTTGTTAGCCATCATATGGATACTGGTAATTGAACTCAGGTCCTCTGCAAGAGCAGCTAGTGCTCTGAACCCCTGAGCTTTCTCTCCGGTCCCCAGTTTCAATTAGAAATAATTATAGATACACAGAAAAATCATAATATTGGTATACCAAGTGCTGTGAGATCTTCTAAGTCTTCTAAAAGATGTCATTACATATAACAATATAAAAATAGGGAATCATTATGATTCATTGAGGTAGCCAAATAAGTTGGTAGAAATAAATCCCCCACTTATTTGGTTAATGTTATATTCAACAATTTTTCTGGTCTTTTTTTTTTTTTTTTGAGACAGGGTCTCCCTGTAGCTCCAGCTGTCCTAGAACTCGCTACGTAGACCAGGCTGTCTTTGAACTCACAGAGATCTGCCTGCCTCTGCCTCCCAAGTGCTAGGATTAAAGGCACGTGTCACCACACCCAGCTGCCAACAATTATTTTCAAAGCTCTGCTATATAGTAGACAGTTGGAATACAGTTCTGAACAAAATAAACTTATCCTATGACCTCTAAAATGTATATATTTTAATATATTGTATAAAGATGAGATAATTATAATGTTTTACACTTAACTCACTTTGCACAAGGATTGGGAAACATGGTACTTGAACTGAGCTCACTTTAATAGATAATACAGTTACCAAAGATGAATTTTTTAACTTAGACTTAATGAAAAAGAGAAAATTTATCTAGCTAGAAGAAAAACATTGTGATAGCAAAGTCTAATTAAAAATTTAACCTATTGCAAGTATGGTGGAACATGCCTTTAATCCCCAAATTTAGGAGGCAGGGGCAGGGTGATCTCTGTGAGATCAAGGACAGCCTGGCTAATACAGCAAGTTCTAGGTCAGCTGGAGCTACAGGAAGACCCTGGTTCAAAAATGCAAAAACCTCCACAAATTCAACCTACTAACACTATTATAACTATTAACAATTAATTTTCTTGTAGGATAATAAGTTTGGAACTGATTATAAGAAGAACTAGTGGCAAGGGATGAGTTTTCTACATCATAGTTTGGTGCTTAAAGATAATTATCTTGTCTTTCAGTGTTTAGAAATGAATAAAATTAGGAAAAAATATGGAGTCCAGAAAACCAAGTAGAGGTTGTCATATAAGTAGGTCAGATATTATAAAAAGTTTTCATGAGAATGGATAGATGCCTAGATCAATGTGAGAAGATTGCTTTGATTACAGATGTGATTTTGTTTGGAGAGACTAGTGTGAGAAAGAAGAAAAATAAAAGAGATATTAAGATTTCTAGAAAGTAGCATACATATTTACATGCATGTACACATACATGTAAATATGTAGTGGTTCAGTTTATAAAAAGATATGTATACATGGGAAAAACAAGCTATGATACCAAAATATTTCAAAGTATACAGTTGCATTAACTAAAAATGCAGGTTGCAGAGATACCTTCATATGGGAAGTATATGGAATGCATGTATACACAATTCAACACTTCTCAAAAGGTGTAGAAAAAGAAGTGGCCTACTTTTAGAAAGCAATTCCCGTGCATAGCTTCTAAACAATATATCATAATTGCTTTGTGGCACCATTTAGTAATGCAAATCCAGTTCATTAAGAAACTCAAGATTCTAGGTATTTTTGAGGCTACTGTGAGTGGGAAGGTCATGTTAGTCCTATTCAACATAGTGCTTGAAACTCTTGCTAGGGCAATGACAAGAGAAGGAAATCAAAGGAGTACTAATTGGAAAAGAAGAAGTTAAGCTATCCCTTTTTGCAGATGATATGATAGTTTACCTAAGGGATGCTAAAAACTCCACCAGAAAACTTCTAGAAAAAATTAAGAGTTTCAGTAAAGTCCTGGGATACAAAATTAACCCGAAAAAAACAAGTAGCCTTTCTTTACACCAACAATAAACAAGTGGAGAAGGAATAAACCTAACAAAAGATACAAAAGATCTCCACAACAAAAATTTTAAAACCCTGAAGAAGGAGATTGAAAATGACATCAAAAGATGAAAAGACTTCCCATGCCCATAGACTGGAAAATTAATAGAGTAAAAATGTCCATTTTACCCAAATTGATATGCAGATTCAATGCAATCCCAATCAAAATCCCTATGAGCTTTTCCACAGAATTGGAAAAAAAATCCTTAAATTCATATGGAAAAACGAAAGACTCCGAATAGCTAAAAAACCCTAAACAAAAAGTGCAATATGGTGGGATTACTCTACCAGACTTCATGCTCTATTAAAGGGACATAGTCATAAAGACAGCCCTATACTGACACAAAAACAGATGTGTTGACCAAGGGAACAAAATTAAAGATCCAAACTTGAGCTCATAAAATTTCAGCCACCTCATATTTGACAAAGGGCCAAAAAACCTTAATGGAGGAAGGATAGCATCTTCAGCAAATGGTGCTGGTAAAACAGGATCACTATTTTTAGAAGAACAAAATTAAACCCCTATGTCTCACCCTATACAAAAATCAACTCTGCCAGGTATGGTGGTGCATGCCTTTAATCCCAGCACTCAGGAGGCAGAAGCAGGCAGATCTCTGTGATTTCAAGGCCAGGCTGGTCTACAGAGTGAGCTCCAGGCCAGCTGGGACTAAAGGGAGACCCTGTCTCAAAAAGACCAAAGAGATTATTTTAAAAAATGTCTGGGGTTGGAGAGATGACTCAGTGGTTAAAAGCAACAACTGCTCTTGCAGAGGACCCAGGTTCAATTCCCAGCACCCACATGGCAGCTAAGAACCTTCTTTAACTCCAGTTCCAGGGGAATCCCACACCCTTTTCTGACCTCCACAGCATTGCATGGCATGGGTGCACCAACCTACATGCAGAAAATACATTCATACACATAAGAAAAAATAAATAAAATTTTTAAAAAATTTAAAAAACTGGGTCACCATTTGTAGAAGAACAAAATTAAACCCCTACCTCTAACCCTGTACAAAAATCAACTCCAAATGGATCAAAGATCTCAGTGTGAAACCCAAAACCCTGAGATGATAGAAGAAAAAGTTGGCAACAACCTACAAGACATAGGCATAGGAAAAGAATTTATAAATCAAACAGCAGCTGTGCAGGAAATAAGGTCAACATTCCACAAATGGGACCTCATCAAACACAAAAGCTTCTGTACAGCTGTAGGAATGAAACTTTGCCTGTCTTGAGGCAAGGACCTGTAAAACCCATCCCAAAGAACCTCCAAGAGTTATCTGATATTTCTGTGGGCATTCAGTTGTCTCTGTGAGTTATCTATAACTCCAGAAGGTCAGGATATTACAGTGTTTTCTGGCCTCGCCTATCTCCCAAAGAACCTCCAAAAGTTATCTGATATTTCTCTGGGCATTCAGTTGTCTCTGTGAGTTATCTATAACTCCAGAAGGTCAGGATATTACAGTGTTTTCTGGCCTCGCCTATCTCTACAAAGTTCCAGAACCGGATGGCCCCTTCCCTTGAGGTATTGAGCATTGAGCAAAATGTCACACCTCTAGTTTATTGGTTACACAAACAGGAGCTCTGCAGCCACCCCCCCATTAATAATAAAGAAAATGCAAATTAAAACCACCCTCAGATATTATCTCACTTCAATACTACTGGCTAAGTTCAAGAAAACAAAAGACTCCAAATGCTGGAGAAGTTGTGGGGAAAGGGGAACACTCATTCACTGGTGGTGGGAATATAAACGTGTACAACCATTATGGAAAGCAGTGTGGAGAACCCTTAAAAGACTCAAAATGAGCCTACCACCTGACCCAGCCATACCACTCCTGGGTGTATAGCCACAAGACTCATCCTACAACAAAAATACATGCACAACCATGTTTATTGAAGCTCTCTTCACAATAGTGAAAGATCTGGAACCAACCTAAATGTCCGTCAACTGACAAGTGGATGACAAAAATGTAGTACAACTACACAATGGAGTACTATTCAATGGTAAAGAACGATGACATCAAGAACTTTTCAGGTAAATGGATGGAACTCAAAGCCATTATGCTAAGTGAAGTGACACAGTCCCAGAAAAACAAGTGGCAAATGGTCTCCCTCATTTGTGGATGCTAACACCAAATCCTCAGATGAAAGGCAAGCTGAGCAATATTATTGTTATATTTCTGTTTATCTGAAAGCAACTATGTTGTTATAATGTAAATCTCCTAATGGGCTCTAGATTTGATCCACTACTTACTTTCAGACTCTATAATTACTAGTATGAGTGGAAAGTATGTCTTCATATTTTAGAGTAATATAAAATTAAAGGAGGAAAATGTGAATTCCTAAACAAACAAACAAACAAAAAAGACTGAGAGAAAGATGCAGGACAGTTATGGCAGAGTGCATGATCTGGGTTGGGGTGGGGGAAAGGGAAAGGGGAATATGTCTAAACTGAACTGAGAAACGATGTCTGAAATACACAAAACATCAATAAAGGCATTATATTGTAAAAATGTAGAAAAAGAAGTGGCCTATTTTTAAAAAGCAATGTCAATGCATGGCTTCTAAACAACATATCATAATTGGTTTGTGGCACCGTTTAGTAATGGAAAGCCAGTTTATTAAAAAACTCGAGATTCTAGGGATTATTTAGGCTGTTGTGAGTGGGAAGGTCTTCATATATTCCTTCTCCAGTTGTGTGCTGTTGGTATAAAGAAAAGATACTAATTTTTCTAAGTTGATTTTGTATCCAGCCACTTTACTGAAACTCTTAACCTAGAAACAAATTGAACCAAAGAGAGCAAAGATCTCTACAACAATAATTTTAAACTCCTGAAGAAGGAGATTGAAGAACACATTAGAAGATGGAAAAACCTCCCATGTTTACAGATTGAAAAAAATTAATATAATAAAAATGTCCATTCTACCAAAATTAATATATAGATTCAACGCAATCACAATTAAAATTCCTATGAGTTTCTTCACAGACTTGGGGAAAAATACTTAATTTCTATATGAAAAACAAAAATACTTTTGTTTCATATAGAAAAACAAAAGACCCCAAATAGCCAAAGCAACCCTGAGTGAAAAGTGCAATAGAGGGGGGAACACTATACCAGACTTCAAACTATATTACAGGGCTATAGTCATAAAAACAACCTGGTCCTGGCACAAAACAGACTCGTAGAACAATGGTACAAAATTGAAGGTCCAAACTTGACCTCATACAATTTCATCTACCTCATATTTGACATAAAGTCTCATAGGAGGAAAGACCACATTTTCAGCAAATTGTGCTGGCAAAACTGGATAACCATTTGTAGAAGAATAAAATGAGACCCCTACCTCTCGCCCTATACAAAAATCAACTCCAAATGGATCAAAGAGCTCAACTTGAAACCCAAAACATTGAAGGTGACTGAAGAAAAATTTGGCAACAACCTACAAGACGTAGGGGTAGCAAAAGACTTTCTTTTTTATTTTTTTCAGTTATCCAAGTCAGGTTCAATTTATTTGGTAATATGTTAGCAATAATCAAGCTTTCCCAAAATATTATGTATGTTCTAATACATATAGCACTTTGATATTTTAAAATGTCAAATCTTTATTTATTTATTTATTTATTTATTTATTTATTTATTTATTTTTCTTTCTTAATCAAACAGAAGCTGTGCAGGAGATAAGGTCAACAATTGACTAGTGGGACCTCATTAAACACAAAAGCATCTGTACAGTTAAAGAAATGATCAATGAAGTGAAGAGAAAACCCAGAGTGGGAGGAAACCTTCACCACCGATAAATCTGACAGAGCATTAACTTCCAGAATATATAAACTACTCAAAAACAAAAAAATAAGAAAGCAAATGACTCACTCCAAAGATGGAGTAAAGAGCTGAACAGAGACTTCACAAGAGAGGAAGTAAATAGGGCTGAGAAATATCTTAAAAAGTGTTCAACTACTCAAAATATATAAACTACTCAAAAACAAAGAAGTAAGAAAGAAAATGAATCACTCAAATGATGGAGTAGAGAGCTGAAAAGAGACTTCACAAGTGAGGAAGTAAAGGTGGCTGAGAAACATCTTTGGAGGAATAACCCACAGTTGATGCCACAAGCTTACATCCTCTAATGGTTAAGAGATGTTATAAACCACACGAAGACCCTGTCATACTTAACAGAAGAAAATGTAATTCATGGATTAGCATACCATGCAAACATCTGTGTCTATACCAAAGTAACCTACCATAACACTTAGTACTGTTTAAATACCTATATATCTAATTGTGTGTGCTTCATTAGTAGGATCGAAAGGTTATGCCTGGACAAGCTGTCAGCCCATGAAAGAAAACAGCCAGAATTGACTAGAGACCAAGGCAACAGCTCCAGAGAAAGTAGACTGTTTTGCTTCTCATCCACCTATGCCCCTTTTCTAAGCCTAGGGAACAATCTGCAGAAGAGAGGGCGCGGTAGANATCTAAATGGGAGAAGGAAAACCATGTAATCCCAAAACATTTGTACTTGAACTTGAGTGCATTTAATATTCAAATAAATGTCCTTTCCATTTGACCAACCCTTTTCATGATCTCCTGAAACCTTGTCTATGGTGAATATTTGGCTCAGTAAATGTCTGTTTTCATTTTTTCAAATGAAAGCATTTGGTTTTTCTATTAGATTATTTTATCTTTCCTGATAGTTAGAAAGAGATTCTGCCAGTGGTATCCTGAATGAGGCCAATCCAATCCATGGCTCTAGATTTCTGAGTTTTGAAGAGCTAGTGTTCCATCTGGTCATTTAGTCACATCTTTGATGAAGAACTACAAGACCCTTACGTTCTTCTATTTATACTGTCTAAATCCAGGAGTTGCCTTGGTTCCATTTTCTCCAAACCCTCTTACTCAAAAATTTCTAGTCTTTAATAGCCAATAAAATTTAATTCAATAAAGTACTTTAACCACAATTAAACAGAGTTGGTTACTGGGCTTTTCCAATCCATCAAAATTCACCATGTCCCTGTGAAAGGATGAGTCTTGTGGGGACAGCTCTCTTCACAATAGCGAAGAGCTGGAGGCAACCCAAATATCCCTCAACCTAGGAGTGGATAGAGAAAATGTGGTACATCTACACCATGGAATTCTATGCAGCAGTTAAGAAAGATGACATCAGCCAGGCGTAGTGGTGCTTTTAATCCTAGCACTTGTGAGGCAGAGGCAGGCGGATCTTTGGGAGTTCAAGGCCAGCCTGGTCTACAGAGCGAATTCCAGGACAGCTGGGGCTACAGGGAGACCTTGTCTCAAAATGACCAAAAATAAATAAATAAATAAATAAATAAATAAATAAATAAATATAAATAAATAAAATAAAGAAAGATGACATCATGGACTTTGCTGGTAAATGGATGGAACTCAAAGACATTATGCTAAGTGAAGTAACACAGTCCCAGAAAAACAATGAATGGTAGCCTTCATTTGTGGATGCTAGCACCAAATCCCTAGCTGAAAGGCAAGCTGAGTGACATTATTCTTATATTTCTTTTTATCTGAAAGCAACTGTGCTATTATAATGTGAATCCCTTAATGGGATCTAGAATTAGCTTAACACTTTTTTCAGACTTTATAATTCTGGAATATGGGAGGAGGGTATATATGCATACTTTAGAGTAATCTATAATTAAAAGGGAAAAGGTGAAATCCTAAACATGTGGAATTTACATACAGTTTACTTTCAGATATCATAATTTTTGTATATGTGTGATGAACATATATGCATATTTTGTAGCAATACAAATTGGAGGAAACAATAACAAAAGGACTTAGGTGAAAGAAGTAGTAAACTTCTGCCCAAAGCAATAAACCTCTGCATAGAAAAATGTTAAAAAGACTGAAATAAAGATAAAAGATATGCATGGCAAAATGCATGAACTGCAGTGGAGGGGGGATGGAAAGGGGAATGATTCTAAATTGGACTGAGAAATTTTGTATGAAATGCACAAAACACAATAAGAATGTAAAAAAGAAGAAAAACCTCAAGGTCAAGCAGATATTTCCAGTAAAGCTTTCTCCAATAATGTCTCATACTCATACTCACATGAAACAGCCAATTTAGGGAATAAATTAATTGAAGCAATCATATCATTCAAAAGAAGTATATTAAAAACATTTTTCATCCAAGAATTGAAATTAATACAGTTGAATAAAAACCATATTCATGAAATAGGAGCCAAAAAGATCACCATGGTTACTAGTATTCAGCTTATATTTTAAATAAATATCACATAACAGACCCAACATTCGTCCACTATTTGGAGACTACCATCAAATAAGTGTTCGATAATCAGAGATGGTTGGATTATGGATTTTCATTATGATTATTTATTTATATACTACCCCAGTGTAACTACTTGATTATGAGTCCCTAAAATCATGGGGAATGTCCTGCTTATCTTTGAGTTCAACACACTGTCTAACATAGTGTAATGTTCTACAGATAACAGGCACTCAAGAATATTACTGAGTTTTAGAAATGAAATGCACTGAGATGTACAAAGTGAT
Organism: Rhizomys pruinosus; assembly: GCA_009823505.1. NCBI lineage: Eukaryota > Metazoa > Chordata > Mammalia > Rodentia > Spalacidae > Rhizomys > Rhizomys pruinosus. The sequence continues at coordinate 581,095 of VZQC01002408.1, read as the reverse complement.
TTATTTTCAACCTAATAGTTTTGGTGATGAGTACATTAAAAGAATGCTGCTGTTGGTAAGGTCCTTTATCAACTTTTCAGGAAAATGTCATTTCCTTTAAGTTGAGGAAGGTAATTTATCAAAGGAAAGTAAGCAGAAAAAAGAGCAGTTTTGAATGAATTCCAAGAAATGCATTTCTAGAAGTAACATACTTATTAGTGTTACTAATTCATACAGTATGTCTAACACAGAATGTTGACAACATTCACAATGTTATTTTATTAACGCTTCCATGTGAATATTTATGGCCAATCTTCAGTCTTAAATCATAAAAAAACCTGCTAATTAGTTAAAGTGGGTGTTCTAGTTAATCTTCAATTGCTGCAACAAAACACTCTGACACCAACTTGGGGAGGAAAGGGTTTATTCAGCTTACATCTCCTGGGTCACAGTTCATCACTTAGGGAGCCCAAGGAAAGAACTCAGGGCAGGAACCTGGAAGCAGGAGCTGAAGCACAGGCCATGGAGGAATGCTGCTTATTGACTTGCTCTCCTGGCCCATCCTCATCATGCTTTGTTATATAATAAACAACAGCCTGTCCAGGGGTGGCACCACCCACAGTGGGATGGGCCCACACACATTGCTCAACACTCAAGACAATACTCCACAGACATGGTCACAGGCCAGTCCAATGGAGCCAATTTCCCAATTGAGGCTCCCTCAACCCAGGTGTGTCAAGTTGACACTAAAGCTATCCAGCATAATTGACCCCTGTCAACTTGACAAGCCAAACACATCACTATTAAACCACCACCTTTCCATTTCTTAGCCCCAAGATATGGTGTTAACAGTATCACAACATAAGACAATACAACCTTAAAAGCTCCACAGTCCTTAAAAATCCAAACACTTACAAATTCACAAAATCTTTCAAAAGTCTCTTAACTGTGGGCTCCTGTAAAATACCAAAGTACTGTTTTATTATAAAGGGAAGAATTGGGCACACCTAAGCAAAACCTAAGTATAGCAAGTACCTCAAGGCTGGCCATCTGGGATTCATTTACAATCTTCTGGGCTCCAAAGGGTTCCGGTAGCTCCATTTCTCTGACTCTGCCATCCACAGCACACACATTTCACCTCACCATCCCAGGCTGCTCCATTCCACACCTGCTGTTACACGTGGTGGTCATCCCATGGTCCTGGCATCTCCAAAAAAATGAGGTCTCCACTGAAACTGAGGCAGCGCCTTCACCAATGGTCTCTTCTGATGTCCTAGTGCAAAGCCTCAATTTCTCTTCATGACCCCTGAAATCCTGGGGCCTTCACTGCACTTTCACCCATGGCCTTTCCTGCCCTCTCATAGTGCTAAACCTCAGCTGCTCTCTGAGATCCCTTCACATTTCAACAGCAGAACCACATAGGAGACTCTTACACATTATCAAGTGTATTTCTGGCTTGAGATGTAGGCTTGGATCTTCTCTGGACCACAGCTTCTGTGTGCTGACCCCGAGGAAATCCCCCCCCAAAAGATTTCACCACAGTGATACTAGTCTCTAGTTCCTTACAGCCTATTTCTCAGACCCAGCTAACCAGCATCAATTTTACCAGTAAAACAAAGGTTTCACTTCAGGTTCTGGTCTCTTGTTACAGCTGATTCTTCAGTCCCAGCTGACCAGAACCCATAGATTTTCAGTTCAAAAATATATAAATAGCCCTGATGGTCTCGGCTTCCTCAGAAGCCAGGCCTCCATAATTTAGAAATCTTTCTTTTTTTGTTTTAAATATAATACTTCTATTGATGTTTTGTTATTTTAAATATAATACTTTTCTTGATTTTTTATGTATTTCAGACATAATTTTTCAGTTCAACTTAAGACATATTCACCTTTCCCTTCCTCCCACCCCACCCCAGATCAAACATTGTGCCATACATGTCCTGCATCTTTCTCCCAGTCTTTTTAAAGTTTTTTTCTGCAAAGGTTTATTGATTTGGGCAGAATTTAGCCATATCAGTCTGTTCTTTGACCCAGTCCTTATGTTGTTGTGGTTTCTTCCCAATTGTATTGCTCCAAAATATGCCTCTATAAATGTCACATATGTACCAGAATTATGTCCTCCAGGAATAAACTGTATGTTAACTCTGATATATGTTTAGGAGTTCACATTTTCCCTTTAATTTTATATTATTCTAAAATATGAATATATACCTTCCACCCATATACATTAATTACCATGCCTGAAAGTAAGTGGTAAGTTAATTCTAGGGCTCATTAAGTGATTCACATTATAATATCACAGTTGCTTTCAGCTAGAAAGAAATATAACAATAATGTTGCTCAGCTTGCCATTCAATTGGGGGATTTGGTACTAGCATCCACAAATGAGGGAAACCATTCCCCATTTGTTTTTTTTTTGTTTTTGTTTTTTTGTTTGTTTTTGTTTTGTGGGGGGGAGACTGTTTTACTTCACTTAGCATAATGGCTTCAAGTTCCACCCATTTACTTACAAAGTTCATGAAGTCATCTTTCTTTACCACTGCATAGAAGTCCATTGTGTAGATGGACCACATTTTTCTTATACACTCATCAGTTGAAGGGCATTTGAGTTGCTTCCAGCTACTATGAAGAGGGCTGCAATAAACATAGATGTGCATGTATTTTGCAGTAGGATGAGTCTTGTGGTTATATAAACAGGGGTGGTATGGCTGGGTCAGGGTAGGCTCATTTTGAGTCTTTAAAGGGTTCTCCAGACTGCTTTCCACAATGGTTGTACAAGATTCCATTTCCATCAGCAGTGGATGAGTGTTCCCCTTTCCTCACAGTCTCTCCAGAATTTGGTGTCTTTTGTTTTCTTGATCTTAGCCAGTCTTATTAGAGTGAGATGATATCTTAGAGTACTCTTAATTTTCATTTCCTTAATTATTAACAATGTTAATTATTAACAACATTGAACACTTTTTAAAATGTTTCTCAGCCATCTTTACTTCCTCATTGGTGAAGTCTCTGTTCAGCTCTTTACTCCATCTTTGGAGTGAGTCATTTGTTTTCTTCTTTGTTTTTTGAGGAGTTTATATATTCTGGAAGTTAATGCTTTGTCAGATGTATCAGTGGTGAAGGTTTCCTCCCACTCAGTGGGTTTCTCTTCACTTCATTGATCGTTTCTTTTGCTGTACAGAAGCTTTTGAGTTTAATGAGGTCTCGCTTATCAATCGTTGACCTTATTTCCTGAACAGCTACTGTCTAATTTAGAAAGTCTTTTCCTACACCTGTGTCTTATAGGTTGCTGCCAGTTTTTTTTTTCTTCTATGGAACTTTATAAACACAATTCTATAGGACTTCAAGACACAGATTGATCCCAGCACACTAATAGAGGGAGATTTCATTACCCCACTGAGCCCATTAGGTAGGTCAATGGGAAAAAGAATAAACAAAGAGACATCTGAACTGAACAGTACAATATGCCAAATGGACCTCGAAGATATCTACTGAATATTCCACCCAAACATCCGAAATATACTTTCTACTCAGCACCCCATGGAAAATTCTCCAAAATCGACCACATACCTCTACAAATACAAAAGCATTGAAATAATTTCATGCATTCTATCAGGCCATAGAGCAATCAAAGCTCAATATTAACACCAGAATAACTCAGGTTAGCTAAAAGAACATATGGAGACTAAACAGCACAATCCTGAATAATGAATGAGTCAGGGAAGAAATAAAGAATGAAATAAAATTATTCATGGAACTAAATGGAAAAGACAATACAACACAACACAACCTGTGGAATACTTTAAAAGCTGTCTTAAGAGGTAAATTTATAGCCCTAAGTGCCCACATTAAAAAAAAGAAAAAAACAGGGGCTGGAAAGATAGCCTAGCGGTTAAGAGCACCAACTGCTCTTCCAGAGTGCCCAGGTTCAATCCCCAGCACCCACATCGTGGCTAAGAACCGTCTGTAACTCCAATTCTAGGAGAACTCCAGTTCCAGGGGAATCTGAGACCCTCTTCTGACCTCTGCTGCATTGCACGACACAGGTACACAAACCTACATGCAGACAGTACACTCATACAGATACAAAAATAAATAAAATTAAAAAAAAAAACAGAAAGGGAACAAATAAATGATCTAACACTACAGCTAAAACACTTGAGAGATGACAACAAATGGAACCTAAACCCAACAGACAGGAAGAAATAACAAAAATCAGAGCAGAAATCAATGAAATAGAAACAAAGAAAACAATGCAAAAAAATCAATGAATCCAAAAGCTGGTTCTTTGAAAAGATAAACAAGATAGACAGACCACTAGCCCAGTTAACCAAGAGAAAGAAAGAGCAACTCCAAATCAATAGTATTCATGATGAAAATGAAAACATCACAACAAATAAAGAAAAGATCCAGACAATCATATGAGAATACTTCAAAAACCTGTACTCTACTAAGTTTGAAAACCTAAGCGAAATGGATGAATATCTGAAATCCTGGGAACCAACAAAGCTTAACCAAGAAGAGATTGACAGCTTAAACAGACCCATAACATTTGAAGAAATTGAATACATGTAAAAAAAAAAATTAAAACCTCCAACTAAAGCCCAGGCCCAGATGGTTTCACAGCAGAATTCTATAAAACATTTAAAGAGGTCTTACAGCCATTTATACTCAAACTATTCAGAAGGATACAGAGGGAAATCTCCCAAACTCCTTGTATGAAGCCAGTATCACTCTATTACCAAAACCAGCCAATAACACAATCAAAAACAAAAACTATAGACCAATCTCATTAATGAACACAGATGCAAAACTTCTCAACAAAATACTTGTAAATCGCATATAGACCCACACCAAAAAGATCATTCATCATGATCAAGTTGGATTCATACCAGAGATGCAGGGATGGTTCAATCAATAAATATCACAAAATACATAAATGGACTGAAAGACAAAAAAAAATCACTCAATCATCTCAATTGATGCAGAGAACGCCCTAGACAAGATCTAGCATTGCTTCATGTTTAAAGTTCTAGAGGGAATTGGACTGAAGGGAACATTCCTAAATATAATCAAAGCCATATACAAGAAACCCACAGCCAACATCATCCTAAATGGATATTCCTCTTAAAGGCTGGAATGGGAAAGGCTGCCCCCTATGGCCACTCATCTTCAGTATAGTGCTTGAAATGCTTGCTAGAGCAATAAGCCAAGAAAAGGAAATTAAAGGAGTACTAATTAGAAAAGAGGAAATCAAACTATCCCAGTTTGCAGATGATATGATAGTTTACCTAAGGGATGTTAAGAACTCCAACAGAAAACTCCTAGAAACAATTAAGAGTTTCAGTAAAGTGGCAGGACACAAAATTAACCTAGAAAAATCAGTAGTTTTTCTTTACACCAACAACAAGCAACTAGAGAAGGAATATAAGGAGACCCTCCCACTCACAATAGCCCCCCCAAAATAAAATACTTGGGGACAAACCTAACTAAAGACGCCGAAGATCTCTACAACAAAAATTTTAAACCCCTGAAGAAGGAGATTGAAGAAGACCTCAGAAGATGGAAAAATCTCCCATATTCATGGATTGGAAAATTTAATATAGTAAAAGTGTCCATTCTACCCAAATTAATATACCGATTCAATGCAATCTGAATTAAAACCCCCAAGAGTTTCCTCACAGACTTGTTTAAAAATCCTTAAATTCATATGGAAAAACAAAAGACCCCAAATAGCTAAAGCAACCCTGAGCAAAAAATGCAATAGAGGGGGATCACCTTATTGGACTTCAAGCTATATTACAGGGCTATAGTCATAAAGACAGTCTGGTACTTGCACAAAAACAGACCTGTTGACCAATGGAACAAAACTGAAGATCCAAACTTCAGCTCATACAATTTTAACCACCTCATAATTGATAAAAGAGGCAAAAAAAAGCTCATTGGAGGAAAGATAACATCTTCAGCAAATGGTACTGGCAAAACTGAATCACCATATGTAGAATAATAAGATTATCCCTGTACATCTCACCCTGTGCAAAAATCAACTCCAAGTGGATCAAGGTCTACAACTCTTTCAGAATGACTGTTTCAAGTTTCACAGCAACAAATTAAGCACTCAATGGCTTTTCCAGCCCAAAGTGCCAAATGCTTCTATAATCCTCCCCAAACCACCAAGGTCAGGCTTATCACAGCAATAGTCCATTCTCTGGTACCAATTTCTGTCTGATTTGCTTTCAATTGCTGTCACAAAACACTCTGACCAAAATAAACTTGGGTAGGAAAGGGTTTATTTGGCTGAAGGAACTCAACATAGGAACTCAAGGCAGGAACCTGGAAGGGAGCTGAAGCACGGGCAATGGAGGAATGCTACTTACTGTCTTGCTCTCCTGGCCAATGCCCAACCTGCTTTCTTATAGAATAAACAACATCCTCCCCAGAGGTGGCACAGACATGGACAAAATCCAGTCCAGTGGAGGCAATTCCCCAACTGAGGCTCACTCAACCCAGATGTTTCAAGTTGGCACTAAAGCTATCCAGCACAGTGGGGGAGGGGGGGTGTATGTAATAATCCAAAGACTACCAATACAAGATTGTTGTTTGTCATAATTAGTGATTATTGTGTATATGTCAGGTGGTACTCATGTTCACTCCGCCTTGGTTCAGTGTGGTTTTAAAGGATCTAGTGGCAAAATTCAGGTTCCCTCCAAGTGCAAAGATTCATAAATGAAATTCCTAGTCTTAGTTCAGCCTCTTCCTCACAGCTCACCAGTTCTGGGAACTGGGATTTTGGTCTTGAAAGCTGGTTAACAAGTCAGCCACTCTTGCACAGAGTTGGTAAAGGAATGTTGTAAGCCTCTTGGTACTAGAGAGGCTTGGAAAGACAATAGCAGAGCAGAGTCACAGACAAGAATTTCATGTTTTGTAAAAAGTTTTCTAAACTCTACCATCCCCCTGATCTTTGAACAGATTTTATAATTTATGTTTATCAGTGGAGTAGAATTAGATATCCAGCATTAAATTTCCTGATGTTGTTTTTAGGGAAGAACACGTGGGGTGCTCACCAATTTTCTTCACACCAGGAAATCAGGAAGCCCTGACCCAGAAAAGTCTTTCACATGTGGATTGGTGAGTACATCTTAGTTCAGCTTATTAAAAGTCTCATATATTGTAATAAAAGTATGGAAGCAAGCACAAGATTGTTTGGGACCTGATGAGGGCAAAGCTCTTATTCCTGTGTCCACTGAGAATGGCCCAGTTCCCCTGGTCAATGTAGATTGTTAGAGTAAGTGGAAAGGGAGAACTATGAGACATTGCCATGCAAAGAAATGTTAAATTTAGAGACATTTCCAAGAATCTATGAGGGTTGGGTTGGTTACTATACTGCCATTCCAAGGGGCTGACAGGTACCACAGAGCCAGGACATTGTCCTGAGATTTTATATCTAGTGATTTCAATTTGTATGTCAGTTCTCATGTAACTCACAATTGTTATAAGAGAGTAGAGCCATTAAAATGTGGGTAGCACCCTAGTTCTAAGCACAGTCAATGCATACATTACTATAAATGGCTTTGGAGAAGAGTTTCCCTGGCTCAGTTGACTAAAGTCATTCACTCTACTTTATTTATTTTTATTTGAACCCTGGAATAGTTTTTAAATTGTACTAACCAAAGAAGAAAAAAAAGATTTTAAGGTAGAAAGTTGAAGCAAATTTAAAGCTTGTGGAATGTAGTATTAAAATGCATATTATTCATTAAAGTTCTTTGGAAAAATGAAAAATAATCCTTTTCCAATATTTGGTGTGGAACATTTATTAAGTAGCCTTCTTTACTTTAGGGAAGACCTGGTTTTCCTAGGGAAGGGAATTGGGAAATGCTGTGACTTACTTTTTTTTTTTTTCTTTTTTTGGTCTTGTTGAGACAGGGTCTCTTTGTAGCTCTGGCTGTCATGGAACTCACTCTATAGACCAGGCTGGCCTTGAACTCACAGAGATCCAGCTGCCTCTGCCTCCCAAGTGCTAGGATTAAAGGAGAGAGCCACTACACTCTGCAACTTCCTTTTCACTCTGTTCTGGCTGTAGTGTCCTATGTGACTTGCTTCTAATGTGTACTCATCAGCTGTAGAAATAAAGAGGTCAGTCTGTCCTGAAAGTGAAGTTTACTTTCATGGAATTGATTACTTGCTTCTGATTACTCATTAAAAGGGGTTAAATAATAAATATCACTCTTTATCTCTTCTAGGTGGTCAGAAGTTCAGGGTACATTACAGATCATGCCTATCTTCAAGGAAAACAGGAAGCAGAAGCACATAGATGCCTGAAAGACCCATCCATAGAAACAATGTTGCCAATGATTCCTTTGAATTTGGGACTTATTCAAAACAGAGGTGTCCAATTCTCTCTGGTTTCACACCTACTTACACTGAGAAAATATTTTTTTTCAAAAATTGAGTAACCTGGTGTCACATATAGTCTTAGAATGGATATGTACTGCCCACTTTCACTACTAAATATATTAAAACTGAGAAAATACAGATAAAGGTTACTGCTGCTATCTGCTTTACCTACTTCTAATAGTAATTCTAAGGAGGAATTTCTATGAAGGAGCCCTGTACATGGCGTTCTTCAAAGTGATACAGCTTTAGGCATTTAACAATGGCTCAAAAGACAGTTCTACTATGAATCCCTAATATTGTAATATTGTTTCCTATTGGCAAACTGGGAAGGAAGGACACTAGATAACAAAGTTGATTATTTGTATTTTCAATCCTGTTTATACTATTCTGAGTTCTAGCCAGATAAATATTCTATATATTCTTTTCACCTTCATTTTCTTTTTTTTCTACCTTCATTTTTTTTAATTATTTTAGTTGTGATGTCTGTGCATTTCATACATTTTTTCCAATTCAGTTCGGCTTATTTCCATTTCCCTCCCCGCCCACCCCACCCCATCCCAGATCATGCATTCTGCCATAAGTGTGTCCTGCATCTTTTCTCTCAGTTTTTTTTTCATTTTTAAGCTATAAAGTGATATCCATGAGTACAAGCTCCTTCATGCAAAACCTATCGGCAGGCTGTTGTTCGCAAGACACCTACAGCCTCCACCATCCAGTGGGGGTGTTAGTGACAGGTTTTTGTTCAATCAGTTGATCAAATGAGTGTCCAGACTACATTGCTGTGTTTCACCATTCACCCCAATCGCCAGCCCTTCCATTCTACACGTCCCCCTCTTCCGCAGGTTGTTCCTAGGCTTAGAACAAGGGGGCACAGGGGATGAAGAGGTAAAACAGTCTCACTTTCTCGGAAGCTGTTGACTTGGACTCTGAGCAATTCTGGCTGTTTCCTTTCTATGGGCTGACAGTTTGTCCAGGGAATAACCTTTCGAATCCTACTAATGAAGAACAGCAATTAGAGTATATAGGTTATTTAAGCAGAACTAATAGTTATGGTAGGTTACTTTAGCATAGACACATCTGTTTGGATATGTTAATCCATGACTTACAATTTTCCCCCCCCGTTAAATATCTTGACAGTGTGTTTACGTGGCTTTTTTATAACATCTCGTAACCTGTTAGAGTGTTTGTAAGCTTTGTGGCATCAGCTTCTACTGGTATCTTCTCCTAAAGGGTGTGGTGATGAGATCCATAGCCAATTAGCTGATGTTGGTTTTCTATACAGCAGCATGGCTTGTTCATGCTGTCACATGTATTGTTCCAGGCAGGTGTAGGTGTAATGTGGTGCTGACGTGGACGTCTTGCTTGACTCAGGGAGACCCATATTGCTTTATTGGTTTTTAGTGGCCTTTGGCAACTACAAATGTTCTGCTATAATTCTCGTTGTACAGTATCACCTTGTAGCATTCTTTAAGATGATTTAACGTAAAAATTAAGTTTGCTTCCCAAGTTAAATCATATATAGTCACCCAAAAACAACATGGGTGAATTCGATTGAAATCTATGCCTTTGCTCCACCCTATAGTCATGTAAATACAACTATCTTCTGGAGGACTCGATCCGCTAAAAAAAAAAGGGGGGGGGATACAGAAAGACATGAAACCTTTTCATCAAACCCCTGCAATTCAAATCTTAAAACTAACTATGGGAAAAGATTTGTTTGTTCCAACAGGACAAAACGTCACCAACTTAACGGCTGAGAAAGAAAAGATACAGGTTTGCATTGAGTAGGATGTACCAAAAAGTGGCAACGGAAAGGCTGACCCGTCTGAACATTCAAAGGAAGAAAAGCCTCAGATTGCCATAAACATCGAACCCCTCTGTGGATCCTACATGTAACAACTAGTTATAATGAGTCCTAATGAAACTTACCTTCTAGGTGCCACAAAGGTTCTGATATGAGAGACTTCCTTGCCTTCCCACCCATAGAACAAGGAGAAATATGACAATGATGAGGTCGCTCCCCAACTGTAAATTGGAGACAACTATTGTAGAGGTAATCTCTTATAAAACCGGTAAAACTGCTTTCTTTAATTGACTACTAGACATGGGAACTGTGGAAGGGATTACTCTCTGTTCAGAACCAAATATAATACTAAAGTCCTAGGGCTATGCACTCAGGCAAAATATATTAATACAGGAGCTCTGACATCAGCAATGGATTGTTCTACCAGGTGGATGTTGGCCAGGGGATCCAAGGCCCCACAAAAGGTAAGGGCTCCTTGCCTCTAAGTTGGGATACCTACAGGAGGAGAGGCAATAAGACCCTGCTGCCGAAGACCTGACGTTAACATGGGAGGGATGTATTGAGACCACACATGCAAGTGTACAGATGGCCTCTGGAATGCCAGAGAGTGTTACCAAAGGCCACTAAACCAATAAAACAAATATGGGTCTCCCTGAGTCAAGCAAGACTCCACCGTCAGCACCAGATACACCTCACCTGCCTGGAAATACTCTACCTTCATTTTTATAGGTTCTTTTTGTTTGTTTGTTTGTTTGGCCTTTTCAAGACAGGGTCTCCCTGTAGTCCCAGCTGTCCTGGAACTCACTATATAGATCAGGCTGGCCTTGAACTCACAAAGATCCGCCTGCCTCTGCCTGCCAAGTGCTAGGATTAAAGGTTCTTTTAATCTGCCTTCTGGAAATAAATATCGGGTAGTCTTGTATCATAATTGTTTAGTTGGTTCACTGAAATAAAATAATAAATAAATTGTTCACTGAAATAAAAACAACAGCATTCAATATAAATAAATGTTATTTGAAATGCTATACACATGAGCACCATCTACTCAGGTCCCAATTCCAAGAATGGAGTTCTCTGTGCATGAATGTTTCCCTTAGTTGTTTGTTTTCCATTGCTTTTATATGAAAATTCCTCAAGTATTCTTTTGATTGGTTTCACAAATATTGATATACTATCTCTTACTGGCACTATCAGAAATGCTTTGCCTTGCTTTGAAGTTCTTTTGGTCCTGAGTTAGAGGGGTAGACAGAGCTCTGATTCAGTCCTCCAAATTGGGTCCTTAAAGACTCATTCTGACTTCTTTGATGTAATTTCCTCCTACTTCACACTTCCTTTGCCCTTCTACCCCTGCTATATAAGCATCCTTTCTTCACACCTAATCCCCAACACATTGTCACTTCAGGCTTTTGCAGCAGCTACGAACTCCAACTAGATCCATCCTCTCACATATTTACATCAGCTAAGTTTCTGGTTCATCCAGGACGCTGCTAAAATGTCAACTTCTCAAAGAGGCTTACCCTGACCACAACTATTTAGTTCTCATTTGACCCATACCACACTTTTGAGCTTCTAATATTTAAGATGACTCTATTTATTTTCTTTTAATCTTACCACTGTTTAGTTAACAGTCAAATAGTTCACTTCTGTATGTCATTTATTTTATCCAATAGAATTCACAGAATGCCCAGAGATTCAGATTACATATGATTTATAATTACGTAATATACTAACAGCACATATATATGCAAATACATGCTGTGTTAATATATGTATGCATATACAATGGCTTTATAAACATGTTAAAATAATTAATGAAACAGTGAGGCTCTTGGTGCATGTGTTGCTTTTCTCCTTTTGAAACTTGTATTCCTTCCAAAGGATACATAATGATGGGCCATTCTCTCCCAGAGCTTGTATGTCCCTGATGGCATCAAGAACTTGTCTTTTTTTATGTTTTTGCTGACCTTGATTTTTCTTTTCTCCCTTACTATGGCTAGCACTGCTTGCTTTATTTATTATTAATCAAGTCTTCAAATCTCACTGTCAGTAACTACAGGAAGAAGGATGTATCACTGACAGCAAACAAGATTAAGTCTAAAATGTGTAGAATTGAAGGAAATCCAGGGACTGTCTTTTCTGATCTCATTATACATCAGCCAATCAATGGGAATCTCTTCTCACTGACATGGAATTCTAACGACTCAAGTCACCCAAGGAAGAAAAACATCAGAGATTAATTCTTTCTCTTATATGCAAGCTATGTAATTCAGTAATCACTACTCAACCACTATTGACCTGTTAATTAATCCATGGATTTTTTGTGCTTTTAATAATTTCCCTTGATAACTGAGTCACTTTAGAAATGCTCATTTTCTGCTCAGACTCGCCAACTAAATGGTACTAGAGTTCTGTAGTAATAAAACACTGAAATATATTGACTCCCTGCCAACTTGTTCTCCTTCTCTTCCTCTCTTTTTTATGTGTCAGCTGGTGATTATGCAAACAGAATACTAAGAAGGGAAGGGAACAGCTAGTAAATAAGTTGCTTATGTCACAAGTGAGACTGAAAGATGATTCATCATTTGGGTTCAAATATGTTGGTTCTGTTCTTTCTGAATTAAAGATTTAACTATCCTCTTGACTTCGCTGCAGTAATTTTGAATCATCTTGAAATAACTGGTTGGGACCTTCTTTCTTCCCAGAAGCCTCTTTTCTGATAAAACATAGTTGATTCAAATGTTCTACTGTTATGCAATAAGTAAGGCAAGCTTTCAGATGAAGCCATATAAACATAAGATAATTCAAATAATCTAAACTAAAATTGTTACTAATAAAATGATCTCCATATACATGTCATTGTTTGATTTAAAAGGTGTTCAACTGAATGTACCACTCCACTGAAAACTCAAGTACTGGCATCTCTAGGCCGTTAAAACTATCCATTCAGGGGATGAAGAGATAGTTTAGTAGGCAAGAGCACTTGCTGTGCAAGCAAGAGGACCTGAGTTTGATCCTAAGACCCATGTAAAAATCACCCATGGCTGCTGCTCTAGTGCATGTAACTCCAGAACTGTGGGGTTTCTAGAGCTTGCTGGCCTATCTCCAGTTTCAGCAAGAAGTCCTATTCTGGAAGAGTAAGGCAAAGAGTTATAGAGCAGGATGCCTGATGTTCTCTGACCTCCATGAGTTCCCAGAAGGTCCTCTCTACATACACATATCACACACACGCACACACACACACACACACACACACACACACACACACAAGCACAATGTGTCAGTTCACTTCACTGAATGAAGGAAGTGACCATTGTTGGACTTCAGAGGATATTGCTGAGGTCATGGTTTATCACATATAAAGAACAATGCACCAGAACTATTGTGCTTTCTTCTGAAATATTAAATATAATTTAAACAGTTTCTTCTCCAATGTTTGAGAAGACAAACTGAAAGACTAAATGATATAATTGCTTCACCACTATAACCACCATCACAATAAGTAGCTCTGACTCCAACAGGCTAGGTTTATGAATCATTAAAAAACTGTGATTATTGCACAGTCTTCCTTGATAGGAATTATTTTAGAAACAATTTCATTTGGCTACCGGTTACCTGAGTCAATCTGAAGGCAATGGCTCTTGCTTGAAGATGTGATGCAAGTTACAATGGTCTTCCCATTTGGCTTGAGCATGAGAACAAAGAGTCTTCATTAAGGTGAAGGGAGGGTCTTATGTTCACATGCCCCAACTATTGTGTGATTGAATTTTCTAACAAAGTACAAAATATCCACCAAGAGTCCTTCCTTTATACGGTGTTGACTAAGGTCAAACACATCTTTATCTTACTCTAATAGAACTCCCTATTTTGCCAAAGTATATTATATTCTTTCACTTTGATTTCAATGGTTTTCAAAAATATCTCTTACCTCAAAAAAGTTTTATCATCATTAATCATAATGTGCACAAATGCTTCTATAAAACATTCAGAAAACAGAGTTCTAGACTGCAGCTGGAATAGCTACTTATATTCCAAATGTAATGTTCTGTTATCATAGATTAATTTTTTCCTCCAGAAGTAAATCTTAATGATAAAAGATAATAGATATGCATCCTGACTCTCAGTTTAAGTCCTTATGCAAGAAATTACTACCTGTGCTGATGAGCAGGTTGCCTAACCTCTCTGGGGATCAAAATCTTCAGTGTTAAGCTATATCTTAATGTAGAACTTGATTTACATAGGTACTGAAAAAGAAAGCTGTTTGATCTATTAAAACATTAAAATAGAGTCTGGGATAAGGTAAAAAAAGACTGTTATCTATTTTTGGTACTATTAATATTGACATTTTAATTTCAAATTAAAATACCTGCCAAGTGTCAGATACAAATAAGAAGCAAAAGGATCTTTGATTTGCAGCTTTCTCTTGAGTCTCCAATGAGAAAAAAAATCTTCACCACAATGGTTCTTCCTGTACTAAAACAGCAGAAATCCCGAGAAATCCCATGAAGGAGATTCAGATGATAGCATTGTGCAAGGGATTTAGTGGGTAAAAATGTAGGAAAAATACTGTCACTTGCAGAACCAGCAATGACACTAAAATCTTCTCCAGACACACTCGAGCTTTCTTCTCTATATAAGTTTAAGGCAAGTGGCAGGCAGAGCTCTGAACCTGGAGCCTGGCTTTAAAACTTTCAGAACATGGCATTTTTGTATTAATATGAGCATCTTTTGGTGACTGAAGTGGAATAAATTTTCACTTATTCCAGCCTCTAACTCCCAATAGTCTATTTTCAAAGAATGCAGAACCTGTGTGAAAACAACCTACTTCCTGTTCTAGAAAAAAAAAAAAAAAGGAAAACTCCAAAGCAAACAAATATATTACCAGATCTATTTCCAGACTCCAGATAACACCAACAGAAAAGAGAGGTAGAAAATAATTTTTCCAACAATATATCTAGTAGTTATTGTCTATGATCACTTTAATTTCATAATAATAAGGAGGATATACTGTTTACAATATAGCTTACAGAACAAACTTTATCATGCAATGCTTTCTACAAGTGATCTGTCTCATCTTGCTCTTGACTTGTGAAAACATCATCAGACTTGTATTAGGGAATACTCATCAACATGCCTCTTTCAGAAAATCCCAGCAGGGGATGGGTTAACATTGTTGGTAATTCTGCTTCTTCATTTAAAAGGGATGTGACCAGCTCCTCGCCACACCCAGCATCTTACTCTCACCATTTTAACTGCACTGTCATGTGGTTGACCATCTTCTGCTCCTGGTTTATGCATTTCCTGCATGGACTTTACTTTTCCAGCTCATGAGTGACTCCTTGTCTTCTCAGCATTTAATCTTTCTCTATTGTGAACTTCCTTGGGGGTATAATCACTGCTTCTCTGCACCTCTTTAGTGAACTCTCTGAAAAGGTTCATAATTTTTGTTCATATTTTATCTTTAAGCAAATGACTAAGTTTTTTCTCTAGCACTGGCTTCTCATGAGGACTCCAAAGCCTATTGGACATCTAATCTGTGGTGAATTGTCACCTCCTCAATTTCATTATGTTTATATTCACTTTGACACATCATCCCACTCTAGTCAGGGGGAGATTTTTAGAGATTCATTGAAGTCCACGATTTGTTCTCTACCTTACCTCAATATCTATCATTTCTTTCTCTGTATTTCCCCAGTGTACTATGTCTTATGTCACTTACCTAGTCTAGTTACCTTTGTTTCATTATTCTCTTGTTTTTATAAATGTCCCATCCAGGCATCCCTTCTACATTTACTGACCCACCTCAAACATTTAAAAAATTTTTTAATTGACATAAAAATGTCATTTCCCTGTATTTTGCCCAGTTGCAGCATTTTGTATCCATCTCCCTCTGTTGAATGAGGAAGCTTCACTAATGACATTGAGAGATGCATTAGTAGCCTCTCTAATCTTTGTTACACTATGTTCTGTTAGCTTAGATGTAGAGGTTCCACTGCAGATGTATAATTTAGGTTGGGCATCTCACAGACACTTATTCTCTGTTTGTGACCAGTTGTGGGTCCCTGGATGGGACTCCTATATTAAACTTCACCCAGGGCTCAGAGGATCATAGTGGAAAGGGGAGGGGGTGAAGGATTGAAAGACCCATGGGAGGAGGTGCAAGACCATAAAGAAACAGAGTCTTACAGGCTCTGGTGACCTTGCTCATATGACCTTATAACAATAGCAACAGCATGCATAAGACCCATGCAAGCTCAGTCAGACAAAAAGCAGCATAGAACTGGGGAAATGGGCAGGAGGCCACAAATCTGGCAAGGGGCTATTGGCAGCTGATCACTGCTGGGTGAGGGAGAGTTGATCTTTAAGGGAGGCATGCTGGACAGACTGAACAATCTCTAGAGAATGAACTCACACCAAGGAACATATCGGTACAAAAACTTGACTTGATAGGCCATAAGGTATGTGACAAAATGCATGAAGTTCTTTGGGCAGTATATAAGAGCTGCAGATAGGAAAGAGGGGGCTAAAAATGATTAAGATCTACTGTATGAAATCTACCAAAATTCAATGAATAATATATTTTAAAAAGGATTTGTAATACCTCACTCTTTGTCTTCTAGATTCAAGCACATAAATTATAATCCTGCCACTTTAGGGTACCCTTGGGGTTTTAAGTCATATTTTCCAAAGGTATAGCAGAGGATGGAATATTTTCCATTTAGGCTGATCACAGCTAATCTCATCTCTGCTCATGCCTTGTTCCTTTCTCCTTCTAATGCATTAAATGTAATTTTGTAGTAAATGGATCTGCTGTGTGTATTTGTTATACAGATTCCTGTTAATTAAGAATTGCAACAAATTTTATCAAATAATACACCAGGCTCTAGCAAATTAGAATTACCAATTGGAAATATAGGTATTATAGAAATTATCAGTTTAAGTGAATTAAGTCTTCCTCTGGTTTATATATTCTAGATATTAATCCTTTAAAATATAGCTAAAAAAGATCTTCCCATTGTGTAGCTCATATGTCTATTTTCTCTGTAGATAGGTTATTTTACTGTTCATGCAATACCATTTGTCAATTTTTAGAGCTAATTCCTGTGTTGTTTCGGTCCTATTCAGAAATTTCTTGCCTATACATATATCTTAAAGTGTTTTCTTTTATCAGTTTCAGTAGTGAATTTAAAAAGTTTTATTTTTAATTTTCTCTCTCTCTCTCTCTCTCTCTCTCTCTTTCTTTCTCTCTCTCTCTCTCTCTCTCTTCTTGTATCCCCAAAGACCAGAAGAGGATATTATATCTTGAAATTAGAATTACAGGCAGTTATGAGCTGCTTTTATAGATGCCAGGAACTGAACTTGGGACTTCTAGAAGAGCAGTAAGAGTTTTTACCTTCTGGGCTATCTTCCCAGCCCCTTTAGTAGTACATTTTTTGGGGGGTCTTTTTGAGACAGGGTCTCCCTGTAGTCCCAGCTGTCATACATTTTCATTGAATTCTGGATCCAGATTGAAGTTATTTTCATTCAAGGTAAGAGATAGATCTAATTTCATTTGTCTACAGGTGGAAACCTAGTTTTATCAGCACTGTTTATTGGTTAGACAACCTTGTCATTGCAGTCAATGTCTTTGACACCTTTCTCAAGAATTAGGTATCCATAGCAGTATGAGTCTATCTCTGGGTCTTTTATTATATGATATTGGTCTACATGTCTTTCTTGTGATTCATACTCATAGGCTGTGAATTAATTGTATAGAAAACATTGCTACCCACTCTCCTCTTTCTTCTCCTCATGGCCTTCTCCATTTCTTATTCTTCCACTCCTCCTCCTCCTCTTCTGATTTTTCTTCCTCCTATATACCTCTGATGCTTATTACTCATTCATAAAATTCAATAAATTTAGAAACATGTTTCAGATATTAAGAACATAAAGTAGTAAACTGCCTAAAATTGAGGCCTAGGTGATTGTTAACTTGCAAGGAAATTTCAGGAATATATATTAAATTAAATATTTTTAGTTATTTACTGAAGTAGTTTGAACAAGCAATGTACTCCATAAGCTCAGGTATTTGAGCACTCTGTACCCAGATGGCAGTGCTGTTTGTGGTGTATGAAAGAAGGAGCAGAATAGGTAAAGTATTTGCTAAAGGAAGATGTAACTGGGCACGGGTTGTGAGGGTTTATAGCTTTGTCCCACCTCCAGTTCCATATCATTGCTTTCTGCCTGTGTTTGAACATATGATCTCTCAGCTTGATGATCCAGCTGCCTCCTTCAAGCCTTCCCTATCATTATGGACTCCCCACCCTCAGAATTCTAAGCCAAAATAAATAATGTCTCCCATAAGTCATTGCTGGTCGTTGTGATTTATCATAGCATTAAAAATTAAGTCAGCCTTTTCCTATTAATTTATTCAACCAATATTAATTAGTGTATCTTCATACATAATGGTGACAGTGAGAAAATATATTTACAGGAATTTAGTTTATACTATAAAGAGATGGACAACTTTGAGAGCAGAAAAACTATTTGGAAAAGAAGACAGTAAATACTGTATGTCAATAGGCAAGTCAATACAGTAATGTCGCATCTTGGAAATAGGTTTCCAAAGTACTAAAGCAAGCCACTGTCAGAAGCAGTCCCCTCTATTACCAATTTTGGCAGACAATTTGACTTTGTCTGCTATGATATCCTGAAAAATGGATGGCAAAATGTGACCTTTGATTCTAATTATACCTGAAAAAGGTTCGTTCCTACTCAACATTCAATAACTTGTCAAATTTGCAGATATCACAAAGCTGAAAGCAATATCTTATATAGCAGAAGACAAGAATCAGATTCAAAATAGTTTTGGCAGGTTGAAATGCTGGACAGAAAGCACCAGAATGAAATGAAAATGAATTAAGTATGATGTCTTATATTTAAGAATAGGCAGGAGTTTTTAAAATATAACACGGGAAATAGCCACAGGGAAAGTAGGATGATGAATTAGACTTAATCAAAATGAGAAAATATCACCAAGATATCTTTACAAAAACAGATAATCAAACTATAGAACTGTTGAAAATGCTCACATAGCATACATATGACAAAGGGAGGGTAAGAAATAGAGATAAAGAACATCCATTGGCAGCTCAATAAATGTATTGAACTTTGGGATATATCAGAAAATGAATCAGCAGTTACATGCATGGATAGTGAGGGGGTCATAAATCAATTTTACAAAATGTTGTGATTATAGAATGTAAGTGATACATACATATCTGCATTTTCCAGATTTTCACTATACTTTGTTTTATTTTCCAAAATAAAATGTTGAGGGAACCTGCATGTGACTATTATGTAAGTTGGTCCAAAATTCAGTTGTTTATGTATTAAGAAGTTGATATCAAAAAATTAAAAATTAGAAATGTATATAGCATTACATGGACCTTTTATGTTTGCATCCACTATAAACGACCTAAATTTATGATGGGGTAATGGGCACTAGAAGCATAACAAGGCTTTACTTGTGATGGGTAGAAAGCACAGGCAGAGGGGGAGTAACCTGATGTTTGCACTTTTGTATTTTGTAGTTCTTCTATAGCAAATGTATGCTACATATTGGACTTGTTAACTTAATACCTTTTTTTGTTTTGAAATTGAGCTTTCGTACATATTTGTATATGGAGGGACAGAGAGAGAGAGTTCCCTGTTATACATTTTCTCATGTCTGACATTTTCTAGGATTTATGACAATCAATAAACTACCTTTATTATAGGAATATTTCTGTAACATTAGTTCTCCATGCCAGAAAGGATGTTGGTTCTTCATTATAAATTGAGTAAGTAGAGTAGTAAACAGAATTGGACAGATTCCATGAATATAATTGGATAAATGAAGTCACTGTGGTTAAATTCAGATTTGTTACATTTCCAGTAGCAGAAAGGTAGCACAACGGAAATATGAAGCAGAAATAAAAAGCCATGACTTGCAATTGAGAAGAAAGGAACTAGAAAACATTTCCAGAAGTACCTCTCAGAAGTTGTTCTGTGTTGTAAGAAATAATGACCCTCACTGGGCGTGGTGGCGCACGCCTTTAATCCTAGCACTTGGGAGGCAAAGGCAGGTGGATCTTTGAGAATTCAAAGCCAGCCTGGTCTACAGAGCCAGTTCCAGGACAGCTGGGGCTACAGGGAGACCCTGTCTTGAAAAAAAAAAAAAAAAAAAAAGAAAAAGAAAAAGAAAAAGAAATAATGACTCTCTACACAAGAAAATTCACAGGAAGACAAGGGCAGAGGTATCTCTTTGATTTCTTTTTCCTTTTCCCAAGTATTCTTTTTGCGCTTTTTCTGTTTGCATCTTTTTAGCTTGTTCTTACTTGTACTGGAAACAGGATGTCAGCCTAACTAGCACTAAATTAACTATGGCCTTGAGCATGTGATGATCATCTCCAGGACAAGCCCGCTGCTTCAAATCTTGGCAGCTTAAACTTGGCTTCTAGCTTCTCTGGGTTTTTTTGTTGTTGTTGTTTTGTTTTGTTTTGTTTTGTTTTGTTTTGTTTTGTTTGTTTTGTTTTGTTTTGTTTTTTTGCATGGCCAGGAAGAATAGAAAATGAATTTAGGAAGAGATTCTTAGAAAGTACTGTTCTAGCGCTAAGGAAATGCCAGGAACGCTCAACGCTTCCTCTTTCCACAGTCAACAGATATATTATTCTATTTAAGATTCCCTCAGTAAGCATTTAATAAATGTCTCCCATGTACTGAACACCAGGCTTAGCAGCACAGGCCTCAGTGCTAATGAAGCTCATGGTGGGACAAGAGACAAAAATATATAACATAAACTCAGTGATTGACTGGAAGATGCAACAAAGCCTAAGAAATATGGAGTAAATAAGGCAACAACAAAATAAGGAGTGGTCATATCGAGTTCTATGAGAGATGGTGTTTTGGTTCAATGGAGGTGAATCTTAAAAGATGAGACAAAGTTGACTTATAAATAGAGATGAAAGGATTTCCAAGAAAGGACAGCCATGAGTAAGAGCCAAGGTAGAAAACAACAGGATATCTAAGTCTACAAGGCAATGTAGCAGGGCTGGTTCAGAGAGGAAAAAAGCAAGACCTATATTTAAAATGGACAAAGGGGTGAAGAATGCATAGCTTTTTAGGTGTGGGCAGGTTTGGGATGCCAGAGAAGGTCTGCTAGGAAACCAAAGGTTTTAAACAAAGATGGAGAAGACCCAGGAGCAGATCCCCAAGGTTAAAGATGATAGCCTCTGCATTTAACATATTTTTAAATTTTAGGTAGTTTTAAATTTATGTATGTGTGTGCACTTGTGTGCAGGTTCATATGCATGTAAGTGCTCATGGAGGCTAAAAGAAGCCATTAGATTATTTGCTACTTTAGTTTTGGGGGGCAGGACTGCCTGATATTGGTGCTGAGAAGGGGGCAATACAGGCTCTTAACCATGAGCCATCTCCAGCTCAAGATCCTACATTTTTGATTGGAGGATCCATCCATCCATCTATCTATCTATCTATCTATCTATCTATCTATCTATCTATCTATCTACCTACCTATCTATCTTCATTAAGATTTTGTGATTTTCATGCAATATAGTTTGATGTATCTAAATACACACCTCCCCTTATTCAATTATATAGGCATATATATTTGTGTCCCTAGATATCCTTCAATATGGATCCATCCACTGATCCCACCATGAGTCCCATCCCTTTAAGACATGTCTTTCCTCTTTCCAGTAGTCACCAGTTGCCAAAAGTTCCTTAGATTGGGTTGGGATTTCTTATCCATGTCTATGCTGGGGTTTTGTCTAGTTTAAATTTGCATATGACTTGTGCATACTGTCACCATTGTTGTGATTCATATGAGTGACTGACCAGGTGTCTGGAAGATTCTGTTTCCTTGTGATCATCCATTGTAGAAGAGAAGGCAGAAAACCAGTAGTAATTTTTGTTTAATTCTCCCCCTGAATTCCTAGTGTTTTGTCCTTCCCTTTACTCATATGTAAATCCAGGCTCTAAATGATACATTAGAGAATGAAACTTCTAAATTCTTAAAAGGAAGAAAGTGTAAAAAGATCATGTAGTAATGATAAAATAAGAAATAACATGTCAGTATTTAGTAGTTGATTCTCTCTGAGTTATTTTAAGAAAAAAAAAGAAAACATTACTGATATTCACTGCCATCTATCTAGTATCACTAGAAAGAAAGGCCCAGATTTTATGTGTATATAGGAGACAATACGAATAAGATATTGCCTTGGCTTTAACAAATTCCTAGCAGAGAAGTTTGTTAAACATTAGAATGGCCTTCATACTGAGGCCGTTACAAATTAGAATCTCATTTGTCCAGGATAACTGAGGAATTGTCATGTGTAAAATGAAAAAAAGGATGGATTGGATTTCCTTTCAAGAATCCCCTGAGAGGACAAGGCTAAGGGTCCTTGAGAGTCTTCATAGATAACAAGTTGTACAGTAAAGAGAGATTAAAAGCTGTCAGTAGGTACCTCATAGGCATTAGCTACATTGAGGGTTGAAAATAAAAAGGTAAACTTACTAGTTATATGGCTATTATTTATTAATATTGAATAATTGTGAAAGTTTGATTTTTAAAAGCCTCCTACATCAGAAGCATTCGAGGTAATCCTGCGAACCCTTTTCTCAGCAGCTATGAGTCACTCAAATGGATGCTAATGTGATTTGAAGAACATGTCACCAGGAGAAACGTGGGCACCAGAATCAGACAAAACAGTGGCTAACAAGAGGCAGCAGCAGTACAGGGTGAAGCCCAGCCACATTATGGAAGCAACTGAACTCTGGGGTAGGCCTCGCCAAATAGGATGGTAAAAGCCATGAAAAAGCTAGTGGAAATGGAGGATGGAGCCCAAGGTGGCAGTAGCCCCTTGGAAGGAATCTGCCCACTGGCAAAGGCAATATATTGCCAGCCAAGCAGGAGATAGCTCAATGGAAAACATCTAAATCAGGTCAGGCCAGCCCTCTGGCAGCAAGGAGGCCTAGTCAGTGGAGCAGCCACAGCAGATCCAAGGGCAGAATCAGTACAGTGGAGCAGCCTGTGACGGATGATATATAGAGTAAGGGTTTACCAGAAGCCCACCAACTGGCAAGGGCAATGCATTTGAACAGAACAGGAGAGCAGTGGGTGGATGCCAAGAATGTGATCTGAACTGTGCCAAGTGAGCAGAATGGTCTCTGAGGAAATATCAGCTCCCTAACTAAGCCAGAAGCCTCCAGCAGTGTGAGAGCCACATACACACTGCCAAGTGTGGCGGGGCAAGGATCATGGCAGCAGGCAGGGAGGAGGGGCGCAGGGAGCAGCTAAGTACTACACTGGAAGCCAATGCGCACCACCGGCATCCTGCTCCCTGACGGTCAAGAACAGCCTGGGATTCTGGAAGAGCTCCACCTTTCTCTTCCGGTAACTACACGTTCTTGTTCTGAAACTCTCCCTTGCTTTTGAGAATTTATTCCTTTTGACTACCCAGAAACTGCAGCTCCCCATCCCTAACATGATTGCCAACTCTGACCTGATTAGAAGTATCATGCTGACAGTGTTCCCTAATGCCACGTTCTCTGAGTTTCCTGCTTGCACAGCCATCTCAGGAAATGCTGGCTTTGTTGCCCTCTCCCTAATGCTCCTGACTAGCTTTTTAGTCAGCCTCTCACTCAGGCCTTTATCACCTGCAGCCCGAACATCCTTTCCCAGAACTTACATCAAATCCCTGTGCACAAACTGCTCCAGGTTATGATCATTCCAATTTTGTCCACTTATTGAATAAAAGCCACCTCTGTGGTGGGGACAAGATATAATGTTTTCAGTTTCTCTACTTTAACTTCTACCAGGAAACTTAAAAATAAACGTGATCATAAGCAAAATAAGAATCAGAAAGGTAAAATTGTTTGCCACTATCTGAGCATTTTAACCCCATTTATCCTTTTAAGATTAAATAGTATACAGATAGAAGTTATCTCTTCCTGTATACTCCTGATAATGTTAAAAAAATGTGATCATGATAATCTGATTGCCTTTAGTTTAATACACAACTGAGTGGAACCAAAAGTATTTCTTAGTGAAAAAAATTGCTATTAACGACAGGCAAAGGAAAGAATTTTGCAGAGTAATAACAAGGTCATGTCGAGGTACTGGAAGAAGTACCACCTATAACCCACGAACGCACCCTCTTCTCCCTCCACCCCACCTCTTTTTTTCTTTTCCATGCTCCATTTTATCTATTTTTCAGATGGAACTAGAGTACTGAATTTTGTATTTAGTATATTTACTACATCCCCTCTACTGTGCCCACCAATACTTCAAGAGGAGTTTGAATATATGAAGATTATGATGATTGTTTGTAAAAGCTTGAAATTTGATTGAACCAAAACATTGAGGGGTATATCATATTTATTTTATTTTGCAGGACCAAATAGGTAAACTCTTGAGAATAAGATATGCTACAGTTTAAATAAAATCAGATAGAGGCAGGCAAGCCTATATGAGATAGTACAAATAGCCAGCTCCAGGCTGGGTGGGCTACCTGGAGACCCTGTAAAAAAGTGACAGAGAGGCAGAAAGAGAATGCCAACAAAGCATGGGAATGGATTTTGAGGAGTGGGGAAGATTATTGTCTAGGCACCGGGCACATTTCTCTTTATTTGTGCTTTTTCCTCTATCTTCTAACCAATTTAGCTCTTATGAACTGACAAAGCCATCATATATGAGACAGAGCACCAGGTTAGCACTCTTAAGTTCCTCTCAGTGTCTCTGAGAGCTAGGTAACATGAAGTACTATCATATTTGTCTCACAATAGCCCTAACATGAAATTGCAAACCATAAGGCAGGTTATTGAGTTTACAAATGATATCTTTGAAGAGGCACACAATTGCTTTCCATTACGCTAACATACACACTAACATGTTTTATTCTACACTCCATATTTTGATCTCTATAAACCTTGCTTTGACTATAGTCTCTTCTTCTAAGATCAGGCAGACTCATATCCTGCTATGATTTCATTTTTAATTTCAACCTATCCCAGCTCTTTCACAAAGTGTCTCCCTGACTACTGAGTACCAGTGCAAATGGCAGTGACAGACAGATCTTGGCCACTGGGAGGGCTGGCAGGGACTGTGAGGGAAGGACAAGAACTCCCAAGACTAGGCTCTTAGCAAGAGTCTATTTCTGGGTTTAATTTTTGGTATTTAGGTTATTGAGTGTGATATAAACCTGTCGAAGTGTTTGAAAGAAAGAAAATGCAAAAGAAATAACTTCAAAAGCAATGTATCAAAAATATTATGTATTATTTCTATAGAAATACAAAAAATTGTTCATGAAGCATTTACATACATGTGGTTTTAAAATAAGACGTCCTGATTTAAATTATTTCATAATTACTATCCACTAAAATTAAGAGTTTAAATTCTTTAAAACAATTTTCTCTTTGGCCTTTTCATGATCTGGAACAGGACTATTCTCAGAGTCAAAATTTTTTCCCACATTTCTTCAAGGCCTGATTCTTTTTAAAAAAATATTTCACTTTTTTTATGTGCATGAATGTATTGCCTACATGTGTGTAATTCCCCTCACCCACCATGTCATGCAATGCCTGCAAAGGTCAGAAGAGAGCATTAGATCACCTGGAACTGGAGTTACCAACACATCGCAGTTGTTAGCTGCCATGTGGATTCTGGGAACCAAACCTGGATCCTCTACTCTTAACCACTGAGCCATCTCTCCAACCCCAAGGTCCTATTCTGTACAGACATTTTCTCGGTCCATTCCAAACTTCACCCATTTCTTCAAATACATCACATTTGTTTCCTCGCTGGCCATTTTCTCTGGAACAACACTCCAAAGCTTTCCAATTTATAGCCCATCTCTGTCCTGTATTTTGCCTATTGTCCTAGTTGCTTACTTCTTCCAGAGTATTTCTCCAACATAGCAGAAATTTCCAGCTCCAGGAAAATACGTACTTTCCTTCCTCTAGAGTAGAATGAAAAGTGATATTTGTCCAATGGTTTGTGTCCCAGCTCACTCTACTGCAACATTAGCTGTACATTGAGGAGGTTCTCCTGTTGATACTTGAAGAAACTAAGAGAAAATGGTCTCTGGCTTTAGCCAGTGGTAATCTACACTGGAAAAGCAGGATTCATGTCAGTCGGAGTAGCTAAGTTAGTGTATGGATCTTGTTGCAGACAAACCTGGCTTTGATCACCTCTCCTGGAACTGTTGAAAATATTCAGTATTGCTAAGACTTTGTACAGAAAAGAAACTGTGCAGTAAGAAAAATTACAATAGACTGCAGGAATCTTTTTTTTTTTTTCAGAAAAGAAGGGTTTATTCTGGTTTGTGGTTTAAGAAGGGACACAGTACTACCTCAGTGCAGAAGGAGTAAACCTAAGAACAGGATAGACCTGGTTACATGGCAACTGAGGTCAGGAAGTAGAGACTAGACAGGAAATAGAGACAGGCTACAAATCTCAAGGTCTGCCCCCAGTGACTCACTTCCTCCAGCCAGTTCCCACCTCCTAGAGGACCCACAGCTTTCCTAAACAACACCACCTGCTGGGGACCAGGTGTTACAACATGTGGACCTGTGGGAGCCATTTCACATTTTTTAAATCATAACATACACGAAGTTACAATTAACCTGGAGGCTTTTGTCTAAGAGATAATTTCAGTTGGGTAGAATGAATATCTCCCAAATGATGATTTGTTACCTTGTTGGCCTTTTGTGTGTGTGTGTGTGTGTGTGTGTGTGTGTATGTATGAGTGTAATGCCTGCCTGTAAGTAGGTACACCAGTGTCCTGCAATGCCCACAGAAGTCAGAAGATGGTGTTGCATCCCCTGGAACTGGAGTTACAGATGGTTGTTGGTCACCCTGTGGGTGCTGGGAACTGAACCTGGGGCCACTGGAAGAGCATCTAGTGCTTTTAACTGCTGAGCCATCTTTCCAGCCCCTACATTTTTTTTTTTTGATAAATTATCTTTAAATATCCAGCTCTTCAGCTGTTCTTTGAACCAGTCTTTTTTTTTTTTGTGATTTCATTTTTTTATTGGTGATTTGTGCATTTCATACATCATTTTCCAATTCAGATCAGGCATATTTCCCTTTCCCTTCCCCCCTACCCCTACCCCATCCCAGATCATGCATTTTGCCATAACTGTCCTGCATCTTTCTCTCAGTTTTTTTTTTTCATTTTTTAGCTATAAGTGATGATCCATGAGTACTCTTAGGTTATTATCCAATCTTATCTTACACAGAAAATAAAGGTACTTCACTGAAAATACCCTTGTGATTAAATTGACACTCATTTCTGTGTGTTTGTTCACTGTGATTAAAAATAATTAATTAATGAATTACAACCAGAGAAAAGTATTCCCTATTCTAACTAATTTCCTTCAACAATCTGGAATCTAAAATAGTCTTTGACACACATAGGCACTCAGGATATATGGTTTGACAAAATAAATGCTGAAATTTCATTAGGATAAATATCATAACAAAATTAACAACAAAATTATTTTTCTAATTATCTGCTGTCATTCCATGCTAAAATACAAATCATTCATTTCTTTCTTACTTTATAAGTTCCACATTATCTTTGATTCAAAAAGCAAATGACAATGTGTTAACTTGGGAGGTGAGAAGCAAAACGGATGAAATTCAAATACTGTATTGGGTTCTGGAAAGAAGAGAGGAAAGAAAAAGAAGAAATGGCATCATGTGGCTAGGAACTGGCTTTCATGTACCCCAAAGCCCCTGCGTAATGGATATTTCAATAACAGAATGACACAGAATACATAACCCATACATGTACTCACTCAGGCCTGGGAAGGATTAAGAGTGACTGACACTAGTTTTCAAGGAGCACTGTCTTGACTTAATCACCTGAGCTTAAGATCTACAGCAGTACAGATGGACTATTTCTGGACTACTCTCTTAAATATAGAACCAACTGCTGTAGGGTTATATACCTACGTAGAAACACTTCTTTGCTATTCTCCACAAGACACAGTTATCCCTTTCACTTCCCAGGGACATCACAATCCTCTTCCTCACACCATCTGCAAAGGGTCATGTTGAATTCTCTCTTTAGCTCAGGTTGAGCTGACATGAAGACCTTATACAAACACAGGCCCTTTGTGCCCAGTTTCAGAGCGGAATGCATTAGAGGGAAATCTCTTTCTCACTGCTGTGATCTTCAGCTGGTTTTATATTCACTCCATACAATGTTACTTTCAGTTCAGCTGATTTACAGTGATCTCCACGCTTGGGACCTTTATTCTTATGAGTACTACTGCTCTGTGACATTGGCCCTTGCACCCTGGAAGACCCTGATCCTACTTGTGGTAACTAGCATTATTTGGAAAAGACCATTTTAGTATGAAATAACATGCATAAATTCAAGTTAGAGGGCATTCCCACCATCTACCTCCTGTCTCCAGGGAAGGCTGCAACTAAATCAGTATCTTTGGTCCCTGCAACTCAGAACAAATTCCCTGCAGCTTCTTCTGGAGGGAGTGAAAGCTGCTTAGAGTAGCGTGTAAATTCATGGCAAGAAGCAATAAAGGTGAGTTTTATACATTCCCATTATCGCTTCTACGTCTTTGCAATAATGTTTATTGACATGTTTGAACGGAGCACAAGCTGCAGTTCAGTTCAACTGCCTGTGAAAATGGGACATTTGTCAAGAAACAAACCTCGCAGATTTTAGTGGCTCTGACAGTGGGTATTAGAAAGGATATTGATGGAAAAAAAGAGAGTAGGTAGGCCCATGGGGAGAGTGTTAAGGAATATACTCAGCTCAGATGCCTAAATGGAGGGAAAGGGGATGGCTGAGAATGAAAATTGAACACTAAGCACATTGAGTGGCTACCAGTCACCCTGCAGCCTATGCACTTGTTTGGGAAACAGCAACAAAAGCTCCTTTGTCTCCAAAAGCAATCTCCACAGTCATGCTTTCATTCCAGAAGGGACTCCTGCTTGCTTTAAGGCCCTTTGACTCTGTATCTCTAAGGATAATCTGCTTCTTAGAGTGTGTGCAACACTCTGTTATCTAGGGTTCTCGTGAGCTAAAAGGTGAGCTCAATGAAAACCAGACAGTGTGCTTTCAGTCCTTAAAGCCTCAGGATGGGGATAGACTTTTCTCTAAAAAATCTGTAGTTCAGTACCAGAGGTCACTGCATTCATTAGTAAAACAGAGTAGCTCACACATACTGAGAAACTAAAATGTCCTACTAAAATATATTTTTTAATTTCCTACCTGCCTAAATGATAAGGAAACTGTTGGTATTAGATAGGTTTAAGTAGATACCTACTTCCATCCCAGATGTAAGTGCATTTCAATGTTCAAAACAATAAGATGAAAGCAATGAACAGTCATTTTTGTTGAGAACGGCATACCAGCCCACAGTGCATCAGAGCGTTCTCTGTACTCAGACTGGAATTTCCTGCGTGGCTTTCTCAGCCTGTCCATGGGAGTCAAATCACCTTCTCATCCCTAAAGCTCAGCCACAGTTTTGTTGTTGTTGTTGTAGTTGTTTTGTTTTCCTGGATTTTTAGTGAATTTTTTTGAATTTCACATATTTTTATTATATTCAGCTCCCTTCTCCATCTATACCACTTACTACCCTCCAATTTCATGTTCTCTAACATTACAGTTTTATGTGTTTTGTGTGTGTGTGTGTGTGTGTGTGTGTGTGTAATGGCCTATAAGAGTAAAACTTGTGTCCCCAAATGCAGTGTGTGTCCATCTTCTGGAGCACTAGAACCTTCTCACCCTTAACACTGACTCTGGCCCTCCAGGTAGCCATCAATTGTCAACAGATCCTCAGGTATGGTTAGAATCAGCCATAGATTTTAAGAAATTGAGTACAGGGAAGTGTTTACCTTTTGGATATATAATAAAGTAATAGAAAAGAGAATGAAACCAATTCTTTAAAATAGAGTTGCTATGCCTATGCTTCCTAGTATTGGAATAAAGTGTTATGTCCTGGAATCATCATCACCAACTTTTGAAACAGTCAAGGATCACCCAGCGTACCACTACAAATTGAACTGATAATGAAATGACTCTCAGTTGACATTCATTTCTGCCTCCGAAGAATTAATAAAAGTTCCAATTAATAATTCTCCTTGGGTCCTCTGAGAATGTTATTTTCCATATAAATTGTCATCCACTCCCTTTTTCCTCCCTCCCGAAGCTCACAGCTTAGCATTTCATTTTGGACTTGCAAAAGCCCTGGGATTCTTGGCTATCTTTTCCCTCCCAGAGCTCTTAGTAAGTAAATCAAACCTGCCTTCCTGATACCATACCCTACATTCAGCAGGCAGGTTCTCAGTCTAAAAAAGTGGTGTTCATCATCATGTGAGCAGAAAGATGTTTGCAAAGCGCCTTGTGTGATGATGACATCCAGGATCTAGTTTCACCTGTGTTTTCTCTGTTTTTGTAGTCTTCAACAATGTTGTAGTAATAACAGAGTTCTATCCTTGCTTTGATTATTAAAATAATCCTTTGCTTTGTTTCCTTTACTTAGTATCCACTGTCTCCTTATAATAGGTACTGTAGTCTCTTCCTATATTGAAGCCATTTATATTCAATTTTAAATTTTGCTTTGCAAATGGAAATGGCCATTTCCATTAATACTTAGATACCTCTGTTAATGCTAACTTGGGAAAGTGCATGTATTGCAGTGTGTACGGGTGTGTCTGGTGGGTAAGAAATTAAGAAGATATAGTGAAAGAGTGCTTAGGAGAGAGGGAGAAAGAAAGAAAGAGGAGAAGAAAGAAAGAGCAAGAAAGAATAGTCAGGGAGAGAAGAACAGGATGGAGAGAATGAGAATTATCACGTGGATCAGAAATTATCTGATTCAGAAAAAGCAACTTACTGATAAATGGTAATCTTTTTAGAGGTGACCAGTGTCAGCAAAAACAGTCTTGAATTAATCTGTCTGCTGGTCCCTGTAGATCTTACAGAGGATAGAAAACTAGTCAGCTCAGTCATGTCACAGAGTCTCTCATAAACAGTAATAAATTGCCATAGATTTCATTTCACATCTCAGCAATTCTGGCCAGAATGTAATGAGCAGAAAAAGGGGGAAAAGGGTTGAATACAAACATAGAAAAGGAGAGAAGAGAGAGAGAGAGAGAAGTGCCTGCCCTCACCTACAGGGTTGTCTTTCCATCAGAGCTCAAACATCTAGACAGCAAAGATCACAAAGACAAGAGTCACCAGTGAGGAGGACTTGACAAGGAATCAGAAGTGACAATCCTACCAGTGCTTGGAGAAATCTGTCTGTAAGGCACTGAAGAGAAGGCTACCCAGAAAGTTGGTAGGAAGATGAAATGTGATTAAATTCACATATGCGTTGATCAAACAGCAAAGCATGTTACATAAATACAGATCTGTAAGTCAAGGGACTTTACTATCAAGAATCAGAGACTACACAAAGGCAATAGCTAGCAAAGTGCTTTTGATGCAATGCCCCTGTGAGGACTATAAAGATTCCTTGAGGCAATATTCTGGTCACTGCAGAGTAGAAACAAGTGCAAAGTTCTCAGGTAACAGGAGAACAGAGCTTTATTTTTAATGATTTTTTTTTTTTGTATGTGTACGAATGTACTGTCTGCATGTAGGCTTGTGCACCCATGTCGTGCAATGCAGTGGAGGTCAGAAGAGGGTGTCAGATTCCCCTGGAAGTGAAGTTCTCCTGGAATTGGAGTTACAGACGGTTCTCAGGCGCCATGTGGGCACTGGGGATCAAACCCGGGTCCTCTGCAAGAGCAGTTGGTGCTCTTAACCGCTAGGCCATCTCTCCAGCCCCCGAGAACAGAGCTTTTGATACAAAGCAATATTGTTATTGTAACTCCCTGGTACATCATTAACATGTCAATTTTCCTTAGGAATGTGTTAAATTGCTTGCACCTCAACGCTGAAATCTTGCTTGCCTCTTGGCTTCTTTATTGAAAATAATGCTGCCCCTCTAATTAATAATAAAAACAAACACTGTAGACATTTAATGTCTGAGGCTATTATATATTTTGCCATGTTATTACTCTAATAACTTGGTGTGAGCGTCTAATTATAATTATTATTTGGCAGTTACATGAACTCTTATTTGGAGAATGACTTTTTACAGCATTGACTAAAGCTTGTTTTTTATTTTTCAGATAAGTAAACAGATCAAGGAGAGATGGAAGGACATTAATGTACATTTGGTTTTTGATGTATTATACACTGTGTAAGTATGATGTTTATCAATGTTAAAATATGGTCATATTATTTTAATTCAACATAATATTATCTACATATAAGCTTGGAATGACATATTTTAATCTGTTCTTTACATCACCTTATTAGAAACAAAAATCATTAGTATTCCCATGTGATAGACCAGGGCATTAATGTTTGGGAGCAATAAGCGCACAGGCAGCTCTAAAATTCATGGCCCAGCTCTCTTTTTTAACTGATCTCCATGGCATCTTCCAAAGATACCATGCCCTAATAAGGCTGATCACACTTCTGGAATGTGCTCTTGGGATTTTAAACACCTTAGCCCTATCAATCATTCAACACTGTGAATGACTGAAGTTAAGAATCTGATTCTTGGAATGAACTTCCTCTACTTAATGAAGGAACTGCTGCACATGAAATTATCATCACATTGAATTATCATCTTGAAACAAACAAGAATCACCTGATAAGAGAGTCTAGGTGAGGAATTATTTAGAACAAAGTAATGTACAGTTGTAGGAATGACTTAAAATATGTTCAGAATCTGAACTAATGGCATTTATTTAACCTTGCATCAAGAAGCTATGCTTTATCATTTAAACAAGCTCATCTTATGCTCCTCTTGTGACCTAGACATATGCCTGCATCCCTTGGGACCCCACTTTTCCCTCCATCTAAGATAATGAATGAATGTGGGAGTGCTTGAATTAGCATATGAAAGCACTGAAAATATTCTCAGTGTAAGTAGTGAGATTTGAAAAGTATGCTTGACATTGTATGTAGGAGATATTTTAGGCCTAGAGATCAAAACTTTGCTAGTGAAATGCCAAATAATGACATATGTGACCATTCAATTACATACTCTACACTTGAATTTTAATCAGGGTACTTTCAATGGGAAGGTGTGTGTGTGTGTGTGTGTGTGTGTGTGTGTGTGTGTGACCTTCAATGTCTACCACATAAAATGTAATGATCAATGCTCCTTATTTCTTAACATTGGATAAAAACTGCATTCACATTCACATTGGGTCGAGGTAGATAGACAAAGCCCCCAGTGCAACGTGAAGAATGAAGAACACCACTGAGGAGACAGAGGACATGGCCCCTGCTAAGTACTCACAGCTGCTGTGTCATCTGCCTACTCCATGTTTTAAGTAGTTTTAGCACTTGGTCATAGATATCTAACTTGATTCATCATTTGTCAACTTTATGGATTCTTCTTTTGGAGAAATACAAAGGTTCTTTAGAATATTGATTAAAATATAAACTTCTTGGGCTTCTGAGATGGCTCAGTAGGTTAAAATACTTGCCATAGAAGCTTGATAACCTGAATTCAGACCTCCAGAACCAATGTAAAACATAGGCACATTAGTACAAGCATCTGTGAGGCCACTAGCCCATACAGGAAGATAGGAGGCAGAAACAGGATGTCACAGCAATAGCCCACTCTCTGGTACCAATTTCTGTTTTAGTTTCTCTTCCATTGATGTGACAAAACACTCTGACCAACACCAACTTGGGGAGGAAAGGGTTTATTCAGCTTACATCTCCTGGGTCACAGTTCATCAATCAGGGAGCCCAAGGCAGGAACTCAGGGCAGGAACCTGGAGGCAGGAGCTGAAGCACAGGCCATGGAGGAATGCTGCTTATTGGCTTGCTCCCCAGGCCCATGCCTGGCCTGTTCTCTTATATGGTACACAACAACCTGCCCAGGGTGTCACCACCCATAGTTGGCTGGGCCTTCCCAGATTGCCCAACAATCAAGACAATATACTCCACAGACGTGGCCACAGGCCAGTCTAATGGAGCCAATTCCCCAATTGAGGCTCCCTCAACCCAGATGTGTCAAGTTGACACTAAAGCTATCCAGCACACAGGAGAATCTCTAAAAGCTCATGGGACAAATAGACTGGTTTAGTGGAGAGGAGATTCTGCTCCAACAAAGTGGGAAGGTAAAACCGGGCATGGTGGCATATACCTTTAATCACAGCACTAGGGAGACAGAGGCAGGCAGATCTCTGTGAGTTCAAGGCCAGCCTGGTCTACATAGTGAGTTCTGGGACAGCCAGGGCTACATGGAGACCCTGTCTCAAAAGACCAAAAAAAAAGTGGGAAGGCAAGAACCCATCCCCTCACATTTTTCTCTCATCTACACACATGTACTGTGCCATGCTTGCACCCCCACACAAGAAGATGCACACACTTATATACATTCCTACCATATCACATGCATACATAAATACATAAAAGTAAAAATAAATAAAACAAATTACAACTGTAACTTCACAATGTGTTTATCAACCTAAGCACAAACAGATTCTAGCATGCCATGACTTATTCTGGCTCTCTCTCATAATATATCTTTAGTATAGGGCACATGACAGTGCTTGAGAATTCATTTCCTTGATACTCTTATACTGCAGTTCTAACTCCCAAATGATCTTCATGATTCCCAGGGACCTGCTGAATTCTGTACTGCCTGTGCAGTCCCTATGTAGGCAAACCTATATCTATCTCCACCAGGAAGGACATGGGATGTTCCTGATCATAGCCTGCATTCAATTTAACCTACTTACTAAGCTGACAGAGATAAATCTGATCTAAATGTAACTGGTATTTTTTTCTTTCTGTATTGGACTGAATGTGGTTTATAGTCAAACAACTGAAGTGAAAGTTTTGATTGAAATGATATGCGAGTCAATTGAACTTTCCCTACGTACTCTCCTATCAGAAAAAAAAAAACACTCAGCTATTTTTTCCTCTTTTTTGGTTCCCTTTGATTTTATATTATTCCAAAATATGCATATATACACTCTACACATAAATTAAAGTTACAAAATCTGAAAATAAACTATAGGTTAATTCCAAAACGCATTTAGAGATTCACATTTTAACAGTAAAGTTGCATGCAGGTAAAAAGAAGTATAACTTTACATTCTTTTTTAGCATATGAATATTAATATTCCTATATGATGGAACACACCATAGGATTACATAAGAATAAATTATGAATGGTTGTAGCATGTATCAATAAAGAGAGAAAATATTATTTTACAAAATATTTTTAACTGTTAAATATAATCCTTTTTTTTTAACCAAAAGATGTCATGTTTTCCCCAAGGAAGTGCTTGGAGTTTCCTCCTTGGCAACCCAAACAACCATCAATCCTGGCCCCGTGCTCCACACTGGGGTCCCTCCCCCCATGGTCACCCAAACGAGGTCCAGCAAGCGTTTGTCCTGTCTTGATCTTCTTGCTCTGGCCTCCATGACACAGCCTGGGTAGTCCAACAATGGCAGTCTACTCTCTGAAGAGGCTGAAATCCCAGTAGCCACTCAGTCCACAAGCCAGACAATTCTGTATTCTCCATCTGGCATTGAAGGTTTGGAGGATTCTCAAGTTTTATATGTGAAGTACAATTTCCCAGACCTTACTGATTATTTATTTCTGGTTATACTTTCCTTTTGGATTCTTAAGGTTGTGCAGTTAGCCCAGATTAACCCAGGTTTTTGTTTTCTCAAGGTTAGTTGAGGACCTGGTCCTCAAGAGTCACTCAGTTTTTGTTTTTTTATTTTTTTGGAGGGGGGAGCCCCTGGCTCCTTTTGGCTTTTCAATCACCAGTTCCATTCACTGAAAGACACAGTTAGGTCTTGCTATATCAGGCTTCTCTTTTTGAAGCATGAGCAGACTTTCCTCTTTATAGGCAAACCCAGCTATTTTTACAAGGTTGCATAAATATGTCTTCAGGTTATGCTGAAAGCTACTTTGAGGGATAAATAAGGATGAAAAGGACCAAAGGAAATAGGAACTACTCCCCTCGTTTTTCCAAGAAGATAAGCACAGTAGTTGAGCAGCATTCAGCAGTCACTGACAGAGATACATAGTTGCTTCTGGAAATATCACCTGGTAGTTAAGGAAAAAGCCAGACACTTCATTCTACTCCATCATCTGGTTTATAGTGCTTGGATTTGTAGACACAGCCCCATCCCTTGCCAAAGGCTTCACACTGCATGCTGTCATTCACACTGCCAGACTGCACCGTCTGCCAGGATTTATGACTACCACGCTGCTCCCTCATTGCTAAGAGCAGATGGCTGGGCTGAGGGACAACAGATTGCTTAAGGGCAGATGCAAGAGTATGGGGGAAGACAGAACATGGTAGCCACAGGGACAGACTTCACTCTCAAATGAATCTGCAAAGATGACCAACAGGCCTCTTCTATCTCTTTTCCTTGCAGGCTTTGATCAGGTAGGCTAAGATTTATGGTCAGCTTCAGAAAGGTTTTATAAACAACTTTAATTGAAAAATGAAATCATGAGAATCATCATGAATATTCTAAGATTTCTTTTTATGTTCCACAGAGACCTAGCTGCTTAGATATTGTCATAGGATGTGGACCTTTCATACTCTGCCTTAAATTATGGCTTGTCCATCCTTACTGTCTATATGACATGGACAAATCCTTAAAATACTTTGGGTTGTTTCAATTCTCAGCATATACATAGTGAATGATTTTGATCAGGAGTAAGTAACAGGAAAAGATATCACAAGAGGGCTCTAATCAGTTATAGTGAATCTTAACAAGAAGCTTCATTGGTTGCTTCCAATGAAAGACTGGATGGTCTGTTATATCATATATAACTTAATATACATATAGCTATATATTTTTATACAGAAGTCTGTAAAGAAGGTGGGAGGAAGTTTCAAGTAAGTAAAAGACCTACTGCACTGTTATTAACCCCTTTCCTAGCTGATGTAACTCTCTCTGACTCTGACATCTACAGTTATGTCACCTAGAAAGCAATGCTAAATCCTGCCAATCAAACCCTTCCAATCTCCACATGATTATTCCAGTATCTACACTATAAACTCTTTAAAATAGGAATTTTATCTTAATTCATGTTTTAATACTTGCCGTCCAATATATAACAGACACAGCAAATGTAATTAAAGAATATGCAAATTCAAAGTTTCTAACACCTTCAATGTTAGTTAATAATGGGGTAGGATGATGAGTATGACTACAGTTGCTGTACAACCGACAGTCACACTTGCAGTGCCTGTGGTGACTGTGCCTTCGCCTATGACTTGGCTTCAATCAAGCAACAGGGTCATCACAGGTATATTGACTTCTTGGGTAGGTAAGGAAGGAAAGATGAAAATGATGCATGGTTAATGTTAGTTGTTGGATGATTTCCTCCCTGTCTTCCTTCTCTTGCCTTCTCTTCACTTCCTTATGTCCCCTTCCCTTCCCTCTGTCCTTCTCTTTCATGCTTTCCATAAAATAGTGTATTATTTTCACATTAAAACTTATAGAATTTACCTAAAGAACTTATAGGATTTATACCTGCATTTCTAAAATCTCCTATATGTTATATGAAAAAGCTGAAGCCCACAGAAGCAAAGTGCCTCGTCTAAGATCAGCCAACTAGTTGGTGACAGCATCCAGAAGCACAGGCTCAGATCTCCTGAATCTGTCTTCTTACAATACCAAGCTGCTACAGACTTTTAATCTACATCCCAACGTGCAATAAAATAAACATCAATGGTAATGATCATACTAATATTGTCAAGCCTTTTGAAGCATTCTAAACTGTGTCTGTTAATTGTACAAATCTCTCTGGTTCTGTATCTTCCCACTGGAGTTTAGAGGTTTTAACATTTCCAAGAATAGAATAAATCCAGGATAATGAAGATGTGGCAGAAAAACAAACATTGTGCTTAGGGGGTTAGGAAACCAAATTGAACACAGTAAAGGGTATGCTGAAGACAATGCATAATTGGTAAATCAGTATGACAAGGCTGGCGTTCCTCCCCATCTGTGTCTATTGGCATGGCTCCTCAGACTTCCTCTCTACGTTGTCTGAAAAGAAGGTCAACTTACAGAGGCAAAGCATCTCTATGGTATATCCTGTGTATGTACGTAATGTGTGTGTGTGTGTGGGGGGATGTCTATCACTATTATGAACAACTGGAAAGAAAAGAGGCACTATATAGAGAGTGCAAGGTCAGTTATCGAATTGGGTTTAGACTTGAGTTTTAAACAAAGGACTATAGCATTCAGTGGCTACTTTTACAAACATGTAGGGCCTCCTTGGCTATCAAGAGTAACTGGGAGTTTCTACTGACATTTACAGAGAAGAAATTCCAGGTACTTTGCAATGTGGAGGCTGTCATGCACCACAATAAGCTGATTTCCCATAAATACCAAAAGCACTGAGCTCTTTAGAATCACTGAATGTTCTAAGCTTCTAATAACTCAGGCAATCAAAGAAAACCAATAAACCCATGTAAACTTTAACTGAAGAATTTATTGGAGTTGGATTTTGTTTAGATGGAGAGGATAAGTTCAGGTGATACACAAAATAAAAAAGTACATATTCACTAAGGTCTTCTTGGTGGGTCTGAGGGTATCATGAGTGGTTAAATAAAAGTATAGATAAATTTACTTCTTATCAGTTAAAGATAGCTTGAAGCACAGAAATTTTCTTATTGTGAACTTGGGAATTCTAATGCATCAAAAGCTTTAAAGAGAGTAAGGATAGAAGGGGTAATTTCTAACATAAAGGGAAAGACTCTCAGTAGAACATACCTGTAGGCACAGTGTAGGGTGACTCCCGCTTACCATAGCCTAGGCCAGTGAAAATGAAAGTTCTGGCTTCTATACAGACTGCAGAACAGTGCCACATTTGTCCAGGGCATCCTTCTCAAGTACAGTCGGCTCCGTGACCTCCAACAGGGTTTCTAGTGAAAAATGCCTCTCCAACATCTACACTGTAATGTTAGCCCCTCTTGGATATGTAATACCATCTTCTGCTTCTAAAGCAGTCCACAAGACTTACCTCTCCATAGTTTCTAAATTCATTTTCAAGTGTGTTATTTATTTATTTCCAATTTAACCTAGAAAACATTTATCAGGCAATCATTCTGTCATGGATTCTTTATGGGCCATGCAATAAGAAGTCATTCATGCATCAGTGCTTATCCTTTGCCAGGTCCCATGATATAGACAGTAAGGAATTGAAAACTACAATATATCACCTATCCTTAAGGGATTGACACCCCAGCAGAGAAACAATGGCTATGATTCTTAAGAAAGCCTTTCAAAGACTTCCGCTATTTTGAAAATAAAATGAGGTTTTTTTTTTTTTTTTTGAAACAAAGGTGAAATGGAAAAATAAAAAGTCTCTTCTAGAATAAACTGTGTTTTAAGAAGGGGTACCCTCTTCTTCATCAACTGTCCTCTGCAGCTGCATTCTTACTTTGTCTTATTTGTAAAAGGCTGTACATATAGAGACTGTGGTGAGCTGAGCATCCAGTTCATTGTAAGCATGCTACAGCATTGAGAACTAAGTTATATGTTGTCTTTAATTATTCTATAGCTTTATGCATAATATCTCTTGCCTCCTGGGACATGTGGTAGTCCCTGTGAGTGTATAAGTCACGGTTTCTATATTTTTGTGGTTCACAGAAAGACTTTTAAGAGCTGTGCATAGAGCATATCAGACACATACTACTTAATGTCTTCTTGGGTTAAATTGAATAAAATTGAGAAATTCAGATTGGTGAGAGTTAATTTGAGATTACTATCAGGGCAGCGTAGTTAAAAGCCATTGCAAAATATTTTTACTGTTAAAAATATTTTGTAAAATAATATTTTCTCTTTTTATTGATACATGCTACAGCCATTCATAATTTATCCTTATGTAATCCTATGGTGTGTTTTATCATATAGGAATACTAATATTCATATTCTAGAAAAAAAGAGTGAATGTAAAGTTATACTTCTTTTTACCTGCATGCAACTTTACTGTTAAAATGTAAATCTCTAAATGTCCTTTGGAATTAGCCTATAGTTTATTTTCAGATTTTGTAACTTCGATTTATGTGTGGACTATATGTATGCATATTTTGGAATAATATAAAATCAAATGGGAACAAAAAAAAGAGAGAGAGAAACCTATTCAAAGAACCGACCAAAACAGTAAACCTGTGCACCGAAAAGGTCATAAAAGACTGAGAAAAAGATGCAAGACAGGACTTGTGTATGACAGAATCCATGAGCTCTGATCGGAGGAGGGAGAGCATGAGGGGTGGACATGGATGGGGGAATGAGTCTAAATTTGATTAAGAAATGTTGTAGGAAATGTGCTCAATAAAAATTAAAAAAATATATTTTGTAAAATAAAAAAAATCCATTGCAGCCATCATGACACTTTCACATTTATTATAGCAACTTGCGTGGAGTAAGCACTTAGTACTTTCTGAGCTTTCTGAGATGAACTCATATGAGACTCAGTGATTTCCAGGAAAAGAGAATGTTTCTGGATAACATGTCACTTTTAGGGGAGCAATCTGTAATTTTCTGTTCAAAATGTGCCTCTCTAATAACATAGGTCCCAGGACCTCCATTATCTTGCACTAAACTGACCCCTTTTAATGCTATGACAAAGGATTAATCAGTGCTGTCCTTTCTGGCAGCAGGGTGACTTGGTGAGAGAGTTTGTACCGCACTGTCTTTCCTTAGAGTTTTAAAGTAGCTGACATTGCTCTGCGGTCCCGGCTCCCATTCCCAGTCAAGGCCAGGCTGTAGCTCTGCACTCATGAGCCACATATTTTCGGCTAGTGCTTCTTATGATTTGTTACTCTCCCATGTCATATTTTCTAGTCTCAGTAGAGCTGAGACTTGTTTAATCAGATGCTGTATTTTTATTTTCCTGTGTAACCACTGTACCTAGCACAGAAGCAGGCACATAATCGCTACTGGATAAATATTTGCTAAGTGAATACATGGCAGACAATTTTTATGCAACTGACATTTTAAGATTCCAGTACGTATTCACTTCTGATTCAGCTCTGTGCTTTTGTAACATGAATTCTTAATTTTGTTTTAGGCTCTTCTACATAGAAGCACCAATCTCAGAATAATTGGTCTCAGACTTTTTACCATTCTGCATATCAAATTCAATTCAGTGTCTGCAGAGCTAAACCTATACACACTTTTCTTGATGTGTTATCAGTAGAATGGGCATTTAATAACACATAGAGTTTACTCTCATTAACCAGAATTTGGAAGAGTGGGATTTTACCTTATTTAGTTGTCTATATTTTGTTAATCTGGTGTCTATATGTGATGAGGACACAAACATTTTCTATTAATAAAGTTTGAGTCTTACTTACATTTGTGCCTTCTAGCCTGTTCTTGGAATCCAGAAATGGTCAGTAGAAAACCCAATATCCAGGATTTGGATATTTGAAAATGTAAAATCAGAACTGATACTCCCAGAGGTCAAAGTTCATGCCTTTTAACTAACTGCCTTTTCTTTTTCTTAAATACTTTATTTACTTATTTTCACATGTATGAGTATACTGCTTACATGCAATGCCCATGGAGGTGAGAAGAGAGCATCAGATTCTCTTGGAACTGGAGTTAGGGACATATGTTAGCTGCCATGTGGATGCTGAGAATCGAACCTGGGTCCTCTGCAGGAGCAGTCAGTCCTCTTAGCCACTGAGCCATCTCTCCAGCCCTGCCTTTTCTATCTTTCATATCTGGTGGCAACCAGATCAGAGGTGAGGCCGTGAGCTCCAGAGACACAAAGCAGCTACTGTGCCATCAGCAATACATCCAGAGAAACTGTTATGTGAGCACACATACATTTAAATATTTTAAAAGTATTTTAAAATGAATATCAAAATGACAAATAATCCAAGTCAAAGAAAAATGCCCCAATGTTTC
Source organism: Rhizomys pruinosus (assembly GCA_009823505.1). Lineage (NCBI taxonomy): Eukaryota > Metazoa > Chordata > Mammalia > Rodentia > Spalacidae > Rhizomys > Rhizomys pruinosus. The sequence continues at coordinate 538,936 of VZQC01002408.1, read as the reverse complement.
CCTATCTCCCTTTCCTCATTATGAAGATAAATCCCAGATGAATCTGTAGACAGCAGAGGAGGTAGGAAAAATAACACTAGTCACAGCACGATGGCAAGAGAAATGTCTGCAGAAACCTTCCTGCCTGCAAGCCCCAGGCCCATGGTAGCCAGTCAGGAGGCAGCCAGCAGGTTGGAGGGGGCCCGAGTGCCTGTTTACTTTGTTTTCTATCCTGATCCTTTGAACTTCAAGGGATTTCAAAGTTTGACTCAGATTAATGCTCCTAAACAAGTCTAGTTCTCACAATCTCATCCAACCCACTTATGGATATAAAACTACATGGGGAATTTCAAGAAAATAAGCTTTCTAGGGAGACTTGCAGCCTCGCTGCCAGAAAACAGTGCAGTGCTAGCCAGCCAGAAGAAATGCCAACTCTAATGAACCTTTCCCTGGTTATGACCAGAATCTCAAAACGCAGGCGGCTGGGGAAAACAGGAGCAAGAAATGACTGAGCCCTACGGAGACCTAGAGATGAGACACTGCAGAAGTAAAGTGTATGGATTTGCTTCTTCCTCAGGCCTTCAAGAGTATAGAAGTGGTAGACGTGCAGTGGCTTGCCTGACCTGCTGGAATGTCTGGGGTTTAGAACCACAGTAGCCCAGCACTCGACAGTGTCCAGTCACCCAGCTGCAATCTTGTTTAAATACAAGTCTGTGTGTTGCCTCTGAGAAAAGCTATGAGAAATACAGACAAAATGAACCCCATCACTTTGAGTACAGCATCTGCATAAATCACTGTCCAGTGCATTATTCCTAGTGACAGATTAATTCCTTTCTCAGGTTTTGCTTAAGAGCATACCACAGAATACTAATACTGTTCCAAAAAGAAAGACCAGGGGGGTGGGAGGAACCCTTCAATGTCCCTTTCTTGGCACAGTGAAAATTTGGATGAGAATTATGTTAAATACAAAGGGAGGAGGAAAGCCTTTCAACTTTCCCCACTGGAACAGGCTTATGTGAAAACTGAGTTGTACAGTGTAGACGGTCAGCAAAATTATAGACAGGCAACTATCAAAAGCTCTGGAAGGCTAGAAGGCATGGTGAGACAAGGCTAGAGGGACAGCTGTTCTAGGACCTCAGCTTTGGTCAATTCTTATTGTCTCTCCTTAAGCAGGGGAGGGATATTGTCCATGGGTGCAGATAGAACATTATTGGATATGATGATTTAATTTTAAGAATGTAAAGATTAAGCCTCTAAAGTATTCCCTTGAAAACAGCTCTGAGATACATACAGAGTCTATAGAAATGTAATCAGGGAAGGCAGGTAGGAAGGGAAGAGGGCATTTTTACCTCCCAGAACTGACTCCTCACTAGGCATGTTTCTGAGTCTACACCTGAAAAAATGACTGTGATGGTATTTGCAGTTTATCAAGTCTTCCGGCAGAGGTGTCAGACACAAAGCACTCACTTGTCACTCCAACATTTCTTGGCATTTGCTAACCACAACGAGGAACGGAGGGCAGAGGGATTACAGAATTCAGTAGCACTGGTGCAGCAACTCGGGAGGGGCAGAGATTTAGCTGTCACTTTGAAGAAAAGTCCATTTCATTTTGTGATTAGGAGGGAATGAAAGTTAAACTAGAAGGGCCAGCCCAGGCCAGCCTCCTGTGAGGGTCCAGGGAATCATCAGAGGTCTTCTCAGAGTAGTAATGACTTGAAGCTGGCCAGTTTGCAGGATCGGCTCATTTCCTCCTGGATGCCAGGAGGAGGCCACCACATATGAGTACGTTCTAAGTTCACAGCCATGGAGAAGCTGCGAAATGAGCCCTTCCTTCCTCCCTTTGGGAGCTTCTATAGCACAGACCTCTGACGAAGCTTAGTCTGTGTCCTTCTCTGCCTACAGGAAAGCTCCAGAGTTCCTCTGGAGTTGCCGCTACTGTTCCATCATGACCCACATAAGCCTCAGCTTATGATACCCACCTTGGACCACCTTGGAACCCCAGTGGAATGGGTTCTAACGATGTTCCTCCTCTGTTACTTGTGTTTGCTTCTCCCTTGAATGATGAATCCTTCCTGGGTATATGGGCAGAGTTGCATTGCCTATTCAAAACACTTTACAGGCAATCTTTTATATGGAAGGCACTGAGGAATCATACAGATCTTATATAATGTGTATTCATTATACACTGCAGCATGATTAGCCTTTATTATCAGCTTGACACCCTCAAATGCAGTATTCCCTGGATAAGACTGGCCTATGTTCCTGTCTGTGAGAGAGTGTCTTGGTTGATTCTCGATATGGGAAGGCCTATCACATGGTCACACTATTCTTAGGAGGGTGGACCTGGGCTGTGTAATTTATCTGGCTAAGTATAAGCTAGTGTATGAACCAGTACGCTCCAGGTTCCTCCTCCCTTGAGTCTAGCCCTGACTTCTCTCTATGACTTGGAAATATAAGTTTAAGTAAATGTATTTTATCACTGAATCTTTTTTTTTGTCATAATGTTTATCACAGAAAAAGAAAGCAAACTTGGACAACCACATTGCAAAAGAAACATGTAATGAAATCTATCCAAATTTCAGTAGGGAATAAGATTTTAATTGTGTGCTTGTGTATGTGTATGTGTGTGGGCTGTGAGTGCAGTCACGTATGGGGGTCTGTGTGTATGTGCACTCATGTGTATGAGCATATCTGGCTTTTGAGCACTGTGAAATACAATCATATATAAGCTAAAGTTGAACACAATAAGAACTGTGATCTTTCAGTTCAACTCAACCAGGAACTGGCACTAAAAATGCCTGGAAGAAAATGTGTTTAGGAAATATACCCCTTCATAAGAAGAGGGAAAATTACGGATTATAAGCAGAAAGGGCATCTCTCCATTTTGCTTCTGTTAATGGTGAGTTTAAGATTAACATTTGATTTTTGGTAGAATTTCTGGAAGCAAAGTGAATAAAGCAATGTGACTGGTCCATAGTGCAATTGGTGGCTGTTAGGCCTGGTGTTAGAGACCTACAGCATTTGGTAGATCCTGTTCTCTCTCTACTCAAGTTATTCACTATCCTTTCACTCATAACAGCAATATTTAAATTTGGAATCTTTCTTTGATCAGATATTCTTCATATTCAGATTTTAGGAAAAAAAAAACATGAATCATAGTAGAAAGAAACTAGGGTCAAGGATTTGGTCAAAAGTCTAGCTTTCAGGTATGCCATATATTGCTAAAAATTAAAGTCAGTGCCATTTTTCTCCAGGAAAGTACAAAGTGAGAAATTTGCTGCTTAGCATGAAACTCATCAGCATTTTCAAGATTGAAAAAATGAATCATTGTACTCTGTGTGATATAGTTAGGAGGGAAAACTGACTAATCATTGAAAATATTTTTATACTCATGGTATAAATGAAACTAAAACTTTATGCTCAGTTAATTAGCAACCCTAATTCATCAGGCCATTTAGCTTTCAAAATCTTTCACATTCATATACTGACTCATTCACTCATTCAACCAACATTTTTGTTTGCGCCACCCCTATCCACAGACCACTGACTGGAATGCTGGCAATACGGCATCACAGCACATGACATCAGCAGAGCTCTTTGATGTAAGACAGTTCAACGAATAAGAATTGAATGTTTTGTTTCCCCCCGTTCAAATGTAGAAGTTTCAATCTTTACCGTGATGGTGTTTGCAGGTGGAAATTTTGGAGATAATTATGCCATTCAGGTAAAGCCCTTGTTGACGGGACTAGTGCCCTCATAAGAAGAAACACCATGAGAAAAATTATCATTCTCTGCTCTTGACATGCTAAAAACAAAAAGCAGCCACAACCAGCAAACATAGAAGTGTGTCCTCACCACACAGCAGACCTATTGCCTTGACCTTGGCCTGCCCACATTCTAGATCAATGAGAAATACAAATTTCTTCTTTAAGCCACAAACCTAGACATTCAGTGATAGCACTAGAAATAGAAACTGCACGGAATCAAAGAACCTCAAAAATTCTACCAAAGTATTGTTTCAGTTGGACTTTTAAAGTTGAGAAGGAATTTCTCAGATAACTAAGTCTGGGGAGGGGCCTAGCCCTTTCAACTAACACATTCCAAAAATGCCAAGGATAGAATCATTTTTCAGAAGGTGATTGCAGACACCTTCTGAAGCTAAGAATCATTTTGTATGGTAAGAATATAGGAGGCAAAGCATGTGGAAGTGGAAATCGAGGCCGTAGGGGTTTAAGGACCAGATCATGAAGGGCCTTTCTAGGTTTTTTTGGTTTTTTTTTTTTTTTAAATAACTGATTTGTAATTCCTACTCTAGGGCTCAGCAATTAACATTAAACAAGGATTAATCAGTGTGGGGTTTTTTTCCTGTTTCTCCAATCATGTCTTCTTTTGACTTTTCTGATTATTCTATCTTTACTTAATCCTCTTCCACTGAAGTGTCTATAGAACTTAAAGTATATAACACACACTTTATCCTTTAATCACAGATTGCTTTTATTGCTTTGACTCTAATTGAGTCAAGTATTATTTTGTTTCTACAACTAAGGTATATACTGTCAGGACAAAGGCTAGGTTTTAATCTTTTTCTAAACCTCCATGGAACATCACACAGAATAACCACTTTGAGAAATCATATCAATTAATATTTAAAATAAATATTATCTTTCAATATTCTCTAATTGTTTAGATAGCTAAAAAATGAGACCTATAACAGTGCATTCCATTTAAAATTTTGAAGTACATGATCAACCCAAAACTTTCAAACATTTAGAAATTCTGCACAGTGATAAGTAACCCTTTTGTGTCTTCCCAGGTTTGATTTTCAAAGTCATCATCTTCAAATTCTCTTTCACTCAGTGACTAATTTAGAAACCTGAGATCAGTGTTGCTTTTCATAAAAGTAATTTTGGAGGGTATATTGCCTAAACAACTTTTATAATTGAAATATGAAAGTCAACCCTGGTTATCATAAATTAAATATTGAAAACTGTATTTTTGCCTGTGCTGACTGCCACCCTGAATTCTGTTTCACTTATGATAATGCACTTTGATCTTAAATAGAAGAGGGTGAATGTCACTCCATACTGAGAGAAATGATTGTTTACCAATGCTGGTCTTTAAAGATGATCCCAAAAGTTTTGCTGAAGTTTAAGTTGCAGGTGGTTCCACAAGTCATGATCAACTATAGAAATAAATGTCATCATCCTGCCCACTTGATCTAACTGATCGTAAGAGACTGCAACGAACAAGCTAAACATTGAGCAGCATGTCCTAAATGCAAATTAGTTACCAAAGCATATTCTCCAAACTCATCTAATGCAGTTAGTCCCAATGTACCTTTGTACTCGTTGGAAGACACAGAAATTACCAAAGGAGTTGGTGGATTACTCAAGATTTGTTACCTCACATTCCTCCTTCAAATCGTTCATTTATGCTCACTTTGCTTTGTAATAATGGGTCATTCAGCAAGGTTCGTGTACTGATACTGGGTAGTTCATGGTACCAGGATGGTTCTTGTCAGAGCCTAAGTTCATGCTGTCTTCTTCTTTCAGTCCCTTCTACAATGTTTATTTCTAAGCACATTTTCTTTTTAAAACACTCCTAAAAGCTCACATTTCTTATCCAAATGATCAGGCTTCAGTAGTCACATAACAATGAGTATATTAATTTCTCCATTGATACCAAAGCCTTTATAAAAACTCTAAGCTACTCAGCATTGAGAAGTACAAATGAAATATTTTACAGTGGATAAAACTCTGGGCATTAAATGACCATCTGACTTCAAAACCTTTGCTTGCTCACAAACATCAAATCTCTGAAAGAAATCGGATCCTTTAATATCTAAATCAAGATTAAATGATTGCAGACATCTTTTTTGATACCCTCAGTGGTGGCAATAGATTGGCTGTAATTTTATGACTCATGAATACAGTATGGAAAAATATAATTATTCATAATGGAATGAGAAATGGAATTTCAGTCACAAAGTTTTTTGTTGACATTTTAGAATAGATGGATTTTGAAGAGTTTCTCAGTTTGTTTCAGTGGATTACTACTCTTTACTCTGTTAACATTGAGTGTTTTTCCTAATAAGATGGGAAAATACCAAGTGGAAAGAGGGGAAAAATATGAGCAAGTATCACTTTTACTTGTTCTGTATCAGATTCCCAACTCCCCAATACCACAGAGTATTCTTGTGTAGATATATCCATCATTCCTGGATTAAATATGCATGATGATTACACATTTTGATATTGTTGTTGTAAATTGCTAGCAATATCCCTAATCAGCATATAGGTATCCTGAGAACCCCTCTTTCATTCACTTAGCAAATATCTATCAAATATTATCTGTCTGTTCAAGAAAAATGAAGTGATAAATATTTGAGGGGATTTGCTTAGCCCGACAAATTTTGCACAGCCACAGGTGTGCAAAATTTGTACTAAAATATCACATGCAATTCTCACATAAATACATATAATTCTGTGTTTCTACAAATCTGCTAAAATAAATTTAAACTACAGTTTCTAGGTTATTAAACAGAACAAAAAGTGATAAGCAAGATGATAGACTTTGCATGCATTTAAAATCTACTCATACTTCTCATTCCCAAAATTATACATCCAATTCATCTCACTTTTGACTTAATCTATAAGCAACTCTGAGAGCCAAAATTAAGCACTAATCTAAAAACAAAAAAGGATGAGAATCTGAACACATTCTTCAGAGTGCCTACCTCAAAGTATCTCCTGCTTTCCTGCAAATTCTCTAAAGCACTTGAACTGCAGCTTGTGTGCTTGGGATCACCAAAGTAAACAAAGAGAGGCACACCATTGTGATCCATAGGCCATTCACTAGGCCTGGAGAAAACTGCTTCTAGAGCTGTACGCTCAGTGAGTATGCTATTGGATGGGTATCAGTTTTCTGAAGATACATTAATATATACCTGCCACATAGTCAATGGAAACATTTTGGGAGATGTAAATTAACTGAGTACAAGCTGAAATACTGAAAAAAAAAAAAAGCCAAAATGAGACACAGGTAACAGGGAAAGAAGTTTTGTTTTGTTTTGTTTTGTTTTGTTTTTGTCTTTTCGAGACAGGGTCTCCCTGTAGCCCCAGATGTCCTGGAACTCGCTCTGTAGACCAGACTGTCCTTAACTCACAAAGATCCGCCTGCTTATGCCTCCCAAGTGCTAGGATTAAAGGCGTGTGACACCACACCCGGCTTAACAGGGAAAGAAGAGTTCTGCCATCCACTCCAGGAAGTAATGACCTATACACTCACTTGTCCTTAGTTATATTTTGAGCTATCTGGATCCAAATGTAAACTCTCAAAGGCTCTGTGCACGAGAATTTGGTCATCAGACAGCTTTAATTTACAGGATGTGCAACCACATTATTAAGTGCTGAAATTACACACTTAAAATTAAGAGTCTTCCTGCTTCATAAAAGGGGTGATAATGCAAAGTGGAAGCTCTTTAGTGGTTCCTGCACATCGGCTTCCCACAAATGCTGGGGTTGGGCTGCTTTTGGTCAGAAGCATGCATGCCAGTGTGTTTCTGTTAAAGGTCATATTGTGGTTACACTCAGAGAGTTGCTGTGAACCCAAAGGTCACAATTTCCCCATTAAGGTAGTGAAAATTAATTGATGCTTACCCACTACAGAGTGTTTGTAATCTCTTTTCAAATTGACTGTAAATCACGTGAAGGAAACAGAATGGCCATTCTGCTATTTGGCAGCCTCCTGTGTGTCTAGCAGGAAAGCTTACTGACAGCATTTATTGATACACCTGTCTACTTATGTCAAGACTGTAATGATATCTTCAAAAATGCATCCTGTTTATGAAGATACAAGCTTCTGAGGGCTAGGACAATATCTTACCTATCTTTTTAAATTATTGGAGCATCTGTTTTTCATGAAATAGATATTCATTGAGCAATTACTTCTTGATTTATATATTGATTTATGTTCATTGGTCCACCCAATGCCCATCATTTTTAGGGAGCCCAGTTAATAAGTCAATCAGCATAGAACCAAATCAGTATCAGGCACAAAGTGAGAGCATTGAGCCTTGACAACCTATCGAGAAGACAGTAACATCAGATACGCAGAAAGAGAAAAAGCATCCTCTTACCTGTGTGAATATTTGTGTGTACAGCGTGTACAAAGATTCAGAACAGATTAGGTCCATCATGTTGGTATTGACACTGAGCCAGAATATAAATACCTGGTCAGAACAATGTTTGCAATGGTTTCCTCTTGTAAAATAGAACAAATTATATCCATAGTGACAACCATCCAGGTAAAAACAGAAAGATTTGAATGTATGTGGTCAGGTAACCACACTTAGTTCTACCTCAGAAACAGCATTTACAGTCATTTTCTGGACTCAAATGAAAGTTTTATTATTATATCAGAACAATAAAGAAATAACAGAAAATTTCCTTTCTAAGGTTAGGACTTCAAAACATTCACTCTCTATAGGACTGAGGGCACATCACAGTTATAGAGCACCTGCCTAGAGGATGTAAGGTTCCGCATTCCAGCTCCTCCATAATAATAATTCAATTAGTATTTTAAATATTTCTATATAAACACACAAAATGCGTTACTCCACACCTGGCTTCTTTTCATATAAGAAAAGCCAATCTTAAAATTCACATTGTTAAAAATAAGAGGTGCAATAGGCCACTTCTTTCCAGCAAGTGCAGCACATCTGTTTTCTAGAACAGTGAAGAAGGACTTGATAATGATCCATTTCTTTTCTAAGAGCTGGGTAGAGCTGATGTAATCCTCATAAGTAGTTTGTGCTTGGAAAATATGCCTTTTGTCTGTTGGACTCTCAGATGAGAAAACCGAGGCTTACAAATATTCAAGCATTATAGACACACATGCTGCTTACAAGGATGAGTCAAGATCTAAGGCCCCATGTGTCCATCCACAAAGCCTGCTCTTCTGTTAGCAGCTGGTAACATCCCACATGCTCAGGCTGCTGGAAGTAATTCTCTACTAGATGATGGGTGCTTGCGTTCAATAGTCGTGCACATTACAGCTGTTAGGGAGTGTAGGGTGCAGTTACAGGATTTGGTTTTCTCTTGCTTTTGATGTTATTTTATGCCTTTTCATTATTCTTACTACATTTCCTCTATTTTTAGCTTCTACCTAGTTTTTCATTCCTTACAACTTTTTAAAAATAAAATTGAAAATATATTTCTTTTATGAACAAAGATAAATGACCCTCAATAAATATATTTTAAAGATATATTTAATTAAATATTTTTTTATTTTATGTGTTTATGGTTGACCACATGGAATTAGATAAGGTCTCAGGGAGCTAGACCCTAGAGAAAAGTTATTCTACCTCAGCTAGGTAGCTCTTCATCCTGAGGTCAGAACCATGATATTTTTTACATTAAAATTGGGATGTCAATCAGTTTTGTCATTATGAAGATTTTGTTAGGATACCATTCTCTGAAGATTGCTATGTTGAGGATGCATAGATAAGGAACAAGCATATTGTTGTCCTTTGTCTCTTTCCAGTTTTCCACTCCTACGTCTAGCACACTGTCTAAGCCTTAGGTATAGAAGTTGCATTGTATATGTACACCTTAGGGAGGAGAACCTCACAGTTGCTTATTCTCTTTTTTTGACCAATTGTGGAACTTTGTAGTAGCTCCCATATGCTGTGAAAAGAAGTTTCTTTGGAGTGATGATCTCTACAATTGTCTCAGCTATCTAAGCTGCCAAGAAAGAAAACCAACCTATAGTCCTACCCAGCTATAAAACCTCCACAACACAACAATGGCAAGATCAGAAAATTATATCTGTAGGTACAGTGGTGGCACTTTTATCTTGGGGGGAAATTAACAATTATCTAATTGGATATAAGGCCTACTCAATAGAAGGTAATCCATGCATGATACTGTAAACATAGCCATGTACACATGATTGGAAATACCTTAGACTCTAGAGAGGAACATACTATTCTCACTTTCCTAGACCAACATAATTTCTAACTGTGTTTTAAATACATACCCTTTAATTTACAAAGAAGTATAGCTCTCATTATTTATTTTTGTTTATTTATTTATTTATTTATTTTTAGGTATATGACTGTTTCACTTGAATGTTTATAGGTGTGCAAATTGTGTCCAATACCTGTGGAAGCCAGAAGAGGGTGTCAGATCCCTTGCAACTGGAATTATTGACGGATGTTAGTTGCCATGTAGCTTCTAGGAACTGAACCTGGCTCCTCCGCAAAAGTTGCCATTGTTCTTAACCACCGAACCATCTCCTGAGCCCTAAGATACATTATTTTCTAATTGTGTGTGTGCGTGTGTGTGTGTGTGTGTGTGTGTGTGTATGTATGTGTGTGTGATACTGTGTGTTAGTTTGTGCATTTGTGTGTGAGTATAGGTGCCTGTTGTGTGTGTGTGATACCATGTGTTACTTTGTGCGTTTGTATGTGAGAGTAGGCACCTATTGTGTGTGCATGTGTGTGATACTGTGTGTTAGTTTGTGCATTTGTGTGTGAGTATAGGTAACTGCTGTGTGTGTGTGTGTGTGATACTGTGTGTTACTTTGTGAATTTGTGTGTGAGTGTAGGTGCCTGAAGAATCCATAGAGAACAGGTCCCCAGAAGCTGGATTTATAACAGTGAGGCATATTTCCTGGGTACCAAGAACTGTAATCCAGGTCTTCGGCAAGAACATTATGCACTTTTAACCACTGAGATGTCTCTTCAGTGCCCCTCACACACACACACACATCTTTGGGAATATTTTGAGCATCAAAATGAGGTATTATGAGACTCTAATTTAGAATAATTAGCACCAACATGAATACAGAGGATCAAGAATTTTCACTCCCCTAGGAAATGAGACTAGGTCAATATTTGTACAAAAAGGACAGCTCAAATCAGTCCATCAACCAGCTGTCTAGTGAAGATGGCAATGAACAATTTCTTTGACTATAGAAACAAAATGATCAGAGCTATTGTTGTATTGCTGTATTTCAGAAAGATACTTTGCCCTTTGCAGTTCTTAAACAGATTATAAACCCAGAATTGAGTAACCCCAGATTCAAATCCCAGTTGTGCCACCTACTAGATTTATTATTTCAGCAAGCTCTGGATCCTGAGCCTCTACATCCTCCTACTCAATCATTTGATAGAGACCATATCATTAACTCACAGTCCATTCAGCAGCAGTGACAACCATGAACCAGTTTAAAATAGCAGAGAAAACAGATGTTCCAGTCCTCAATGTGGGAGGATGTTAAATATTTAAAAAATATTCATGTATAGCAGTGAAAATAATATAAAGCTTAAAGCTGGAATGTGTAGGAATGAAACTTTGCCTGGCTTGAGGCAGGACCTGTAAGACTTGTCGTAAAACCTCCGAGAGTTATCTGATATCTCTGTGAGTTATCTGTAGCTCTGGAAGGCGGGGATATTACAGTGTTTTCTCACTTTGCCAATCTCTGCAATGTTCCAGAACTGGATAGCCCCTTCCCTTGAGGCATTGAACAAAAATGTTACCTCTAGTTTACCTGTTCCATAAACAGGAAGGAGCTCTGCAGTCCCTCCATTAGAGCCAACTTGGCTCGCCCCTCCCTTCTACCTGCCCCCTACTTCCTTGCGCAGAGCACAGTAACTTTTGGTATATAAGCACACTGCAGTCATGAATAAAGAGAGACTCTATTCTCCCAGACCTCATCCTCTGAGTCCGTCTTTTATTGTCTTTCTATTCCATTGGGTAACTTTCTCGAGGTCCCCTCACCCCTCCTTGCCAGAGCTAAGCCTAGAGACTGTTGGCCTGCAGGCAAGAGACAGCCTTGAAGCTCTCAGTCCTGTGGAACTGCCAAATCTGGTTCAAGAGGGGGAAGAAGATCATGTGGATAGCAGCCACGTGCATGACTAAAGGACTATCAGATGATTATTAAACTCCTACAGGAATGTGGAAGTATTTTTTCTCATGATAAACTCTTTAAGATCACACTGAAGGGATCCTATAGAGAAAGAGAAGAGGAAGAAGAAAGGAACTATATGTAAGGCTAGATGATATACTAGTGGTTTTCTTTAGTACCATAAGGTGAAGCATATGAGCTGAGGTTATGTCAGACACGCAATCAAAAACGTTGAGTCTATTCAGGAGTTTAATTAAAACTGTTGTAATAAAAAGTATGTTTGGGGTTTAGAAGGGACAGAGGTGGCACAACTATAAACTTGGTATTTAAGGGAAGAAAAGTGACACTTTTAATATATTGGCATTTGATTTTCACTGGTATCCATTATCCAACTTGACAGCATCAAAGCACTGATTTTCTTAAATATACAACCAGGAAAAGACTATGTAAAGATGGTTCTTAAAGATGGCTTGGCACGGTGAAAACTGCAAAAGTACTACTTATAATGAATTATAAATGTAAACTCCAACATTAAAAATTGAGTTCGACACTGCTTAATGCTCGGAAGAAATTTGGTGAGTCATCACTCCCATACAACAGACAAAATGGGAGACAGTTTAACAGGGTTATGAAATAGGTACTTGAAGACAAATTTAGTTACCATACCTAGTTTGCAGAGCCATTTTATATTGTTTGACCAGTTCAAAGACATTTAGACAGATTACGTTTACTCTAGTTAGACACAATCCCCGTTAGTCCATATAGCCTCATATGCTGCTTTAAAAAGTTACCCTGTCTTCCTTCCCTTGCAAGAGATCATGGATTCACACAGTGTCCACTCAACACATAGTGCAGTGACCTGGAGAGATCTGAATATAGAAGAGTTCCTCTTCTTAGCAGAAGGACCTGAAGGTTCTAAGGAGCACATTTTATCATCTCTGAAAAAGAATGTTTTGGATTTGCTCATGGGCTTCAGATGGTCTCCAAAGCATCTCTGAATTCTCCATCTAGGATCTTGGTTGATGAGAAATTAATCAAGTCCTGAGGAACAATCCCACTAGAAAAGGTCTTTGAAAATCTCTGGACAGTGCTGTCTCTCTGCCATAAGTCCCTCCATAATCCAGGAGGACCTTCTCTTGGAAATCAAACCATGCATTCCCTCCATTTTGTTCACTGTTGCAAAGGTAAATATTGGCATATATTGATAGTATTCAATGGCATTTCTAACCCACCAGACAAATTTTTGCTTAGATCTAATTAGATTGCTTATTAAAATGAACTCTGTGAGAATAAGAAAGATATTAATTTTGTTTGTCAAGATGTTAAGATTCTGGGACTTTTTATGGGTGAGCTATTAATGACTCCAAGTGACAATGACATATCAGGAATGATGGCATGGATATAGTTTACATTTCCTCATATAACATGAGAGAGATAGTAACATGTTTTGCTTCCCATGTTAAGAGGGCATGACTGAAATTGCTCAGGGAAAGTCACAGGTAACTGTTAGTGGTATAATGTGCTCCCTCTGGACTTTAGGCTCAGCTTACAGGAGTCCTTAAAGAAAATTCTTCTACACATGGACTGCAATTCTGTTTTGAAAATTACTTCTTGCATGAGACATGTGTGATGATAAAAATACCAGCAATGAGGGTGAGCAAGAATAATAAACGGATGGATCTGATATTGTATTTCATACTTGAACAATATTTATAAAATGCCTGTAGCATAATTTTCAGATGTCTGGATTTCTGGTGTCACAAAAGACATTAATCTGAGGATAAACACAAAACATTAAAGGATTATCAACTTGATGATGAGAACTATCTCACAAAGAATACTCCTTCAATGGAAATCTATTTCATCAACAGTGAAAAGAATGATTTATTAGAAGATCTGTAAAGAAACATGTCTTAAAAACAGGCAATATGATGGGTAACATGTAAACCCATCCTTAAATAACATATAGTGTCAGAAGTCAGCCAGATTAAATTTAAAGAAGACTTCCAGGTAAGAATATAGTATACAATAGAAGCTGCCCCTCAGTGACTTGAAGAAGGAGAAGAATCACAGTAAGTAATCATAGTATTTCAAAGAATAAAAGAGAGAAAAGCTTCAGAAATTAATCATGTTGGTGATACAACACTTTGACATACAGAAAATGTGACAGATTTATCAAAGTGAGTCACATTGAGCTCAGTTTCAACTTTGTGATACTCCCTGGAAGTGAAGAGGAAAAACCACATTTACAAGTAAGCTGGATGGGTTGTGTAGAAGAAACTGTCAGTCCTATACTGAGGATGAGACCAAAGACCTCAGGGCCTCAGGTCCACTTGCTGGCTTTAGAGGGATGTTGACTCTTCTGGCAAATGTATTACATGTAGAGAGAAATCAATTTCTGTTACTTTTTATGACTCACAGCTCAGTGGCCAGCAACCATCTTGTGAAAGAATCTGTAATACTGACCTGCTCTTGGGACTTGAGAACAGGGACCAGCCATAAGTCAGAGAGCCTGTATTTACCCTGCCACAGTCCCAGGGCATGTGACAGGAGATGGATATTAAGAGTGGAAGGACCAGGTGCTAACAAAGATTCAGATGGCAGCATGCTCAACTAATGCAATGAAGTGAAAAAGGAAAAGTATGCCTACCCTTAATGACTGAAAATAGATATCATCAACTGTGAAAAAACCCTAACGTTTAATATCTGACTCTGGGTTCACTGGGTGGATCTCTAGATCCCTACACAAAACTGATTCAAAATTAGGATGTTTTGAAAGGACAGATCTCATATGTATCTGCAGTTGCTTGTGATACACTTAGGAAACATGCCAACCCCAAGTAGAACATTAGCCACCCTAGAGTTATTACCTTGGCAGGCTTGGAGCATGAGAGAATCTTCCAAGCTCATGGACCACAAAGCAAAGTACAGCCAAGAGAGTCCTCTCACACATGCAAATAAAAGAATCTACTAATGTGAAGGCATCTTGGCAGAGGTTCAACACTTGTTCAACACAGGCTCAACACCAACATGAAGCATAGGGAAGAAAAGAGTGCTCAAATTCATCTGACTTTCCTTTCCTCCCAAGCCACATACAGTCTTCATTTCTCAAGAACTTAATTCACCTGATTTAATTTTTAGTTTCTCATTATTGGATTTTTTTTACTTTCCTTTTTTCCTAATCACTTGTTGTTTGCTTCTCCTCACCAAAGTATTGCTCCCCACATCTCACCTGATTTTCCTCTTATATATTCAGTTTTGCTTCTTCTCTTGTTTTATCTTTTTTATTGACATTTTATGTATTTCATACATTTCTTAATCAAGTTTAGATCCAACTCCCTTTCCTTGCCCCTTCCCTGCCAGAGCTCATGCATTCTGCTTTACATGTCTTTCATCTTTTTCTGCCTTTTTAAAATTTTTAGATGCTGAAGTTTACTCTTTGGGGCATAAGTTTCTGTTTCATCACAGATTCTATTGATTTGGAGTTGCTCTTTCTTTCTTTTTGTTAACTGGGCTAGAGGTCTGTCTATCTTGTTTATTCTCTCAAAGAACCAACTTTTGGGCATCTCTTGAAATGTCCTGCAACTGTGAGTCACCAGTCTTCCTGTACAAGGAGGTCTTGGAGATCCACTAATGAGAATTCAGCCAGTGTCCAGTCAATAAATAGGAAAGTCTGCTCATGCTTCAAAAAGTGAACCCTGGTCTAGCAAGACCTGATTTTGTCCTGAGCGGATGGAACTGGTTATTGAAAAGCCAAAAAGAGCTAAGGGTTCCCTCCCCCCCCCAAAAAAAAATAAAACCTGAGTGACCCTTAAGAACCAGATCCTCAACTGACTTTGAGAAAACAAAAACCTTGGTTAATCTGGGCTGACTGTGTGGCCTTAAACATCCAAAAGGAAAGTATAACCAGAAGTAAATAAATAGTAAGACATGAGAAATTATACTTCAGGTATAAAACTTGAGATCTTAGTAAAAAGATAAAAGAGCACAGTTGTTTTGCCTGTCTTACTGGCAAGGGCAGCTACCCCATGGCTGCCACTGCTTTTACCATCCTTCAAAGACATGAGAAGACATAGATTTTCAAACCTTCCAATATGGACTGAAGACTCATGTCTCTCCAAGAATCCTCCAAACCTTCAGTGCCAGATGAGGACTGCTAGACATCCAACTTCTGTACTGAGCTACTACTGGGGTTTCCACTTCTGCAGAGTATAGACTGCCATTATTGGACTGCCTAGGCTATATTATGAAAACCAGTACAGGGAGATCAATACAGGACATACTGCTTATGGGACCTCATTTGGTGACCATGGGAAGGGAAAACCCCAGTGTGGAACACAAGGGCAGAACTGATGGTGCTTTGGGCTTGCAAAGGAGAAGACTTCAAACATGACATCTTTCTGCCTAATAAAAAAAATCATAAGGTGAAGATGCTAAAACTTATCTTATATCTGGCATGCATATGTGCATATTTTGGAGTGATGCATATTGGAAGGAATAACAACAACAACAGAAGAGACTGTGTCAAAGAACTGACTGAAACAGTGAACTTCTGCTCAAAACAGTAAACTTCTGCATAGAGAATTTTGAGAGAGACTGAGAAAAAGATGAAAAATATGGAAAAATGCATGAGCTCTGGTGGGGTTGGGGTGCAGGGAGGGGGGCACAGTTCTAGATTTGATTTGTAATGTAATTTGATTTGTATGAAATGCACAGAGCTTCAATAAAACATTGGCAAAAAAGTTTACTGTTTCAGTCAGTTCTTTGACACAGTCTCTTCTGTTGTTGTTCCTTTCAATTTATATCATTCCAAAATATGTCTATATGGATGCCACAGGTAACAGAATTATGACCTCTGAAAATAATCTCTAGGTTAATTCCAAAACATGTTTAGGGGTTTACATTTTGATAGTAGAGTTATATGCAGGTAAAGAAACAATGTTACTTTACTTCCCTACATTACATAGCAAGTTGATGAGTAACAGGTATTATATTATAAAAAAAAACAAAGAAATAAACAGGAATTATTCAGTTTGCCTTCTAAAGAGAGAATTGATGCCAGCCTCCACAATGAGGGACACCATATGTTGTTTGTTTATCTGTGCCTGTTACTTCACTTAGCATAATGGCTTCTAGTTTCATCCATTTACTTGAAAAGTTCATGATGTTGTCTTTCTTTACCTTTGCATAGTCTCTAAGTCCACTCAGATGAGGAACACAGACAGCAACAACATTAAACCAGTTAAAATTTAAACTCAGTTAAAAATTGACTAGCATTCACTAATAAACATCATCAATGACCATAAACAAAAATTGAAAAATATTACCCTAGAATACACTTATTTATTTTTTAAAATTTTATTTATTTTTGTATGTATATGAATGCACTGTCTGCATGTATGTTTGTGCACCCATGTCGTGCAATGCTGTGGAGGTCAGAAGAGGGTCTTGTATTCCCCTGGAATTGAAGTTACAGACGGTTCTTAGTTGCCATGTAGGTGCTGGGGATCGAACCCGGGTCCTCTGCAAGAGCAGTCGGTGCTCTTAACTGCTAGGCTATCGTTCCAACCCCAGAATACACTTATTTAAGGTAAGTCTATGAAACATAAAGGAAAGAAATAAAGGAAATAGGCAGGGATAAGATAAAAACAGAGGATTCTGCCATGAATCCATCTGGACCTGGGCTTTTTTTAGTTGGGATTTTTCTTTATCACAGTTTCAATTTTCTCCTTTATTATGGATGTATTTAAGCTGTCAATCTCTTCCTGGTTAAGTCTTGGTGGATTCCATGATGTCAGGTATTCATCCATTTCTCTTAGGTTTACAAATTTAGAAGAGTATAGGTTTTTGAAGTATTCTCATAAGATTTTCTGGATCTTTTTGCTATCTGTTGTGATGTTTCCTTTTTCATCTCTAATTTTACTGATTGTTGATTTGGAGTTGCTTTTTCCTTCTTTTAACCAACTGGGCTAAAGGTCTATCTATCTTCTTTATGCTTTTAATGAACCAGCTCTTGGATTCATTGATTTTTATTGTATTGCTTTCTTTGTTTCTATTTCATTGATTTCCACTCTGCTTTTTGTTGTTTGTTCCTGTCTGCTGGGTTTAGGATTCATTTGTTCTTGCCCCTCAAGCGTTTTTAGTTGCTGTTATTTATTTGTGATCTTTCTGTTTTCTTTCTTTTTTTTTTTTGTATTAGCCAGGTATTATATCACACAAAAAGCAATACATTTATGAAGGCAGATTAACAAAATGGAAAAAGAAAGAATAAAATAATATAAAGTTATTAACTTAGGTTGTAGGAGGCTGTTATCCAACAAGAGTCTCACAGGTTTAATATCAGGGTGTTGAGCATTTGGAGGGTCAAGGGAAGAAGGTGTCTCCTGGCCTTGTCTAGCTTTTCTGGGAAACCACATTCCTTGGGACTCTTTGAGGGCAGGTGCCACAGGATGAATCTTTTGCATTTCATCTTTCTCATTCCTTTTCTAGCTTTCTTTTACATATCTGAGGACTTCTGTGGTTCTATCAGTGCTGCAAATACCTAAGTGAATCAACTTACAAAGAGGAAAAATTATTTTGGTTCACAGTTTCAGCACTTTCAGTCCATGGTAAGCAGTCCTTGTCACTTCTGGGTTGCGGTGAGGCTTGAGGTCATGCAGAACACCTCCTCTGCTAGATCGCCATTTAGGTCTATGAATTTCCCTCTCAGGACTGCTTTACAGGTGTCCCATATTTTGCTGTATTGTATCATCCCTTTCATTTAGTCCCAGGAATGCTTTTATTTCTTTCTTATTGCTTCTTTGACCCATTTGTTATTCAGTAGTGTGTTGTTTAGTTGCCATTTGATCTTGTAGCTAGTAGGGCTCTTTTGGGTATTGATATTAAGCTTTATTGCACTTTGGTCTGATAGGATGCATGAAGTTATTTCCTTTTTTTGTTTTTGCTGAGGTTTTCTCCATGTCCCAGTATATGGTTGATTTTGGAAAATTTTCCATGGGGTGCTGAGTAGAAAAGGATATTATTTGTGTTTGGGTGGAATATTTGGTAGATATATGTTAGGTCCATTGGTGTATCATATTGTTCCATTCAGATGTCTCTCTGTTTATTATTTGTCCAGTTGACCTGTCCAATGGGCTCAGTCAGTGCGTTATTAAAGTCTCCCACTATTAGTGTGCTGGGATTGATCTGTGCCTTGAAGTCCTACAGGATTTTGTTTATGAAGTTTGGTGCACCAGAATTTGGTGCATATATATTTATGATTGTAAGATCTTCATGGTTGATTGATCCTTTGATAAGGATGCAGTGACATTCTTCATCTCTTCTGATTAGTTTTACTTAGAAATCTTTTTTGTTTGATATTAAAATAGCAACTCCTGCTTGCTTTTTGCTACCATTTGCTGGGAATATTTTTTCCATCCTTTTACCTTATAATGGTGGCTGTCATTGAAGATGAGGTGTGTTTCTTGTAGACAGAAGAAAGATGGATTCAGTTTCTTAATCCTTTCTCCTTCAATTATAATTGCCATATTTGCTGGGCAGAGTAACCTGGGTTGGCATCTGTAGTCATTTAGCACTGGGAATACTTTGGTCCAAGCTCTTCTGCTTTTCATCATTTGCATTGAAAATTCAGCTGTAATTCTGATGGGTTTTCCTTTATATGTAACTTACTCTCAATAGAACTCCCAAATTAGATACCAGATTATCCCATAAATGGACAAGTGAATTGAATAGACAGTTCTCAAAGTAAGTAATAAAAAATAAGTGCTCAACAACCTTAGAGTATGCAAATTACAACTACATTCAGATTCCAACTAATCCCAGGCAGAATGGCTACAATCAAGAAATCTAATAAGTTTTCAGGCATGGTATTGCACACCATTAATCCCAGCACTCAGGACACAGAGGCAGGTGGATGTCTATGAGCTCAAAGGAAGTCTGGTCTATATAGTAAGTTCCAGGATATCCAGAGCTACACAATGACACACTGTCTCAAAATAAAATAAATGGTATAAAGAAATTAAACAGCAAAAATGCTTGTGGGGGTGTAAGGGAAGTGAACCCTCATACACTGCTATGGGAATGCTAGCTGGTGTAGCCACTATGGAAATAAGTTTGGAGGTTCCTCAAAAATTAAAAGCATATTGTCATATAACCATGCAAGACTACTTCTAATTATGTACTTAGCTTTTAATTCAACATCCCACAATGATATTCTCATATATATGTTTATTGCTCACTGTTCTCAATACTCAAGGTATGAAGCCAGCCTAGAGATTTAGAAACATACGATTCTAATAAGAAAATATGGTATACACATGCAACAGGATTTTATTGAGATGAAAGAAGAAATGAGATTATGACCTTTGAAGGAAAACAGGATGGAATAGGTGTTCATCAAATTAAAATTAGCCAGACACAGTCAAATATCATGTTTTTTATCTCAGGTTTAGTATCTACATTTAAAATTGCACATGAATGCTAATATGTGTTACATATGTAGGATGTAAAGTGAGAAAGGGACTATAAAAGGTTAAAGGATCTTTAAAAGAAGTGGAAAAACAGACAGGGTAATGGGACATATGTGACACGATAGAAGGAAGGATTATTTACTTGGAAGGGATGGATTCACCAATAGTGGGTATGTATCAGAAGAGGTCAGTCTGAGCAAATAAGAAAACAAAAGCACAAACATTATATATATATATACATATATATATATATGAAAATGAAAATGTCACAATGAAAAATACTACTTTATATTTTAAGAAAAATATTTTAAAACTTGAAATTTTTAAAATAAAAATTTAAGGGGCTGGAGAGATAGCCTAGTGGTTAATAGCACCAACTGCTCTTGCAGAGGACCCAGGTTCAATCCCTAGCACCCACATGGAGGCTAAGAACCATCTGTAACTCCAATTCCAGGAGAACTCCAGTTCCAGGGGAATTCGAGACCTTCTTCTGACCTCCGCGGCATTGCATGACATGGGTGCACAGACCTACATGCAGACAGTACATTCATACACATACAAAAATAAATTAAAAATTAAAAAAATAAATAAAATTTAAAATAAAAAATTATAAATACCATGAGAACATTTAATTCAAGGAACAATTCTGGGATAGGAAAGTTGGATTCGAGCTCCCTTAACTATAATTTTATTGATTTTGAAAGTATGAATACCTCAGTATCATCATCTGTAAAATTGGAATGATGGCACTTCAGGGGAAATTGCTTGAGGATTATCTACTTAAATGTTTACTGCATTGTTTATAACAATAAGTTACTTAGAGATAGAGATGAATGTGTGATGAATACAGAATGTGGTGAATAAATCAACATAAATAAAATCTTTGCATATAGATTAGATGTAGGCATAGGAAATGAATTATATGGAAGTAAATTGGGTCATTTTCTTACCAATGAAAACTTCACATATGGCTTACTGCCCATCGACCAACGTCTGACTTGTAGCAGGCAGCTGCACTTTGAGTAAGCTTTTAGTGAGTATTTTTTTAAAATATCTAATCATTTGGAACTGGGAGCATTTGCAGTTGTCTGGGAAGATAGAATTCTTTTTTTTTTCTTTTCGTTTTTTTTACGTATGATATTATTTTATTTTTTAATATATATTTTGTACAAGATTATCAAATCTAGACCCGTGTCCCCCCACCATTCGCCCACCCCACCAGAGCTCATGCATTCTGCCAAACATGCTTTTCATCTCTTTCTCGCTCTTTCTCGATATTTTCCATGTGGAAGTTGACTGTTTTGAGCAGAAGTTCACTGTTTCAGTCAAAGAACTTTGAAAATTTTGTTGTCTTCCTTTCAATGGTAATCTTTGTTCATGTCTCATGACCACGTAATTCAATGCTACCCACATTAAATGTCCCTAGGAATCCAGACAGTCAACCTGCCTGTCTTAATTTCTCCAAGGCCATTGCTCATGTATACTCAGTGATACTGTATGCTGGCATCAGGTTAATACAACTTTGTCTGACAGGAATATTCAGAAGCTAAGATATCTCCCTAAAAATCTACAGCGTATTTGTAAATTTTATTTGTATTATCTTTATATATAATTATAGTTTTAAATATTTTATTTGCTACCTGATACAAAGCACAGCTGGCCATTAGCAGCTCTCAACCACTGAGCCCCAGGTGAGGTTTAGAAGCAATGTCTTAGATGTCTTAGAAATTGCCATGTAGAGCCCCCAAGGGAGTATAAGTGTATGAAAGTAACTTATTCTTTTTGTTTTTATTCTTGTATGTGTGTGAATGTACTGTCTGCATGTAGGTTTGTGCACCCATGGAGGTCAGAAGAGGGTGTCGGATTCCCCTGGAACTGGAGTTAAAGACGGTTCTCAGCCTCCATGTGGGTGCTGAGGATAGAACCTCGGTCCTCTGCAAGAACAGTCGGTGCTCTTAACCGCTAGGCCATCTCTCCAGCCCCCAAGAGAATAACTTATTCTAAGAATGTTCAGTCAATATTATTCCTAAAACTATATAGTCATTTTCTGAGTCAGATACATAGAAGCAGAAGCTTCTTAATTGGAAACTTTTAATTATTCCTATATTCTGCAACAGTTTCTGCAAGTTGGAACATTTCTACCTAGAGCAAAACTGTTTACTGGACTGGTTTATTGTATATGGAAGGAAGAATGAATGTCTCAGGTTTCTTCAAACCTGGTGTCTTCCTAGATATATAATTTATCCAATCAGTGTTTCATATGAATTAACCAGGTTAATATATGGATTATCATAAGGACATGTCAACAAATATTTCAGAAACAACATTTGATTTTCATTGTAGGCATTAGGCCAAAAAAACCCAAACATTTGGAATTGTATGCACAAGTTGTTATTTTTTTGTTTTTTCAAAACCCTTTTATTTTAAGAACTTCCTCATTTTCTAAGTGTTGGGTCTTAATGGCTCCAAGTTTTCTGCCTCAACTGGCTGGCCTGTTTTGTTGATTCTGAAGAACTGTAAACAAAACACAAAATACTTTTGTTTCTTAAGCTACAAATTCTAGAATTGTAGCTTAAGCAACTCAAAGTTTTTCTCTGAAGGGACTTAATTTAGCTTCTTAAAACACTATACAAATGTTGCTAGGTATGAAAATTTGTTAGGTCCCTAACCTAGAAATTAGATCATGAGAGGAGAGGAAGAGGTCTTAAGAGAGCTGGGAAATAGGCAATGAATAACTGCAATAGGAACATCAGAAATGAGGGCTAGCTGTTTGAACAAGGGAACAAGATAGAGTGGTAAAGGAGGACATCAGGGAAATGCATCAGAGCACACTATAATAATGCATACACAGGAGTATGCCATGTGGAAACCCATTGTTTGCGTTTTGACACAAAATTAAACTGAATTAAGTAAATGTAGTATTTCAGTGGACGCAATCAAGATTATCTCTAAAATATTACTCCACTCACTCATGTAGTTCTGTCTACTTTAGGAGGAAAAGATGGAAAGAATATATACTCCCATTTATATTGAATACTGTTGATAACTTTGATGACTTTTATAGGCAGATGTTTTATAAACCTGTGAAAAAATGAAATTATCACCACCAATCAATCCTCAACACCTCTTCCATCTTGTTAGATGTGGTCTTCAGTCTGCTGTGCACTTGACCAAATAAGTTTTCGGTCAAGTTGTTCCCAGAAGATAAGAAAGATATCAATTTCATCTTAGTAAGATTTTTAAGGGAAAATTGAAAAGTATAATGTAAGTTTTAGTTGTAAAACTGGATATTACTTCTTTTCAACTGTTGCTGAAATAATACATGAAAGAATAAGATTAGAAAGCATCTGTAAAATGTTTCTCAAATTATCAGTAAGACATACAACTAAAATTTTCATAAACATGTTTATAATAGCTACATATGGATTATCTACTATGACTCCATGTTAATGGGAACCAAAAATAATAATGTGGATATCTACACTATAAAGCATGCACAGTGACAACCAGGAGTACAATGATGTTTGCCTCTACTGGGGAGTGTCTGAAGAAGAGTAACTAAAGAACTCTTCAACAAACCATTGACCTATCAAATGAGACTTACCACACCAGGCTTGAAGTATGAGAGTTTCTTGAAAGTTAGTGGTATGTTCTACTAATATTGATATTCCTCCACACCACTCAAGGAACTATTTTAATTGAAGCTAAATAATCAGGAAATAATTTAGTAAAAAAATAAAACAAAATAGATCCCTAAAGAGATATTCCAAACTTCTGACTTACTCAGAAGTCAAGGGAGGAAGACAAAAAAGACAAAATCTACCAAATGCCATCTTGCAAACACATTTAAGGAGAAGCAGAACAAAAGAGAGGAAGTTCCTGCTGTGGAGTGTAGAGATTATTAGTCAGAAGAATAACTGAAGAAAAACAGAACAATTATATGTGATTTTTAATGGCTTTTTGTAAAAGAAAATGATGTTCTAAGAGTGAAAAGAGTAGAATAAACATCAGCAGAGGAAAGCAGCTCAAATGTGGGGAGAGATTGGAGAAATTTTACTTTAAATGATGTTGAGTTTTCCTGCTGAGACAAATTACAACCTTGAGGGTACAGATAAAGTACACAGTTGAAGTAAATTAATTACTGAGAAGTTTTAAAAAGAAATAATGAAAAAGTACAAGAGTGATGAGGACCAAAGATAGGCAAACACTTGACTTTCAGAAGACATAAGCGCATCATGAGAGATATTTTAATGTTGATTCTTAAAAAAATAATGCAATTCCTGTTAAGAAACATCTGCAGTTCTTCACAAAGAAAAGATCAATCCAGTCTTCCAGTCTTTCCATAGCTTTTCCTTTTGCATCAGAAATATGGTAGGCAGGACTTACCTTTTATCAACCTAAGTCTCACCATCCTTACCATCAAAGTACTGTTTAAAATTAGGACATGTGCTAGACACAGTGGTGTATACCTTTAATCCCAGAATTTGGGAGGCAAAGGCAGGCAGCTCTTTTGTGAGTTCCAGGCCAAGCTAGTGTGCAGAGTTTGTTCCAGGCCAGCTAAGGCTACATGTGAATAAAAATTAAAAAATAGGACATTGACTGGATTATAGTATTGGTTGATTTGTAAACGATTGCTGATTGATCAGTGACAACCATATCACTATTAACTAGAAAGCATGTAGATGCTTTGAATGGAGCTCCCTTTGATCTTGACTTATTTCATACTGGTAAAACATTTTTGCATTTTTTCAATACATATTTTAATTGAATTTTGTGCATTGCATTTCATAAATCTTAATCATATTTAGACCCTCCTCTTCTACCTGCATCCATTCCCCCCAACACCAAATTTCATGCATTATATCGTATATGCTAAGGTTTATTGAGTCAAGTTCCTGCCCCCAGATGTTGTTTGGTGTGAGTTCATCCACGGGAGCCTGGTCAGCCTGTCTAGTATTCCTCACTTAAAGATGACCTGCTCTGCTTCACTCGGCAGTGATCAGCTGCCAAAAGTTATTACATTAAACTGAAACTTCTTGCACATTTCTCCTAATAAACTAACACGTTTGTGACATGACTATGGGGACATGGATAGGATGATAAATATTCTGGATGATAGAACCTTAGAACCTGAGTTAAAATAACCCAGTGGTAGAAGAATAAGACATGAAATGATTAAATGTTTTAGTTAGAATATTATGGCTTATTTGTGCAAAGAAACAAGAGTACCTATGAAAGGATGATGGGAGGAACATGCTCTAACATTCTAGTTCCACATTGAGAGCTGCCACAGTGCAGGCAGCAGTGAGTGTGTAGTAATTATCTAGGAAGGAGAAAAACATAATTCTGCTTTACTCTGGAGCATTTACTTCTTTCCAAGAAAATTCTCCATAGCACTGAGTTCTACAAGGGTAAGAAAAATCACATATGCCAAATCACGTTCTGAACAAAGGAGCTCAAGATAGTAGGAACACTACAGAAGACAAACCCAGGGGGCAGAGCAGGGTTTTGTCAGGAAGCTGAGGAAATGCAGAGACCAGCTCAAGATAGTAGGGACATACAGAAGACAAGCCCAGGGGGCCAGAGCAGGTGCTGTCAGGAAGCTGAGGAAATGCAGAGAGAGACCAGCTCTAGATAGTGGTTACACTACAGAAGCCAAGCCCAGGGGGCCAGAGCAGGGTGATCTCAGGAAGCTGAGGAAATGCACAAACCAGCTCAAAATAGTGGGGACATACAGAAGACAAGCCCAGGGGACCAGAGCAGGTGCTGTCAGGAAGCTGAGGAAATGCAGAGACCAGCACAAGTCTATAAAAAAAGTTTTTCTCCTTTGAATTTCATTTTGTGCTTTAAAAGTAACTGTAGCTCGATTATAAAGAATAAAATAGCTCTATTGTAGAAAATATAAATACATATAACACTATACAAAAGATGATGCTTTTTTGTATTTAGTCTATTCCATTATAGTTTTTTATGTAACATTTCCAAGCATATCTTGGATAATTTTAGATATCATCATTTACCATTATATCATGAAAGCTTTATTTTAAAATTAACATTTACCTTGTTTAAATTTTTACTTAAAACCAATGATTTTCTTCAGAAATGAAGAATTAAGTTTGGATTTTCTAAAGCTCATTTTCAACTAAGTAAAACGTAAGGTGCAAAGTGCTCACAGCTATCATCTTAGATGTTAGAGACAGAAAAACAAACAAACAAACAAACAAAAACAAAGACCAAGACTCAGCTGCTGTGTGGCATCAAAAAGAAAGGCAAATAAAGACAATTTTTAATTGCGTATATCATATTGGCACTTGATTTGAAACTACCCCCAGAGAATATCTAGAAAGTGATATCTGAAATGAGACATAAATAACACAAAGGAACAAATAATGCAAAAATCTGCCAGTTGACAGTTCCAGGAAAAAGAAACACCAAGTATGAATGGATCAAAGTGAAAGAATAAAAATTGATATGTGTAAAGGCTAGAAAGTCCAGTGTGTCTGAAATTTGTAAGAGTGAAAGACAGCAGTGATAAGCAAGGTTTGGTTCCTTTAGAGTTTATATATTCCAATGGAGACCAAAAGATTATAGCAATAAAATTCTTAAGTGATACAATAAACAGAAGCATGAATCAAATGGTGATATTAAGAGCTAGTTCTCCCGCTGGGCGTGGTGGCGCACACCTTTAATCCTAGCACTCGGAAGGCAGAGGCAGGCGGATCTTTGTGAGTTCAAGGCCAGCCTGGTCTATAGAGTGAATTCCAGGACAGCTGGGGCTACAGGGAGGACCCTGTCTCGGAAAAAAAAAAAAAAAAAAAAAAAAAAAAACGAGCTGTTCGTCGCGTTCTCCCAGGGCAAATATGATGAGCAAACTTAACCTTGAGTTGGTCTTTGTTGTGGACAGTGGGACTTGTACATACAATTTTCCAGGACTGCAAAGTGAAAATAAATAAAGTGTTGACAATTTTTAAGACTAGTAACTAAATCAAAGATATAGCAGGGCATAGGAGAATTAGACCATTAGAATTGAGGGTGGGGAAAAATCCTTTTGCAAACAAAAATCACATTAAATAAATTGTATTTAAATCCTTCTAAGTGAACCCTAAAGATTTTCTTTACCTTGTAATTGTCACCAAATATTGCTCTTTAAATTCAGCCTCTGGGCTAGAATATAGACTGTTTTGTTGTATTCTAACTCGAAGTTGTTGCTATTGGAATTCTGCTTCAGTTTTAATTCAAATAAAAGAGTCATCTTTTATGTTTGTCCTGCTTTGTATTTGTTATTGTTGGAGCTGTGGTAAGAGAACTGTGTCACCTGAAAAGCAAGAGGTGAAAAAACAGTATCTTTCGGTGTGAATGATAGAGAGACGAGGAGCCGCTGGCTGAGCTGAGAGATTGATTCAGGGAACACTGAACATGCATGCTGCACAGCAGCAGAAGCAGGAAGTCACGTGCCCAGCGATCTTGCCTGGGAGTTTGGACCTTCACTGTCCTCCAAGCCCTGCAGGCTTCTCTACTTGCTGCCAGCAACCTTGTTACAGGGTTGGTGTCCACTGCTTTCCCAGTGCATTTACAGCATGACCACCAGAGCTTGTCCAAAGACGCTTGTCCTTTATTTAAACAATAATTCCCCCAAATGACCCTTACTAGAGTCGCAGTGCTGTGGCCTTTCTTCAGTAAGCTTAAAGACTCAGAATTGCACGTTTGACCACTAGGTATCAATCTAATTCCCCGGCAGGCTAGTTTGCTCTTGGATACCTTCTGGAGCCATGCAAAGACGCTTCAATCACATTTTAGTGATTTGCTGATTTGACTCATCTTGCCAGGTTAACAGTGTGACCTCTTCAAATCCGTTTTTTGAAGACATAGGTAAAAAAGAAACAAACAGGCCATTTTTTCCCTCCTCTCATTAAGTGTACTCCAATGGTGGATTTAGCAGCTTCGATGGAAAATGTCTTACCATTTAGCCACAATCTGGAGGATAATTATTAGCAGTTCCTGAATAGCCTTGGGGACCACTGAAATCATTGCCTTTATATTAGGATGTCTATGAAAATGAGAGGAGATGCCATGTCCTTCAGTGTTTACTAATGTCATTCTGGGAAGCTCCATTCGAACGCAGTGGGTGCTGCAATTCTCCAGCACAATGCTGGATTATATTTGCTTGGGATTTCTCTCAAATTTAGCTCATAATTTTGTCTCGGAACTAAAAATGTCATTGTGTCTGTGTGTTGGTCTGTATGGCTGTACAGACATGTTTAGTTCCGCATACTCTTTTTCTGAGATATTGTTTTGTCTTTTAAAGTAAAAATTATAATTATTTAAATATAATGATACTGAGAAATTGTACTGTTTTGTGCTTTTGGCTCAGGAACATAATGCAGCTGTGTGGGTCCGAAAGGCCAATTAGAAGCTTGCCTGCTATAATCTCCCACTCACTGACTGGAAACTGGCTTTGTTACACACTTCACTTTCAGAAAGATACACAAATGCGTACAGTGAACATCTTCCCAGACATTTAAAATTACTTGTTAACACACATATTTCAAATGATGTACTTTTTATGTATAAAAGGAATGTTAAAATCAGTTCAGTGAAAACCAAAGTAGAAGCTATAGAAGACAATTTTTGACTACTTAAAATATAGACACACTCTTATAAAATCCAAATCAGAATCACATGGAATTACAGGACAATGTACTACAGCAGCAGAAGAGACCTATCCATTCTCCATGCATACAAAAAGAAGCTCTTAGTGCTGTTTTTTTCAATAGTTGCCAAGAGTGGCATGACCTTCCTTGAAGCTGAGGCATGGCCCTAGAATCTGCCTTGGCTCATATCCCAGGAACTGGGCTCTCTGGATGCTAAGGGCAACCAACACACTGTGCCAGAGAAGTCATAGGAATAAACCAAAGCTTTCTCAAAAGCAGCAGAGCCGTTCAACTTAAAGGTCTTGGAATAAAGTTTTGCTGTTCCTGATAAATTAGTATCCTTTCTGTCACAAAATGAAATACATTAAATGAATGCTGTTAAAGAGCATTTGTGCGATGATCTTGGCAGAGCATAACGTCCAGAGGCAGAATTGCAGGCTTACGTCTTGACTGCTAGAAGTCCCAGCCAAATCACACACTGTCATTGGAGTGCAGCTACTTTTCCTATAGAATGGGAGAAGTGACAGTTAATGTACTTCAGGTGTGTACTACATCCTAGGTCCCTAGACTGTGAAGAAGTGCAGCAATACCATGAAGGTCTCCCTACCAGAGAAGATGCTAAAGAAAGACCATGTTGACCGGGATAGTCTAGCTACCACACTTCGGAATCCACTGGTGCTGCCATTCTTGTTATGCCCCCATGGGCTGGCAGGAGAACCATTCCTGTCCAAATCAGGCTTCTCCCATCAGCCACTGTGTGGATTGAGTCTTAGAATGCAGTTTGGAGCTCTGCTCAACCAAACCTCTGTCCATTCCTCTGTTCACAAACACAAGACTTGCATTTGCAACTTGAACCTAAGTCACACATTTTTGCCTCTTCTTCCTCTGTCCTGAACTCATGTCTCCTAAAACCCTCCAGCACATCTCATTCCACCAAGTTGTCTGCCTCTTGGATCATTCAAACAGAAACACACAGTAATGAGAGGCTGCCGCAATCTCATTTCATTTTCATAATGAAGCTATGAGGTAGTATTACTACAGTTGCCTTATCAATATGCAAATAGACACAGAGATTAAGTTTAAAATAAGTCTTATTTCACATAGTCTTGAAACTATATTAAGATAGCAAATGTGGAAGGGATTTGCAATTAGTTTTTCAGGTTTAGAGAGAAAAAATTTGATCAGAATATCCAAGCAAAGTTTGTTGGTAATCTTTTAAATTTTTCCTGTCCTTTTGCCTTCTACTCATTTCAGAGTCTTGAGATAGAAAATATACTGAGCACCGATAGATGCCTTGGAAAAGGCATACTGTATCTAATCATCCATTTGTCCTATATTGTTATGTACCTGTATCATGTATTGTCAAAGAAGAGTAAAGCTTAGACCTGTGACATGGATGTAGCTAGAAGCTGTTATACTAAGGGAAGTAACACAGACTCAGAGAAACAATGTATCTTCTCCCTCATATGTGGATCCTAGCACCAAATCCTTGTCTGTGAGTATGTATCCTGATTAACTGCAGGAACTGAGATAGTGGAAAGAACTGGGCCGGTAAAGGGAAGGAAGGAACCAGAAAGAGAAGAACAGTACAGACAGGTGTAATAAGGGAGAAATGCACAAAATAGGGGTATTTAAATTGGATGGAGGAGGGAGAGTCATACAAGGAATGTTGGGAATAATAAAAGAAAGAAGGAGCTCAACAAAGGTGAGACCATAGGAGACCAGTATTATCAAGGGAGAAATGAAGAAAATGGGGGCACTTTCAATAGGGAAGGCGTAGAAGAAGGGTTAGACAGATAAAAATAAATAGTGCACAGCAAGTGTAAAAATGGACTCCTATTAAGTCCAGTTACCTACTGACAAATTATACATGCAATAGATCTACATGAGTCCAAGTGCATAGTTGAGGGCTATATAACAAGAAACAGTGCCAGACAGGAGAAACCTTCATTTGAGATGCTGGCCAGGGTAGTCCAAGAAACTGCCAAGATTGTACAGGCTTAATTTCCTCACAGAACCTGAAGGTAAGGCCCTATTTCTGAAGAGTGAACATACTTCAGACACTGAATTTGGAACAGTGATGCTGGAACTGACCTAAAAGCCATATCCCAGGAAGGTTGGTTTTCATAGTTATGGAGAGCACTATGGAAACCTCTAAGGGAGAACATCATTTGATTCTCCAATACCAGCTTTCAGACAAATGACCCTATAGATGGCCAGCACAGCACAACATTGGTACACCAGTGAAACTTTTATCTTGGGGACAACCAAGAGCTACATAAAAGGCCACTCAATGAGAGCAAACTCAGGTATGATACTGTAAACATAGTCAAATACAGATGGCTGGAGAGGTGATAGAAAACCCCAAGAGCTGGGGCTGGAGAGATGACCTAGCGGTAAGAGTGAGGACCCAGGTTCGATCCCCAGCACCCACATGGCGGCCGAGAACCGTCTGAAACTCCAATTCCAGGAGAACTCCAGTTCCAGGGGAATCCGACACCCCCTTCTGACCTCCGAGGCATTGCACGACATGTGTGCACAAACCTGCATGCAGACAGTACATTGATACACATACAGAAATAAATACAATTTTAAAAAAATTAAGAAAAGAAAACCCCAAGAGTGTCATATCCCTATACTAACATAATTTCTTACTATGTATAAGGTAGTAGCCTTAGTCGCCACTCATCAAAGAAGCTTCTTTTGCTTCAGACAAAGATTACTGCAGAGTGCCACGACTGGTCTCTCATACATTGTCTGAATTTCCCAAGCCTAACTGACACAATGCATTAGGCTCACAGAACTTAGAACAAGGAGTAAAGAAGACACTAATGAATAGCTCAATTCTCATTAATGAAGCTCCTTCATGCAAAAGAGGAACAGGAACATAAAAGGTCAATGTGTAGAGATTAAGGGTATGTTGAATGCTGGTACATGGACAGAAGTCCTATATTAAACTTCACCACCCAGCGATCAGGGACTATTACTAAAGAGGGGGTCTACAGATTTTAAGAACCATGAAGGAAGTGCATGACCATATGGAAACAGAATCCTGTAAGCTCCTGGGACCCTGCTCATAGGAACTTCAGCAATGGTGTCAGCACGCACAAAACCCATCCAAACTCAAGCAGACAGAACCCAGCATAGAACTGGGGAAATGAAGAGCAGACCCCAATCTTAGCTGAAGAAATCTTGGCAACTGATTACTGCTGGGTGAGGAGAGTTGCTGTTCTTCAAGGGATGGACTCTTGAACTCTATGTAAGCTGAACAGACCTCAATAGATGAAGTAGCACAGATGAACACATGGAGACACTAACTTGACAGAATAGGACTTAACACGAAAGACCAATGTATGAACTCAAGTGGGAGGCTATGGGAGAGTGTCAGTGGGGAAGTGGGTATGAAGATGATCAAGACTGATTGAGATGTTCTATATGAAATACATGAAAATTAAATAAAATTATTTTAAAAATTAAAAGAAAACCTCATTGTCTAGCTGTTAAGTAAATTCTGATGTGTCACATATGAAAATAAAATGTTTGAATAAAAAAGAGAGATTTTTCTGTTCCTTTTGTGAAACAGACATTATTACTATTTTTACACACACATTGATTGAATCAAATTCTCATCAGAACCATTTTTTCCATGGTGATACTGAGCACCTTGTATATCATCCAGGCTTCTTTGTTCTGTGTCCATCTCAGGCAAACAGCCACAGCCTACTGAAGCAATAATCTGGATCTCCAAACTATTGCAATTTTTAGAGAGCTATAAGTCATGGGCAGAAGGTGAGGAGAGAGGTAAAGTTATGGGCCAGAATGTTCTGGAATTCCCACATGTTAAAAAGAAATCAGTTAGGAATATTCTAGTATTCATTTTATTAGGATGAAGAGGAATGGATAGAAGAATCTGAGGGGAAAAATCACAGCCAAGGTGGTGTGAACCAAAATAGAAGTAAGAAAGTACAAGTGATATTAAGATGAAGGGAATTAACACATTTCCTGTTTTATCTACAGATTCCCCTTGACTGCAAAGAGCCAAAGAAAGCCACAAAGCAGCATTCAGAACGTCTAAAGGAGATACATTTAAAGGAGGTGCAATGATTAGGCCCATTGATGAAACTGGAACCCTTTGGGAGTCAGAAATCCCATCTCTTCATGCTCCTTTAACACCAACTGTAACAGACTCTAGAAATGTCACAGCATACCCAGGATGCTTAAGGAAAAGTCAGGAGACACAGGCTCCTCCTCAGTGTTAATTCGGAAGGCTCTTGGGACTGAGAAGGAGGGAAATCCAGCTAGTCTCTCCCATGGGGCAACAGGCAGCAGGAAACTGCTCCACTTACGGGCATCACTTGCTTCATTTGTTTTTATTTTGTTCTCCCCACCCCGACACTTCTATGTAAACTACTTGGAAGAATATCTCAATAATGTCCCTTTGCTGTACTCCATTCAAGAAGGGATATCAATTTTCATCTGCCCTGCTTTGCATACCCAGCATTTAAGCCATGTTCAGTTCCAGGGGCTACAAGACCTTGAATAGAAATGGCTACCTTCAGGATTTTATCAGTTTAAAGAATGGATAGACAGCTGCTGGACTGTGTGAGTGACACCAGTAAGCATGAATTTACATGATTAATTCACCTTTATTGATCAAAATTAGGCCTGACCTGAAACAAACAAAACCTATATATACACTTCCATAAACAAATCTCTGGCCCATATCCATTCCAGGTCTGACCAACCTTCAGAAGATCCAAATACTGTATATCTCTTGTAAAAAAAAAAAAAAAAGAGCTTGTTTAATATGTACCAAGATTTTTTTTTTAAATGAAGCCATGCAATATTTCCTTGGCTTAAATCTTTCAGGTTATTTTTTTGATTAAATGATCAGTTAAGTAAACATATTTTAGAAAACAATGTCATAGTTTACCAACTGCTGCCCTAGGGACATCTTGCCTATGGATTCTTTTTAGAAAATATTTATTATTTTTATTTCATGTATCTGAGTGTATTGCCTGCATGTATGTAAGTACACCCATGTTGTGTAATGATACAGAGTTCAGAAGAGGGTGTTGGATTTCCCCTGGAACTCGTATTACTGTTGTTCCCCCTCATGTAGGTGCTGGGAATTAAACCCAAATCCTCTGCAAAAGCGGGCAGTGCTCTTTCTGCTGAGCAATCTCTCCAGCCCCTTGCCCATGTAATCTTATTCATGCTTGTACTTATTGTCCCTGGGAAAGATGTATTGCTTATCTGATGGTTAAATGTGATGAATAATACACAGTTGACTCAATTTCATGTTCTTCCTTCTGGAAAGGTGTCTTTTCAATGATGCTGCAGGCTTCTCAGCTTCTCCTTGGTGTTTGTCATGGATATGCCCTATTTTATGGCATATGTGGCCTGGGACTAGAGTGACCATGACCCAGAGAGGCAAATCTTACAAATCAGGGTCTCAGCCCACTTAGCCAACAGACACCAAAACACAGCCACTAGGCCATTATAATTACTAAGATAGCATGTTGACCTCTGTTTTCCCTGCATTTTTTTCTCAACTCCTTCATAGCTAAGAGTAAGAAGAACCTCTTGATTGGGAACTCATAGAAAGCATAAATAATAATAGTATCCATAGTCTTACTATCATGTGAATGAAATGATTTTGTCTCCTTTAGAGGTATACTAGTATTGATGTAATGAAAACTGTATTACAAATTTTAAAGTAAGTGGATGCCTGGGTCAATGTGATTAAACTGATACCAGCACTGGCAGTGCATAAGATTCTTTGCAAAGAAATGGATAGAATATTGAAAAAGGCACACTAAAACATATTTGCTCCATAGGACCTCTACATGAGCTTGGTGTTCAACTCACTAACAAAACTCTCATGCATGTATACACCTAGAGATACACACACACACACACTCTCTCACACACACACATACACACTCACACACACATACACACTCATACACACATACACACACACACACACACACACACTAGGCAAGTGATGTTTCTTATGAAACAGGTGACATATATCTGGGGGAAAAGCTTTTTGGAAATGGCACAGTGCTCTAAAATACCAATTTGGAAGGCTCTATCACTGATTTTGATTGGAATGCTCACTGCTCATATTTAAGACAGTCTGGGCATTGACTCAGAAAGAGAAAATTAAATTAAAAACAGAAACAGAAAACTGTTGAATCAAGATCACAAAGATTATTCACAATGTCTTTAAGTTGTTTATTCTTTGGTGAACAAAAACACATCTTTTCTGATAATGAAGGGTTATGTTATTGTAATTTAATAGTCCATCTGTATGGTAATTCACAAACTTTGAAAATCTTGCTGTCATACATAAGTTTGTTGTGCTCTGCATACTTTGTTATGAGGCAACATGTTCGTTCTTGGCACATTTCACCATAAGCATGCCTATGAGCAGTGTTCTGATCATTCTGTTGGTGTACGCCAACACACAGACACTGCCAGTGGTCCTCGTACATAGATTACTTGTACATCTGTGGTAGACAAAGACAAATTGAGCCTGGACCTTAACTTGCTACAAGAAAGGGCAAAATACAGTGCAGCCCATTTAGGAAAAAGAAGCCTTTCCTTACATACACGTGGAAAAAGTATTTTTGTGGGCATTCTCTAAGTGCCTCCCAGAAAAGAATGGTTCCTTTATTAAACACAATTATATCATACAAAGTACACAAAAGCAGGTTAAAAATCCTCCCCAACATAATATCCTATAGTCGGGGCCAGAGCGCTGGTTAAGAGCACTGGCTGCTCTTGTAGAGGACCCAGGTTCAGTTCCCAGTACCCATATGACAGTTAAGAACCATCTGTAACTCCAGTACCTGGGGAACCCACGCCTTCTTCGGACTTCATTGGTCTCTGCCGGGTATGGGTGCATTTTACACACACACACACACACACACACAGTCAATACACTCATACACATAAAATAAAAAATAATAAATAAAATAATTCATTTTTTTTAAATCCCTGTCATCAAACTCAAATTGAATTCTTAGGTACTGACCTCAACTTTTCTAGTCCTTAGAATCAGCCATGCACCTGGAGTGCTTAGGGAAGGTATGCTTCAGAAGGAAGTTCCAGGGTCATTTGTTTTTCATAAAAAACTTTATCCTTTAATTTATATAGATTTATACATGAAATATATTGTCCTAATTTCCAGGATGATTCAAGAGAATATATCAAATATCAACTGACTCTTGTCTAATTCCTGCTTCACTTTAACTCATTATTTGTTGGTAATTAAAGTTTTTGCTGAAATGATCATTTGCCTTTGTATGCATAGATGTTTCTTATGATAGTTGTTTTATTATTTTAGCTATAATCTTAACTATAATTCTGTATTTTTATCTGATTATATTTATTGATAGACATAAAGAAAGATGATAATACATTAATCGAGCACTGTGTACAAATAACTATATATGTCTGGTGACCTTGTTACCTTGAAAAGCTAAATATTGGAGTGTATGTACGAAAGTGTGAGTGTGTGAGGTGTTTGTGTTATGTGTGTATCTGAGCACACATGCTTTATTATAAAATTCTCAAATGTTATAAGAAATATACATTTATAAAAACAGGATTCACTGTTTCCTCTGCTGATTTAGCAAGCAAATTTTGATTTTTTAACTTTAATTTTATTTATTTTTTATGTGTATGAATGTACTGTCTGCATGTAGGTTGGTGCACCCGTGTCCTGCAATGCCACAGAGGTCAGAAAAGGATGTTGGATTCCCCTGGAACTGGAGTTAAAGACGGTTCTCAGCCACTGCATGGGTGCTGGGAATCAAACCCTAGTCCTCTGCAAGAGCAGTCAATGCTCCCAACTGCTAGGCCATCTCTCCAGTCCTGAAAATTTTGATTTTGATTTTACTTTAAATTTATATCCAAATCATCATGTAATCTCTATTCTTTCAAATCAAAATGAAATCTGGCTCTAGTTTAGTCCTGGTTACAGGATACAGTGACAGACACTTAGAGGGACAAAAAAAAAGACCACTTCTCAGGGCATTTTAGAAGAGCAGAAAAAAGGAGAGATGAACAGATGGGCCGGCGGAGTTCTGCTTTACATGCCACATTGTACACTTACTATCCGCATGAGGACTAATTTATAAACCTGGATAGTGTTTATAAACTCCACCGTCCTAATGGAAATGAAAGCATTAATACAACCAGAGGATTCTTTACTTTTCAGGTTTTAATTAAAATCACAGGCGTTAAGAACCAAACGTGTCTTTGTGGAATACAAGTCTAATGAAGTATTTCCCGCCTAGCACAGGGCTCTGTGTGCAGCCGCAGCTTTCTGGCACCAGTCATTTGAAAATCCAACCCCCATGTAACCAGGAGAGCTTTCTCTGAAAATTAGAAAAGCCAATTATATCACTTTTTTTCCATAGTTGCTATGTCAGTGTCAGGGAAAAGTGATAGCAATACATAAATAAAACTCCCATATCTGAGACAGAGACAGAGAGATTTTATGTGGGGTGTGTATGTGTGTGTGTGTGTGTGTGTGTGTGTGTGTCTGCGTGCGTGCATGTGTGTGCGTGTGTGTGTGTGTGCCTGCGTGCGTGCATGTGTGTGTGTGTGCCTGCGTGCATGCATGTGTGTGTGTGCCTGCGTGCTTGCATGTGTGTGCGTGTGTGTGTGCCTGCGTGCGTGCATGTGTGTGTGCGTGTGTGTGTGTGTGTGTGTGTGTGTGTGAGAGAGAGAGAGAGAGAGAGAGAGAGAGAGAGAGAGAGAGAACAAGCCTGACTTAACAACGTGGTCTCTTATTTTGCTACCTGGAGGAATACAGGCAAATGTGTTTGTTTTCTACATGCTGAGTACAAATCTTGAAAGAAAAGGAAAAAGCATCAATTTGGGAGAGGAAACATGGGAATACAGCAAAGGCAATTCTAAGTAACACAGTAAGGGAAAAAGAAAAAGAGAATCATTCAGATTAGCATCACACCAGCACAGAACTGAACATTATTTTTAATGTGAAATGATGGAGGAAAATTACACGGAGTCCTAGGAAGCAAACAGGACTAAAATGCTCACCTTGCCTCGGTTTCATGGCCTGCGTTCTTTTGCTTTCTCTTTTTACTTTCTAAAGATAACAACTATCTATGCAAATGGAAAGTGTATTGAAATTAAACTGACTTCCCTATAAGGAAACAGAAGGAAGCAACATGCCATATATTGATTCAAAGAGATATCCAGATGCTTTGTTTAGGGATGATAATAGTGATGATGTTGGTTATGATGATGAAATAAACAATATGATGTTAGTATTGATAATGAAATAAACAATAACAGTATATGTAAAATATTAAGAAACAATGTAGCACTTTACAATAAACTGGATGTTTTACATTTAACCATTTCTAATGAAAATAACCCTAAAAAGTAGGTGTTAATGATTCTTTTTTAATATAATACTTTTATTGATGTTTTGTATCTTATGCATCATTTTTCAGTTCAATTTAGACATATTCCCTTTTCCCTTCTCTCCACCCCACCCAGTTCATGCATTCTGCTATACATGCCCTGCATCTTTCTCTCAGTCTTGCTAAAGTTTTCTCTGTAAAGGTTTATTGCTTTGGACAGAATTAAACTGTATCAATCCATTCTTTGACCCAGTCCTTATGTTTTTATTGTTCCCTCCCATTCGTATTCCCCTAAAATATGCCTACATAAACTTCATATATGTACCAGAATTATGTCCTCTGGGAATAAATTGTATGTTAACTCTGAAATATGTTTAGGAATTCACATTTTCCTTTAATTTTATATTACTCTAAAATATGATTACATACCTTCCACCCATAACATTAATTACCATGTCTGAAAATAAGTGGTAAGTTAATTCTAGGGCCCCTTAAGAGATGATTCTTTAATATTGTAGACTAAATAGGAATAGACATTACTCAAAATCATAAAAACAACTGACTAGCAGGCTATTTGGAAAGAGTATTTTAAAGAAGGGAGTTTATTATAACAGCATGCTGAAGACTAAGATACAGACCTATATGGAAACATATATTGTTATGCAATTTATATGTATATGTAAAAGAGAATGGATGTGGGACTGCACGTGGTTACTTAGTGTGGACTTCTGTATAAACATCTGCTAGATTCATATTTT
Source organism: Rhizomys pruinosus (assembly GCA_009823505.1). Lineage (NCBI taxonomy): Eukaryota > Metazoa > Chordata > Mammalia > Rodentia > Spalacidae > Rhizomys > Rhizomys pruinosus. The sequence goes on along the minus strand of VZQC01002408.1, from coordinate 499,763 downwards.
GCATTATAAAAATTCTTACAATGAATTATAACCATTTTACCATACATTAGAAACCGAGGTTCTTTCTGCTGAATGTTTTGCCTAAATTCAGTTGAACATGGCAAAAGCTATATGTGGATCTCGGTTGGTCTGACAATAGAGGCATATTGGACAGAGGTAGTGTAATGTAGGTGAATGGAGCTGTATGTACGAGTTGCCTTGAGTAATTTTAAACTTTTCAGGTGCTTCATTAAAAAGTAAGGGAGTCAGGTGTGGTGGTGCATGCCTTTAATCCTAGCACTTGGGAGGCAGAGGCAAGCAGATCTTTGTGAATTCAAGGCTAGCCTGGTCTACAGAGTGAATTCCAGGACAGCTGGGGCTACAGGGAGACCCTGTCTCGAAAA
>VZQC01002408.1:338129-499169 GCA_009823505.1 Rhizomys pruinosus | reverse complement strand
GACCTCTGGCTTCTCCATATATTCATACACATGCGCACCTACACTCATGCAAGCAGGCATACACAGATAGAAAAACCAGAAAGCTGGGGGATGTAGAACATATCTATAATCCCAGCACTCAGGAGGCTGAGGCAGGAATCACTGCGGACCAGAGGCCAGCCGGGCTACACAGTATCACCCTGTCTCAAAACAAAGTAACAAACATGGACATGAAAACTGAGATGTTTTCAATGGTGATTTATTGACTCATTTAAAAGAGGCAATAAATCAGTACATTAATAACATTAAAAGTCTTGATTTTTTTATGTGTATGAGTGTTTTGCCAGTATGTATGTATGTATGTATGTATGTATGTATGTATGTATGTATGTGCACCCATGTTGAAATGCTGATGGAGACCAGAAGAGGGCCTTGGAGTCCCTGGAACTGAAGTTATAGATGGTTGTTAGCTATGATGTGGGTGCTAGAAACTGAACCCAGGTCCTCTGGAAGAGCAGTAGATGCTCTTAACTGCTGAGCCACTTCTCCTGCCCTTGCTGGGCATGGTGGAGCATGCTTTTAATCCTAGCACTTGGGAGGCAGAGGCAGGTGGATCTCTGTGAGTTCAAGGCCTGCCTGCTCTACAAAGTGAGCTCCAGGCCAGCTAGGACTAAAGGGAGACCCTGTCTCAAAAAGACAAAAAAAAAAAAAAATTAAAATAAAATAATTGTACTTTCTAAAACAAAAGGCTTAATGAGAAGAAGACAGGGATTGTTTTAGATTTCCTTTGAATCAGTTGAATTCTCCTATCTGCTTCTTCATTCGCTCTGTTATAATATGCTGCTTTGCCTTAAGTATAGGAAGAAAATCTGTCCCTACAGAGCTATGCAGTTGGAAGAGATGGTATTGTAGCAGCCTTTAAAACTAATTATGGATATTCTTCTTGAATTCTAAACCAAACCTCAACTAGAAATAGTTTCTTAAAGGTCAGCCACAATTTAGTCTTAAATGTTATTGGTGGCCTGAAAAATTTTTTAATTACATTTATTTATTTAGTGTGTCTGGACATATGTTTACATGTATGGGTACATGCCTACCACTACATATTTGTGGAGGTCAGAGTCTTGTTACTTATAGCTGATTCTTCAGTCCCAGCTGACCAGAACCCAGATTCTTAATTTAAAAATATATCATACTAATAGCCCTAATAGTCTCTGTTTCCTCTTGAAGCTTCACAAGTCAGTGTGGGTCCATCAACTGGAGCCTAGTAAACCCACCCAGATTCACACCTTTAAAGAAAATTTTCTCCACCTCCCAGCACCTATCAATAGCCAACAGTTTCTCAGTGAGGATTGGGGTTTCTTAACTGCCTCCCCACTTCTATGATGAAAATTATTCTGACTTGAGCTTGTTATTACAATTGTTGTAAATTCATATGAGTAACTGCCCTGCTGCCTAGAAAATACTGTTTCATTGTAGTCCTCCAGCACTGTGGCTCCCCAATCTTTCCACCCCTCTTCAGCAATGATTCCTGAAACTTGGGAGGCAAGATGTCCCATTCAGGGCTAAGTTTGATGCAGCCTGTTATTCTCTGCACATTGACCATTTGTGATTCTCTGTGTTAACATCTGCTGTAAAGAAGATTTTCTTGTAACAGCTTAGTGATTCCTCAATCTATGTGGATGACAAAAATCTGTCAGAACTTGGTTTAATACTATGCCCATTTAGCAGAATAATCATAGCAGATTTTCCCAAAAAGCTTGTGACTTGTCTAGGCATAGGTTCTTATGTCTGATATCAGTGCCAGCTATGGGCTCCATCTTGTAAAGTAGGTCTTAAGCCCAATCCAAAAGTGACTGGTTACTCCTATTACATTCGTGCCACTCAAGCTAAGGAGCATACCTTGGCAGGGCAGTCACTATTGAAGCACACAGAGTTCACATTTGGGCAAGGATGAAAATACACTTTTCTCTTTCAGTAGCATGCATAGTGACTCAGCACTATTGAAAGCAAGGCAGTAGAAATGCAACTTTGAGGTCATTAACACCTTGATTTCTCCTATTTGTTCTATGATTCACAGGTGTAGTGTTTTCAGCAATAGAGCACTAACATCAAGTTCCGGATGAGAACCAAGAGTAATAGCATAGACAATAATGTCTGAAGGTCTACGCGACTCCTGCTCAACAGCTTCAAAGGAGGATTTCATCCCGGCACTGAGCTCTTTATTATCTAGGCTGAGGTGTCTGGTAAGGGCCCCCATTATAATGGGCTAATTCCATTTAAACTATTTTTATATCGTATGTGTATTTATTTCAGTAATAATCTATAGAGGTAGGTTTCCATATGACTTCTTCCAAACACCATTAGCGTTAGTTATCCCTCCATGTACTCCCTCTTCTGCCTTAGCCCCCCATTCCTTACCCCACTTAATCCCTTCTCCTCTTATTATTTTTTCCAATTTTCATAACTTCATTCTATCTCTTCTCCTGTGACTGGTTTCCTGACTTGTATGAGTTTTTCACCTGAAGCATATATATCTAAAAATTTCAAAGTAACATCCATTTATGAGAAAATGCTGTTTGTCTTTCTGGGTCTGAATTACTTCACTCAGGATGATTCCAGTTCAATCCATTTATCTTCAGATTTCAAAATTTCATTCTTCTTAATTATTGAATTTATACATTGTATAACTATATCGTACTTTAAGTATTCATTCATCAGTTTTGAAACATAAATTCCTGCTTCTATTTTGACACACTTTTATATGCTATTATACAAATTATTTGTAATTTTTATTATTAAAATATAAATGAAGATAGTGGTATTTATTTATTGTATACTAGGTGTTATACTGAGTATTTATTTATGGTATAACAACATATCATTTTTTTTTATTTTTGTATGTGTATGAATGTACTGTCTGCACGTTGGTTGGTGCACCCCTGTCATGCAATGCCACGGAGGTCAGAAGAGGGTGTCAGATTCCCCTAGAACTGGAGTCAAAAATGGCTCTCAGCCACCATGGCCATGTGGGTGCTGAGGATCGAACCTGGGTCCTCTGCAAGAGCAGTCGGCACTCTTAACCACTAGGACATCTCTCCAGCCCCAACATATCATTTTAATATGCCTACTACTTCATAATATATATATATATATATATGTATATATATATATCATATATATATATATATCATATATATATATCATATATATATATATATATATATCCCACTTTACAACTGAGAACACTGGTAAGTAGAGATTTATCAAGTCATGAGCAGTACAACCAGGTTGTAAACCTCTAGGTCTTCTGCAGACCACAGAACATTCCTGATGAGAAAAAAAAAATATGCTGTGGAAGCAGACTTTTTATAAATTGGGCATTGATAATTGTGTGCTACATAACTGTAAAGGAAGGTTGTAGACAGAAGAGGCAGAAAATGGCTCTCCCATATATTTTGGATATCAGTGATCTGGGAAGAAAGAGTCATTTTCTGCCTCTTCTATCTACATCTTTCCTTTACAGATATGTAGCACACAATTATCAATGCCCAATTTATACAGATTCTGTCACAGCCATATGAGTGGGAATCCTATTAGTAATGGCAAGCACACCCAGTGTTACTGCTTCTCATTTATTCACATAGAAACTCATTTATGCCTTATTCACCAGAGAAAAATCCCTCGTTAGCCAAGACAAATGCAAAGTACCCAATAATCCATAGTCCATGTACACTTAAGATCCAACCTTCCCCATTGAGAATCCCTTTCTGTTGATAAGAACGGGATGTCCATTGTGGAAAACAGAACCCATGGTCTAGGGGAAGAGCAGGACTAATCTTTACAGAGTGGCAGCTACTTTTGAGGAGGTAAAAAGCTATGAAGGGAAAAGCCCCTTCATAGCAGATACAGCCACAAAACTATATAAAGATACATGTTCTTTTTCTCCAATGTTTTAAGAGTTATACTACATGATTTGATAAGCACTCACATATATGTGCCAAGATGATTGCTAAGCCCTTAACAGAATAAAGGATGACAGAACACTCACCTGCAATAGAATTTAATATGTAGTGGATTATTCTCAGTTATCAACTGTGATTTCCAAATGTGTTTTCCTAGAAAATGATCAAATCTAAGCAGTAGAAGCATGAGGAAGGGACTTAAAGGGGGACACACGAAAGTGAGACCAGACCCAGCACAGGTGACAAATATGAATGGTTCTGGGGGGCAAAAAAACCTTTCTTCATCTTTCCATTTCACACTTGAATGCCTCCAACAATTTTATGGACCCTTCCAACCCTTACCCCACCTCCGGTAAATGTTTTGTGTAATACTGGCCAATCATTGTGGCAGTATGATGAATATGACAGGCAGGCTGCCAGCGTTCACCCCAAGGAGGGATGGCAAGGCCACCGGCTGAGAGGATAGATGGGAACCATGTAAACATGCCCTTCGAAACGGAACTGGAATAGAAACATCAGACAGTGAGACACCGATCTCAGACATTTTGTGCAGGGGCTGAATCTGCTAATACTACAGAAAAGACTGTGGACAAAGAAACACCTGTCACAGTTACAGATTCTCTTGAGGGTGGAATGAAGGTAGGAGTGACAAAGCCACTGATCAGCCACACCGGAAATGATTGATGAGCCAGGAAAACCAGGCAGTGAAGCCCAGCCTCTCTCCAGAATCCATTTGTTATTTCTGATCTCTCTCCGTCTCTGTCTCTGCCTCTCTCACACTGCAGCTAATCAGCAGTGATAGATGAAGGCAGATTTTCACTCCTTGCTCCAGGCTCCCAATTGCATTTTCTCTCGCTTGTCACCAGGTCTATCATCCATTTCTCAATGAGTCCTTTATTCAAATACAAAAGGAGCCAGACTGTTCCGTAGAAAACTGGGTGAAAAACCTCCTATGGTCATGAGGTGATGCTGGGAAAGGGAGGGAAGATCAAAAGATCTCATTGTTCTACTCTTAAATGCACAAAGAAAACATATTTTCAGAAGTATTTAGAGTAGTCAGGGTGGAGTGTTTAGAAGTTCAAACACAAGTTCAGTGAAATTAGACAAAAATACCATGGCATGGCATATCTAGTTCCCCCACTCTGTGTCCAAATAGAACTGGATGGGGTTATTCCAGTTGGCTTCTCAAGGGAGCCCAGTCACCAATGTGGCTGGTGTTTATAGCACTTTTCCATTTCCATATCTGTATTAGTGACTCAAATAGATTTAGTCATATCTCATTTTTGCTACCAGCTTAAATAAGTAGGAACCAGTGAGCAAAGTCATAAAATTAAGACTATAGCTGAGTCTGCAAATATTGTTCAGGCCAAAACACTCAATGTTTCACATTGGCTGGGTTTCATCTTCAGAATCATACCACATGGTAGATGCTCAAAACATTGGATTCAGCATCTGCATGTGAGGCCAAAACAGCCTCGAAAGAAGCAGCCATGAGAATATTTTGGTTCGAACTGATTTGGCTGCCCATGAGGGTATCATTTTTAATAGGAAACCCAAGATCATCAGATGGTGATGCTGCTGAAATGGTAATAATACTGAAAACAAAGACCAGCAGAATAATGTGGACAGCCACAGTAAAGAAAAACTCAGGAAGGGTGGCACAGAATTGTCTCACCTTCTAAACCCTTATAACCCCATTTAAAGGATCTACTGACACCTTTTATGCCTTCAAGATTCAAAAACAGGGACTCCTAAAAAGTACATTTAAATCCATGTTCATTCAACAACTACTTCTTCGATACACATTTCAGGAGCAGGTTTTGCTATCATCTGAAAGAAGCCTTCTTACATTAAATCTCATGCTCTACCGACTGAGCTAGCCGGGCAAGCCTACATTAAATGTAAATGTCCCACTATTTATACCTAATCTTGTTGGTCAGAAATATATTGCGGTATTAAATATGGAAAACAGTTCTGGTTGTCTTAGCTCCACCTTATTCAGATAATCTGACTACAGGTGAAGTTGTACAATACTATTTCTTTTTTTTTTTTTTTTTTTTTTTTTTTTTTTTTTTTTTTTTTTTGTCTTTTTGAGACAGGGTCTCCCTGTAGCCCCAGCTGTCCTGGAACTCACTCTGTAGACCAGGCTGGCCTTGAACTCACAAAGATCCGCCTGCCTCTGCCTCCCAAGTGCTAGGATTAAAGGCGTGCACCACCACGCCCGGCCTTGCACAATACTATCTCTACTGCATATGTAAGCATTGGCTTTATTACTGTATTATAAAACTAAACATTTAAATGTTAACACTCGCATGTGAACTTACATGTGTTTTCACTTTGCCACCAAATCATAATGTATACTTCCATATTCCAGAATCCCTATCTCTCTTCATACAGCAAAAAATATCTATAGTCCTAGCGTGTAGTCTAGGAAAATTAGCTTACTGTGATTCCTGATGATGAATAAACAAATATATCAGGAATAGATTTGAGGTGAAACTTTATGTCTAATACTGTTAATAACTCTGAACTACTGTTGCATTATCTATGGTATAAAAATACTCAAATGGTCTCATATGACAGCTATAATAGTTCTATTAACTTAGACTGAAATCTGTCGGCATTAATATGGATCCAAAATAATACTTTTAAAGAAAATGCTGATCTTATTAGAAAACTAATACTGTAAAAATCAATTCATCCTGATAAATTAGAAAAAAAATGTATGAATCTCCTTGGGAATTGAGAGCATCTCTACCTGGCTGTTCCTGCCTAAAGTCAGTATGGACCTTGCTAACCAGTCACAGAATAGTTGCTACCAATTCTACCCTGACAATAGGTGTGACTGCACAGCTGAAGTAACTGATAATTTTCCCTTTGGTATGGTTATTTAAATAACTTCAGCAGCTACATTTTCAGCTGAAATTATTTTGTGGCAATCAACACTTATGGGAAAAGAAAAGGAGTCCAGTAAAGAAAACAATTTGATTACTAACTCATAACTTAATCCATCTTCGTGAGTGACCTGAAACTCGCAGATGAATTGAGTGCCTATTTCATATTATTCAAGACACAAATATATAAATGCACAAATCAGCATTGTGGCCTTGGATTAACAAATAGTTCTTCAATTTTTAATTCAATAGATTATTCAACCCTAAATTTTGCTTTAATTATGTGAGATGATTTGTATACATGAGAGTTCAGGAATATTGCTTCACAATAACTTTCCTTTTGTTCTATCAGGGTGGTTCTTTTCCTAAGAGCTGGTAACCTCCCCAACAGCATGAAGCTACAAAGGTTCAGTTTGCACCCAAAGGCACAAATGTTTGGATAAGTATTGACATTTCGCCCTTCATCAATGCTAAAATTTAGTACTGAGTTCCTACAATAAAGGCTTATATCTTCAGCCTTCTTATTATTAATCCTATTACGCTTGTCTTTATGAGTTCTCCTAGTTCCTTTCATTCCCTCCGGGGCTTAGCTCCAAATGAGATTTCCCATCTCAGTGTAAAATAACACGAACATTTTTCTATAAAATTAAATAAAAGTCCTCCATCCTGGCACTACATGCTTGGAATCCAATTTCTGGAGCCAATGTCCTTCCCAAGCTTCATTGTCCTCTTGCCATCTCACTTTTCTTCTCTCTCTCTCTCTCTCTCTATCTCTCTCTCTCTCTCCTTTTGGTTTTGAATTCAAATGATTTATTGTATTTGTATGGAAAGGAGAAAGAGAGCAATCCAGTGGCAAGACAGCAGAGTAGACAAAGAAACCCTAGAGTTTCATGCCCAGTTTTTGGAAGATGTTGTATAACTAGGATCAGAAGCTAATCTCTCTGGCAACTTATGAACAGCTTATAAATAACCTGCTTTATAATTTCTCTCTCTCTCTTTCTCTCTCTCTCTCTCTCTCTCTCTCTCTCTCTCTCTCTCTCTCTCTCTCTCTCTTTCTTCCAGACTGTTCCCATGCTCTTAGTGTGAACTGGCCATAAGCACTCTACACATGTATACACACACACACACACACACACACACACACACACACCACCCACATCACACCACACAAAACTTCCTCAAAAAGGGATGAGAGTTTCTTGACTCTAGAGAAATTTACAGGAAAAATAAGTCCAGGCCAAAGAAAGGGTGACCCCTTCAAGTAGTTTCAAGTACCCCTGCTTCCTATCCTAATGGTCTTAAGTTGAAATATATATGCCAACCAGGTGCCAGATATTCAGGATCTCTGCAGAGGAGTCCATCCAGTATATCTAGGTATGATTATGAGTCAGTAGACACTCACCTCTCTTTTTCAATCCCAGGTAGCATTTATTTATAAGCCCTAACAAATATTATCATCTAAAAAATAACAAAAGGAAATGATACATTCAAATATTCTGCAACCTCTTCAACATCTTGCTTAAATTTAGAGCACAGGTGCAATGATAATAAAATTCAACTTTCTGGAGTCATCCTTATACTATAAATTGGCAATGGGTAGCAGTGAATTATGTGCATTGGAAATATCACACAAATCAGTGTTCTGAAAAAATATGTTAGATTATCATCCTGTATAATTTCTAAGCCAAGTAATAAGTCTTGTTTTCTGATTCCAGAAATTACATTGGAGAAACCATTTTACCTAACTTTAGTCCAATATTTTTAATCACTCAAATAGGAGAATATGCACTGATACACAAACACTAATATCTTCAGAAGAAAAACCAGGATATGATGGTGATAGCTGAATGGGTATTCAGAACTGAGGGGGGCTGAAAAGATATTTACAAATAATCTGAAGATAATTTCTTGCTTGAGCATAGTTAAATAAAAAGTATACTGTATAACTTGTTCCTTTTGTCAATCACGTGTTAGGAAAATGAAACCAAAAGTGTCTCTTAAAACTCTATGAAGCCGGGCATGGCAGCTCACGCCTTTAATCCTAGCACTCGGGAAGCAGAGGCAGGCAGATCTTTGTGAGTTCAAGGCCAGCCTGATCTACAGAGTGAGTTCCAGGACAGCTGGGGCTACAGGGAGACCCTGTCTCGAAAAGACCAAAAATAAATAAATAAATAAATAAATAAATAAATAAATAAACCCTCTATGATTCCACTATTAGTATACATGTTTATGTAAATATTATGTATCCTTATTGTATTCTCAATAGGACTAAAATAGACTCACTGACACTGATCTAGACTTAATAACTTAATAGATTCTTTTTCCTTAGGAACTTAGTACAACTTGTAGTTTCTGATTGGATAAATAACTCTTGGCCTGAGGATGCAGATCTGTGATAGAATGAAACAGAATTCTAATTTAATCCACAGCATCATAAAAAGAAATAATTCTTAGTCAATGGGATTATCATCTATAAAATAGAATCTCATTGGGAAAATTATCATATACTATTAGAAAGAATGTTCTAGGCATGATGGTACAAGAATATTCAGTCATCAAACAAGGAAGGCTCAGTATGTGTTTGCATGTAAATTATAAAAGGAAGACTGACTGTATGTATCAAAGGACTCAGAAGTATTAGTTGGGAATATGAATATGTTTACTATTGACATAATAGCCTATATCCTCAGAGTATTTAAAGAGAAGCATACTGCAACCATATCATGGAGAAGAGAACCCAATACCTGACAAAACCTTTCCAAAACCTTTGCTATTTAATGGAATAGAAAAGAACACATCAGGTTTAAATTTGATGCAAGCTCAATCAAAAGTAGAAGCAAGTATAAGTAATATAAGCATTAATAATTATTTTAAAATTTCATCACTAAAGGCTTTCTAGACTTCACTGATAGCAGGGTATAATTATTTTGTATTTCGGGATTTTAGAGACAAATGTTCAATATGCTCAGGTGAACAAAAAAACAAAACTGTGCTCTTCTTTTGCTATTTTTCCTATAAAAGAAACCTCGGAACTTCTGGATGAATTTGCAAACTTTCTGTGATTATAGTTTGAGCTACCCTATCATGACTCTATGTCCCTTCCGCAAAATAGAAGAGACTCTTAACTATGATAATTTCCCCTGTAGAGTGGTACTTTTACAAGGTCATTTCATCCTTTCAGGCCTGGAATGCACATATGCCAAGTAAGCACGGACTAGTATATGTCTCAAAATTGACTCCTTACCCTGCTCCTGGATAAATCTATACTTTCAACATGCCAACTATTTAGAAGCAAATGTAATTTTTAAGAGAACCTATTCAGTTGCTGTTTGGCATTTGACTGTTTTGTACAAACTTTCTAAAGGCCTAACATCTGACCTTGGTCTATCTACCAAAAGCAGGTTCCTTCTACAGGAGCCAGGTTCACCTATCAACTTTGGTTTCACATGCCATATTTACATCAAAGGCTTTCTTCAACTCCTTCTTCTTATTCTCTCATACACTCCATCTAATTTCAAGCCAGTTTTGACCAAGGCTCAAATCCCAAATGTTGCTTAAAAGCTTAGCAGACAACCCCAGCCCTTGTTGATCCCTACATTTCCAAAAATTCTCATAAAATCTATCTGAACAGGCATGGTAGTGCATGCCTTTAATCCTAGCACTTGGGATGCAGAGGCAGGCAGATCTCTGTCAGTTTAAGGCCAGCCTGGTCTACATAGCAAGTTCCGGGACAGCTGAGCTAAAAAGAGACCCTGTCTCAAAAAGGCCAAAAAAAAAAAGTATTAAAAAAATGTATCTGAACATTTTAACTTTTTAGTCACAAATAGATAGGGATATCCTATAAACTGATGACATTTTATATTTTTTTATTTATTTTGAGACAGGCTTTCCCTGTCTTTGGCTGGCCTGGAATTCACTATGTAGACCAGGCTGGCTCAGAACCCTAGAGATCCCCCTGCTTTTGCCTCCTGAGTATTCTATTAAAGGCAGTGCCAATACCTTCAACCTGACCTCATGTTTTTAATTCTTACAAATGTTTTACTCTATGTAGGATTTTAATTCTATATCTTCTTTTTAAAAATTGTATTGAATTTTTATGTGTTTCATACATAATTTCACAGTCTTAATCGCCTTTATACCCACTTCTCCAGGGGCACCCTCTCACAGATCCCTCTACCCTGAGTTCACACATTCTGTCATTTGTGCTAAGGTCCATTGTGCCAAACTACTCTCCCTGCCCACTCCTCAGTGCCAGCTCATTCCCTGAGCTCTATGTAGTCATCCTATGTGGGATCCCTTTCCTAAATAAAGGCCAGTTCTTCCTCACCAAACCACAATCAGCTACCAATATTTCTTCAGCCAAGATTGGGTTCTGCTATCAATTTCTGCAGTTCTGTGCTGGGTTTCTGCCTGGCTCAGCTTGTATTCATCTTGTGCATGCTCATACCGGTGCTGTAGGTTTATATGAACAGGGTCCCAGGAACTTGTAGTATTCGTTTCCTTTTGGTCTTATGCCACCTCCGTGGCTCTTACAATCTTTCTACCCTCTTTTCCTCAATGTCCCCTGAAGCTTTTCCCTGAACCCTGGATGGGTGAAGCTGAAATATAGGTGACTTGTCCATGGGCCCTAATCTCCATGGTTTGGCCCGGCGGTTAATGCCCTTTTGAGTTCCTTAACAAGAATTAAGAGGTAATTAATGCCTTCCTGGGTCCTTGTTCTATGTTGCTTTGGGGTTATATGTAGAGGTTGCATCGTAGATGTGTCACCTAGTCATGAGAAATTCGTCTTTTGCACCAGGTAAGAATAGTACAGAGTCCTACAAATGGACACATACAACATGGTCTGTGAATTTCTCATGCTTATAATATATTTTCAAAATGAAAAAAATGAAGTTTCAAAACATTAGAATATACACTGATGCATATTTTAGTTAAATTATTATCAGTTAGATAATACTATATTTCTTAATAACAATATGATGACTTCAATTTTTTTGGAGACATTTAAAGAATAAAAGTGCTGTGCTCTAGAGGTGGCTGTGTGGAGAAATGGTCCTCTGCATCAACAGTAGGCTGACTGATCATTAGGACCCTTCTTAGTTAGAAACAGTAAGAATCAAGATTGATTTGTAAATAGAGGCAAAAACATTTTCTGACTTGGAATTTGCATTATTTTAATGTTAATACTGCATTTATAGTATAATAAACACCTGTCTTCATATTAATGAATCCTAAAAACTCCTCTCTATGGGATCATTATTTCTTTTACTATTGAATAAAAAGTGGACTATAGGGCTGGAGAGATGGCCTAGCGGCTAAGAGCACCAACTGCTCTTGCAGAGGACCCGGGTTTGATCCCCAGCACACACATGGTGGCTAAGAACCGTCTGTAACTCCAATTCCAGGAGAACTCCAGTTCCAGGGGAATCTGAGACCCTCTTCTGACCTCCGCGGCATTGCACAACACGGGTGCACAAACCTACATGCAGACAGTACACTCATACACATACAAAAAAAAATAAATAAAATAAAAAAAAAAGATGGCATATAGTATAGTTTCAGATGTCATAATTTAGGTATATTTATGCCATGTATACAGGCATATTTTGGAGTGATACAAGTTGGAAGGCACAACAACAACAAAAAGAACTGACTGAAACAGCAAACTTCTGCCCAAAACAGTAAATTTCTGCACCCAAAAATTTAAAAACAGACTGAGAAAAAGATAAAAGACACATATGGCAGAAATGCCTGAGCTCTGGTCGGGTGGGGAGCAAGGAAGGGAAATGGGTCTGAATTTGATCAAGGAATGTTGTCAGAAACGCACAAAAAATAAAAAGAAAGATGACTTCAACTTAATTCTGCGAAGTTGCCTTTATACTGAAATGGAAAAGATATACTGATAGAGGACAAACCATCTCAACAGGGGATCTTTCAAACTTAGTACTGTGAAAACACACCTTTCTTGAGAAGAAACTAGACCCAGTTTTACTGATTTTATATTTAGTTATTATTAATGCATGACAAGCCATGTCCGATGTAATAGTTATCACTATTAAACCATTTGCCCATCCAATGTACCTGATTAATCATGATGTGCCATATGACAAAGACATAAGTAATAAAATAATTTTCAAAAGAAAAAAGTTAATTTAACTATATGGCAAATAGCAACGATGATCATTTGATTTAGTCATTTACATAAATTCATTCTGATATGGTTTGTTTTCAAGGTAGCACTGGGCAGATGTGTGGCTGCTTAAGCCCAGTTGTACAATATCATATGAACCTGGGAATAACAGCAAGCAAGGCTGCATCTGAGAGGATAAAACCATGGAGGTAAAGAGTAAAAGTTCAGTTAATCCATGAAAATGTCACCATCACTAGGGATCTTTGTCTAAAGGTTAAGTGCAGCAGACTAAGTGTCAGACAGAGACAGCAGCCAGAATAGCTACATCTACCTGGTGACAAGTATGTTAACAGATGCTGTAGTCATGTGGCCTCTTTGCCCAAGGTGAATGAAATACAAGTGTATGTATGTATGTATGTATGTATGTATGTATGTTCTTTTTCTCTCTTTCTCTTCCCCTCCTCTATCTACATGTCTATGTATAGAATCCTCTTTCTTTCTAAAACTATATAAAAGTATTTTCTTATAATTTTCATAGTCATTGATTAACCAGATTTTTCCTTTTAGAAATTTAAAGGTCTAACAAGTTGGATGGCCAAAGAATATACACAGTTTTCACATATGACATACTTTTTCTTTGGTCTTTTTGAGACAGGGTCTCCCTGTAGCCTCAGCTGTCCTGGAACTCACTCTATAGACTAGGCTGGCCTTGAACTCACAACGATCCACCTGCCTCTGCCTCCCGAGTGCTAGGATTAAAGGCATGCACCACCACATGACACCATATGACATACTTTAAGGATATATTTGAATACATGTGAAAATAGGGTAGAATTATGAACTTAGGACTATTCTAGTCTGTTATCTGACTTGTCTGTTCCATGTCATATTTGAATCCCTCCTTATTTACTATCTGGAGAACTTTAAATTTACTTCAACGCCATCATTTTGAATTTCTTCACATATTCATATACTTGTTAGAGCACTGTCTTCAAGTCCAAGTGAAACTACTTATATGTGAAATGCTCAGTATGGTATTTATTGCATATGTCATTAGGCTTGACCTTTTTCTTTTCAATTTGGTATAGGAAACAAATATTTCCACTGTCTTCGGTCCATTTGAAAGGACAGTGATTCAACACTTAACAGTTTTTTAGGTTGCTGGTATTTAGAGAAGCATTTGTTACTGGTGAAAAGTTTTAGGTCTAATTCAGCAATCTCTCAATGTTTCCATAGTGACTATGTAGAAAGTATTCAGTCAAGTCTGCTTTGCCCAAGCATGGCAAATAGCAAAGATCCATGTGATGCTTTAAGGCAGCAGACCTTTTAGAAAATGAAGGCGAAAATTGAACTTAAGTCAGAAAGGGAATACAAACACTCTTGTCCAGTAAACTTCCATAATCAACAGAGTGGTTCTCCAACACTCTCATTTAATGTCACAAAACTCACTTGGTTTACTTTTTTTTTAGCTTATGTACACAAGGAAACAGCAAGTTTTTATATCGGAAAAAAGAGCGAGAATAAAATTGATTAAGAAACATAGAAGACAACACTGGTAAAAATGTGTGGCCAATCTAGCAATATTAGAAGTATTAAAGGTTTTCTCTTATTATTAATATAATACTTTTATTGGCATTTTGGGTATTCCATATATCATTTTTCAGTTCAATTTAGACCAATTTAAACTAGGAACAAACATAGAAAAAGGGGGCAGATTGTATTAGTAGACCTGTCAACTATTTAGGACTGCATTGTTTCTCTACCTTTCTTCCACAGTCCAAATATATGAATGCTTGAAAGAACAGGGTAAAAGAACATTTAATTTAGCAAGTAATATATCACAGCTTGCCTTGCTAGGGAAGGTAAGCAAAAGTACAAATCTGTCAGTGAGCCCAGCATGAAATAAGGTGGAGCTGGGACCACAAATTAGAGATGTCACATTTCAAATCCTTTAGAAGAATGTGGAGATATGTGAATTTAAATATTAAAAAATCAAAAGCTTGCATTCACACATACTTTGGTTTTCATGTATGTTTCTCTCTATATTTATGTATGTTTGTATTCTTAGGATTTCTTTTGTAGTCTATGGAATACAAAGACATTCAAATGAAGATTAACAAATGCTTTAAATGTTTGAATGTGTGGCCTCCTCGATTCTTGGCATACAAATATTCTGCAATATCTTAATATTGAGAAACTTTTCAAAATTTAATGACACTCAAAGGGAATGGTCACACATGAAACTACATTTAAAGCATCACCATCATAACCTTAAGTAATGTCTTATGTGAGCATTTACTTTGAGTTTTTATTTCCTCTTGAGCAACTAGTAAATTGCATAGTTCTTATGTACATGATTTCCCTGTTCATTTTTTCTAGATATAAAGCATATCTTCATTAGTATTATAGCGATTCTCTTTTAAGTCATTTTAGTGACTTTGTCTTTCTTTTTCTTAGATTTTTTCTACATCTATGCATTCTGAAAGGACTTTTGATGCATTTATTGATTGTCGTGTAGTCCCTTTCTCTTGTGAAAATGTTTTATTAATTAGATTTTTTTTCTCTTCATACTATTTACTGTGATAAGACTGGGATGAGCAGATGAGGAAGCTTCCTTCCTTCTCCAGTCCCAAGGAGTCCTAAAATTGCTCCTTCTTCTTCAGCAGGAAACAGGGCAATAAGGGTGTGGGAGCTGGAGATAAAATGTTAATACCCACAGATCTCTAAATGTGTTATTTTATTCCTTAAGTGTAGTTCTAAAAATTTCCATGGAAATAACAAAGAAACTTACCTAATCCATATGGCAATGTAAATGTATTGTATCACTTAGGGACATTTTAATAAGCTGTTATTTTTTAATGAACAGTATAAACACATAAATCCAAGTTTAATCAATTAAATAATTAAATACAATTCATGTGTTAAATGACTACTTCATATGAGATATGCTTTCTATAAGCTTAATTTTTCAGTGTCTGCCTTGTTCACATTAAACTTTAAAATGAATTTTCACGACCTCCAGACTCTAAGCATAAATCAGAAATCTGTTCTTCTCACCCAGTGCTTCAAGAACACTACATAGCTGTCAGATTTCTCAGCTCAAAGCTTTACTTACCATAGCTTCTCAAGCCATTTTCTTTTCATGTTTCCCTCTCAGAGTTATCTGCAAAAAGTTTTCCTTTCTGTTCTATCACTGACTTCAGATAGAGCTACAAAATGTTTTAAGTTTATGCACTGAGTCAGGTGCTCAGTGGATGCATAAAGGAGAGCCAGGCTCTGTGTTGACTATGTCTATACATGCTAAATGAAATGGATGAATAAGATGACATCAAGACAGAGTAAGTGAAAACATATGTCTGAAATATCTTGTAGTTGAGGCCAGACTTTCTAATGTGTTACTTTTTGATAAGACCATATGGATTTTACAGCTCATTTTGCAGGGGAAACATAAGATTTTTCCCTTATCTATATTTTCTTTGTTCATAGACCTCAAGGAATTTGATGTCACTTTAATCTTCTCAAGTAGCTTTGAATTGTTTTTCTTGTTATACTTTTATCTTTTTTTCAAGCTAATTTTCTAAAAGAAACTTCTTTTTTCTGTTATTGTTAAATTAACTACATAATGACAAACAAAATCATAAAAGTCCATAGCAACAAAAGAGTAGAAGTTATTAAAAGAACATTACTATACTCAAGGACAGCCTTATGGGTACATAATTGATAATCTAAATGAAAAGAGGCCTATGGATACTTTGTATCTCTTTATTTGGTGATTTATTTAATTTGTTAACTGCATACATACATACACACACAGACACATACACAGACACACACACACAGACACAGACACACACACACACAGACACCCCCCCCCACACACACACAGCTGAAACCTATGCATCTGGATCTCTGAATTTCTAGGACATTCAAACTATAATTCAAGAAAAGCATTTGACCATATCCATGAAAGGATTGCATAGGAGATAAATCTCCTTATGCTACATCCCCTGCATTTGAAGATGTTGGTTTACCTTGTTTGTGAGAGTTAATATTATTTATTTTGTACCTATGTAAAACATATTAAAGTGATATAATCTCTAGTAAATTAAATCTGTAATCACTGGTTTTTAATTAGTAATATCTTGCTCTATTCTAGTGAGTAACAAATTTTGGATAATAAATTGTCAACTTAAGAAAAAAATTTGGCTGTTGTATACATGGTTCTCATTTGATGCCTGCCCTCCTCCCTCCTCCTTCCTTCTTTCCTGATGACCACAGGAAGGAGCACATACTATTTCCCTCAAAGAAGTGCATCACACCTCTCACATTATTATTTACATTCAGAGAATCCTCTTGCTAGGATTTTCTGTAGCTCCTACATTCATCCCTTTCCCTGTAACCATCAACCACCACAGTTTCTCCTAGTTCCTAAAGCAGTAAGTGAAAATGCAAGACAAGGATGTGCTTAGCACTGGTTGGAATCCTAAACTAACTGAAACCTCAGTGGCCATTTTTCCTCCCCCTGCCTGGTTTAGTAGCATGTGCCAAACAAATCTGCTTCCAAAATATCACAGATATCAATTTCACACATACATCTGAAAATGTTTTGAATAACCGTCACTTGTTATTACTCCCCAAATCCAACTAAGATTATTTTATGCCAATTAAAAATATTAGGTAAAAAGGAAGCCACCTGTGGCTTCTTGATGCTCAATCACCTGCTTGACTGTTTACACTGAAACCTGGCCTTAGGCAGGATTTGCCTGAATTAGCAAACCCTTAGCAAACCTGTGACAGTGACACTGCTTTGGGATTAAAGGCACTCAGGGGTTCTCATACTCTTGATGTTATGGAACATGGGGCACTGGGTCTGAAACCAGGCCCTGAGATATGATGTCACTCTGGGTATAAAAACAGAATGCTGTAAATAAATAAACAGGCCCTTCTTTCCTCCTGACAGGGACCTCTGGCCATTATTATTGCGCTTGTAACTTTAGCCCATCAGGCTAGTGTGGTTTTCCCTAGCAGAATTTGGTTGGGGAAAATCAAGCAGATGCCAGCCTGGGAAATCAGTGAGTGCCAGCTTCAGGATATGTGTGCGGTGAGTGAGTACTGGTGGGATTTAAGCTGTAGAGTGCTGAACAGAGGACAGTGTCTGGCATTAGACTGTAGGGTGCCTAGTAGGCAGCAGCCTGGAGCATCTGGGAGTGCCAACAGGATGTTGCCCAGTTTAGATGTTAGATGAGACAGGTGAGCAGTGGAAAGGTTGTCAGCCTTTGGCCCCAAGGTTTAGGACAGCTGCTGGCGGCTGTCTTGCACTTTTCCTTTTCCCTGTCATCTAGTGGATGAGGTTCCTGGGTCCAAGTTCATGGGGTGGAGTGACCCCACAAAAAATGTTGAAATATTAAGATTTTAAACTTTGTGTGCATTTTGTCACCATCTATAAGTTAGGAGGAATAAGGAAGTGCTGAATAATGGAAAGCAGACAAGAAGCCCTTCCCAAACCTTTCCATAAACAGTAACAACTGAGAATAAGACAGTTATTAAGCCACGGTATCTTACACTGCGCACTTCAGGGAGGCTTACCTGAACTCTCACGAGGGCAGCGGGGAAAGCCCAGGCAAATCATTGTTGTATCTCAAGCAGCCATACAAGCTCACACTGTGCCTCCCTTCTGTCAAGGTTCATTGGGCCCTGCAGACATCAGGCAGTCCACACGACTGTACCACATAAACTATCTGATTTCAGTCACTTTCCCACATTTTTCCAAGGCACCCAAATAGACTCCAAGGGGTTTTTCCACAACCATGACCTTACTTCTATAGCTTTTGTGGGATAAGGACCCTATAAGTTTAATTTATCCTGGGATAAGGACTATCTCTGAAGGGAGTTGTGTTTGTTATATGCACATTTGTATGTGAGCAAGTGTGATCACATGTGAGAACACATGTAGAGTCCAGAGGTTGATATCCTGGGTCTTATTTCTTGGATCTCTATTTTATTTATTGGGGCAGGGTCTCTTATTTGAACTCAGGGCTTCCAATTTATCTATTCATATCCCATGTGTTAGAATTACTGAAGGACCATCAAGCCCACCTGACATTTACATGGGTAACGGGACCCCAGGCCTCACATTTAGACAGTAAGTATTTCACTGGCTGAGCTGTCTCTCCAGTCTCCAAACAATCTGTACTCTTGATGTTATAAATCACAAACTGAAGGAGTCATGGCCATTGAATTGAACAAGAGAGACCTTATATTTTACTACAAAATTCAGATAGATATATTTGGATTGAATAAATAACATTGAAACAGTCAAAACAAGAGAAGAGAAAGAGGAGACATGATTAAGACAAAAGAAACTGTCCTCTGATGTATAGTGTAGAAGGTAGCTCTGCTGGGCTGGGTTGGGGGGGCCAGGAGAGCACTAGACTTCACCTATATCCTGATGTTTATCTACATGACAACTATGCACTCTTGTCATACTATCCTAGGGCTTGTATTTATACAAGGGAGTTCAACTACAAAATAATCCCAAATGATTTACAAAAAGTAAACCAAGTTCTAGTTCTAGGGTAAGAAAGGCCTCTTTAGGAGGGTAGCATTTGACTTGAACCATAACAACATAAACACATCAATAATGGAAAAACATACGTAAAGATTTAGGTCAGGGAGAAAGATTTCAGAAGAAAAAGAAGATGGAAAAAAAATTGAAGTTTCAAATATAAGGGTTCTGTGTGCAGTGGATGCCTTTGGCATTTAGACAGGGCCAGGCAGGCCCAGGGCCCACAGTGAGTGCTTTCTGCAAAGCTAGAAACCTTGGATTCTCATAGCTCACAACTCTATTTCACTAATTTTAATATTTTAAAAAATCTACAAAACACATTTTTTTGAGGATGGTAAAAGTCTGATTTTTTTTTTTTGTCTTTCAGACTGGATGGAAGACAAAGAGATTTATATGAGATAAGGACATGAGGCAGTTTCGAGATTGTCTCTAGCAAGAACAAGCATTAAATCCTTGTGTAACAGCAGGACACAGGAGGCAGGGTTTTGACTGCTCTGGAAAATAAAGAAGTAAAGGAAGAGTTCACATCTTTGGCTGATGCCCAGCCAGCCAAGTCATCTGGATGATCCCTGGGTTACCAACTGTATCTTTAAGGACCCTCTTCCCAGCATGTGGTCCTTCCATCCTCTGACACTGCTCTCACTTTCTCTTCACTCTTATCTGCCTCATCCAAATGTTATAAATGTCATAAAGGTTACCATTTCCATGTTAAAGAACTTTGGATACATTTGTTTTATAGCATTTTTCTTTTCAAAAGACTCTTTTTATCCATATCAGCAAAATAGAATAGTTAAGGGCTGTCATGAGGATTCTGGAAACAGTCTTGTTACACAGAGCCAGATGTTAAGGTTACACTTGTGAAAATTGAATCTACCTGTGTGGAATTTATTATGCATTCTCTGTTAAGGTAATATCATCTTCCTTTCTCATTTTATGTGTTCACCTAGTGGATTGGATATACTAATGTACAACTAACTAGAGACCAAGAAAATATTTGTTCATTCAATCCCATAAGAAGTGCCATATTTCTAATTGGTCACTACTAAACCAGTACCATTTACTAGCCAAAATAGATTACCAAAGCCCACTTTATGATCCTGTTCTATGTGACTGCTTTATGCTTTCCCAATTAGTTTGAAGAGACAGAGATAAATAATTGCTACCTACAGTTTTTAATGACTTCCTAGATGGATTATCTCCAAAGGACTTTGAAATCAATGCTTCATATTAAGGAAATAGTAAGCAAAGTAAACAATCCATATGATCTACCCCAATAACCCAGGTGAAAATCATTCCTTAAATACACATGGAAAATAGCAAGTCCTCTGAATGCTAGATATTCTTCAACTTATCAAGTTTACCATACACAGAGCGAATAGTTAGTCTAGCTGGAAATAGTAAAATATTAATATTGAGCATATGTTGGAGGGATTCTGTTTGGCAGAAGCACTTAGGGAGTCAGCAAGCAACCTCCAGCCTGGACTCCTGCTGGTCTCCTGCCTGCCTGTGAAAACCTGCCTGGCACCAATTGTCTTTGATGCTTTGGGCAAAGCATTGTCATGTTCCTGTAGTGATCTGGAGTGTACGGTGTGAAGTTCTGTATTCCCCAACCCCCACAAGGTCCTGTATAAAAACTCCCAGATTACAGCAATAAACTGAGTTCTTCCCTCGTGGAATTGTTCCTGCCCTCTATCTGAGTCCATCTCTTCTCTTTCTCTCTCTCCTATTCCATCCAGCTCAATTACAATCACCCTCCCCCTCTCCACCAGGACTTAGACCAGGATTCTGTGAGCCCTGGTCCAGAGAGGAAGAACATCTCTGGATGGCTGCACAAGAGAGACACTTCAGTTGCTACAATATGCTACCAAGTATTACTTATATAAAATTCATTTTGTGAAAAGTCATGAGAATGAATTTGAAACATTCCTATAGGAAACTCTATTTCATGTTCTAAGGTGTCTTCCAAATTAATTTGTGCTATAGACAAGATTTGCAAATGAGAGACTTAAAATCACAAATTGTGTCTTCATTCTTCCTCCTTTCCTTCTACATGATTCTTCTGTCCTGTCTTCTGTACTGACTGTCCCCTTCCAAGGGTTAATCTGTCTTTTCTTCTCTGTATATTAGAATGAATGCTTTGATGTTGTTTACTTTTTCTATATTTAGTTATCTTATTTGCCCTTCACTGTCTGTGTCACGTACAGTGCTTCATTTGGTGAGTTCTCCATAATAATGTAACTATGAAGTGCCATAGGCTTTCAGTCTCTCTCCTCCTGTCTTCCTTTGGCATTTTGCCCCATTTCTCATCCTAACTTCCTCTTTCTCACACAGCATTGCGTGTTTGTATAATACATATAAGTGCCAGTTAGTGGCTATTTTGGTACCTGTGAGGATCTTTCCTTGATGATCAAATAGAGATATTTGTACTACTTTTAAATGGTAGTGCTACTACTTTTTATGCTATGTGAAGATGCTTCAGGATTGTTTCATCTCTTTTCCTTTTAAGTTATTTCTGTCTGCCAATCCCTGGTTCCCTGTTGTTTCCTGGCCCTGGTATCCTATTTTCCTGACATCCTAATGCTCAGACAAATGTTTCTTTCTCCTATAATTCAGTAACACTTCCTTAACCACTTATCTTGTTCATGTGTAAAAAATTAGATACATCTGGCTCTACATTTTCCATTCAAGACGGAAATTGTTTTGTCACCAAAATGACAGGTGCATGAACATAGAACTCACTAAGTTCTACTTAAAGCTTGCCCCACATTTGCAAACATTTTCCAGATACAGCATAACTATGTCATACTTTATAATTGTTTTCCAGGTTTGAAATTTCTCCTAGTATCATGTTTCTACTTTGCTTCTGTTGTGTCCTTTACTTAATCATTCTAACAGTTTTCTCTTCCTTGCATTCTTTTACTTGAATGTACACAGCATTCTGTAAAAGTTTGTCTTATACCTCCTTTGTGATCTTCACTATATAAGAGTTTTAACCTCTTTTCCAAGTTGTCATTTTTCCCAGAGAGGAGCTATAAAAATAGCCAGAAGAAGCTCCTCTCCTGGAAAAAGAATGACAACTTAGAAAAATAGTTTAAAATGTTTAGTGTGTAAAATGTTGTACATACTTGAATGATAAAAAATTGTCCATTCTTAAGAGAAACGCATGAGAATTGGCTTTTGTCTAATGTTACCAAGTGTTTAAATACACCATGTATACTCAAAGTTTCATTATAGTGAATGCTTGTCTTCATGAGCATGACTAATTGTGGTTTGTCTGATTCTCCACGGTTGCCTCTGCAGAGACTACAGAAAGTTCCCCAGGTGATTGGATAGAACATTTTTTGCATCCTTAGGTACCTGCCCCACATTGCTAGATAAACCCCTTAACAACTTAAAGGGGAATTCAGTGGGAATCACTTAAAAAAAATCACTAAAGAGTCTTTGTGACAAAAGAACCTTTTCAAAGCTTTATTCAAACAGAAAAGCAGTTAGAAGCAACACTTTTTGCAGAGAGAACACATTTATTCTGCTGCATTTATTCTACCCAATAGAACATGCTGATGGCTTCAAGCACTCCTTCTTCCCTTGTTCTGGAAGGTTCCTTTCTAGGATACACAGATGTGTAGAAGGGCAGCCCAGCAGCTCCCTCTTATGCTGGAAGCTCAGGTCAAGCTTTGGATCTTCTGAGTTTCAATGACAATTTTCCTCCTGTTACCAAAGATGGGTCTGTTTTCCCTGACTATGTGTCTGTGATCACTATGTCAACGGCATTAGGGAATGACAGTGAGTCAATGGCTTCATTGCAAGGACTCCTAGACCTTGGAGGTCATACACATTAAGGAACATCTGCTGGGAATTTAGGACATAAGTCCAGTTCAGAGAAAAAGGGGCTTCCCTTAGAATGATATTTAAATGTTATTTTCAAAAGAAATACCTCTGTTTTCTTGGCCAATACTCAAAACGACAGAGAAGCTGAAAGTAGAACTTAGGGAAAGGAAATCCACAGCACAGATAGAAACCATCTCTACTGCTATTTTCACTCATTACTTAGTAATTGGGCAGACTTCTCATATACTCATTTAAGGCTATGATTTCCACTATAGGCTCTTCAAATACAACACTGACTCGCTACCATAAATGCTTTTCAAGTCTGTCTCACTCTGAATTTTCTAAGTTTAAGAAAGCACAACAGGGGAGTGGGACTTTGATAAGATTCGCATCTGCCTTCACTCTGCTTTCTTAGAGCTCTCAAAATGCATACAGGCTTTCTACTGTACAAACCACTAGCATATCCACTCCTGTTTCTGATAGCACCCCACACAAGAGGTCTCCCAGTTTTCACAATGACCAAGTTTCAAGACATAGACCTTATGATGTGCTTCACCAAGAGCTCAGAGATGAGCTCCAAAGGTCTCACCATAGCAATAGGCCGTTAACCTAGGTCAGGGGCAGCAAATAGGTTTGATTTAGCATGTCAATAGGTGGTGATTTCCTGAATTGCTGAATAAGGCCAAGAAGAATGAAGAGAAAATAAGTGCTAGTTAGTGGCAATGGGCCAGGAAATTCCACAGAACTTGAGACAGGGTAACTGGAACCATAATGCCTCCTCTTGATACACAGCTGTCATCCAAAGACTAGCCTCCCACCCCCATCCACCCTTCTGTTTCCTCAAACAGGCTGACACTGGAAGAGTCCACTCATGCTAGCGGCCCCAGTACATACACCCTGGAGACCACTGTGCCTGGCCTGCATGTCAGTGGGAATTGAAATTTGCCAATGTCAGGAAAGGTAAGTGAACTCATTAAAATAACAAAAAGCCTCATAAGTTTAAATGGTCAAAAAATAAAATCTTTAGTTCAAGACAGGGTCCCCCTGTAGCCTCAGCTATCCTGGAACTTGCTATGTAAACCAGGCTGGCCTTGAACTCACAGAGATCTGCCTGACTCTGCCTCCTGAGTGCTATAATTAAAGGCATATGCCACCTCACCTGGCCCATGGACAAAGAACCCTATAGGTGATGATAGTTCTCTTCATCAAACTGACTTTAAATGTTCTTAGTAATTGTGGTTCAAGCTCAGGCTTTGGAGGTTGGCCTCTGAGTTCATGAGGGCACAAATAAAGCTTGCGTTTCTCAAAACACTTAGTCTCAGGGGCCCATTTTTGTTGTTGCCATGTTGTTGTTGTTGTTGTTGTTGTTGTTATTGTTGTTTTGAGACAGGTTCTCCCTGTAGCACCAGCTGTCAATATTGGAATCAGGATTTTTCTCCGCTCAGAGATTTATTTGCCTCTGTCTCGCAAGTGCTGAAATAAAGGCTGCCATACCCTATACAATCCAGTTTATTTAAAACTGTGATTCTTGTAACAGATGTATAGAGTATCCTTCATTAAGATAAGCTGAATAGTTTCCAGTGAATGAACCCATACCTACTGAGTAGCTTCTGGATAATTGCCCTTGACATATATGATAGAATGCATGAAATCCTGATAGGGGAGGAGCTCTAAATAAAAAATAAATCAATAAAATTCTACATTAAAATAAGAAAACCAAACAACAACAAAAAGACAGTTTTATTTAAATGAATAAGAAAATAAATTGATCTGAAAGTTAAATGGCATTATTTATTCAGATGAAAGTCCATCTAGTGTAGTAATTTTCACACACACACACACACCCACACACACACAGAAGGATTGGTATTTTTAATTTTTTGTTAATGTTTAAATGGGAGAAATTCTTGCTTGGAAAACAGGAGTCAGAAGCAAGAGCAGAACACATTTCTCAGATGATTTCATTCTGTGAATAAACTAAGGCATGAAATCTAAACTCAACATTGTAAAGGGAAATAGGATTCCAGAAAAAGCATATATGTCTGTCAGCAAGTTTTTGGCAAATATTTGAAGTGTTAGATATGACTCTGTGAGTTATGTGAAAGTAGAATTTTTGGTTTCTGGCACATGGACATTTGTGGAAGCACTGGCATCCAGGGAGCACACCTAGAATCTGGTTTCCAAATGCAAAACCAGCAGAGGCAGCAGTGTTGTGGGGAAAGTCCTGGTTCCTGTCCTGGATTAGACAGGGTAACAGTAAACCCGGAGACAGGGAGCTCTCTGGGACTAATACAGTACACAAAAGACTTAAGAGCCAGTTTAAAGGAACTGTCCTTGCCAAATTACATATAATTTGAGCATTGAAAATAAAATGACTAGGATACTGAATGAGCATTATGCTCATTTTGATTCTGGAGCTAAAGATGAAAACATAAAGTGCATATGCATGATGTAATTAGAGATGAATATAACAACTTAACACTCAGAAAATTGATATTTGAATGTGCAGAATCACATAGTTATCACTCTCTTCCAGAAGAAATCAGAGTCCATCTCTACATGTTGAAGGAAATATAGTATGACAGAAGAATGTCAAAAACAATTGTAAAAGAATGGTAGAACCAGAAATCCAGTAACAATGAATAAATAACTGATTCAGAAGAGCAATAGCATTATTTGCTTAACAAACTTAGATCAAAATTTCTTGGAGACCAGCATATGTACATAGTAGTAAAAGTGTTATCCAAAGTCACATGCTAATAATGCAGGAAAAGAGTCATAGAATAGAGACAGTTACTGGCTTGAATAAATTAGTCAATTCACTAGTTATCTTTAAGAGTGGGTTAATATAACATCATCCACCATTCATTTGGAGATGATAGGAAGTACTCGATGTCATAAGAAATATTTCTATGCAAAAAGTAAACTTAATTTGACCTTAATTAAGCATTTAGAAATAGAGAAGAGAAAGCATTTAAAATACAGTACTAGAAAACTAGAAGCAGGCAGCATGTCAAAATACATGGCTAAGGCCAGATGTGGTGGAACATACCTTTAATCCTAGCACTCGGAAGGCAGGGGCAGGCAGATCTCTGTGAGTTAAAGTCTAGCCTGGTATACATTAGTGAGTTCCAGCATAGCTGGGGCTACACAGAGACCTTGTTTTAAAAAGATACAAAAAAGGACAAGGCTAAGAAATAAATAAAATAGGAGACTTTTTTAGATTAAAAGGGACAATATAAAATAAAATAAAAGCATTGTTAGAAATTTACTTGATAAAAAATGTTTATAAAAGTCCATGGACATCAAAAATACAATATAGAAATTAACATTTTGTTTATTTTCTTAGGTGATATAATAGTACTTAGATTACATTTGCATGTGTCAGTTATAAATTCTTGGCAACTATAGAGTAGAAAAGATTGCTTAGATTAGAAAATAAACACTCATGGTAATTATATCAAAATACTTATTACTGAATTTTGCTGATAAGTATACAGATAACCATTACTCAGTTATTTTAACTCTCTTTTATTGTTGAATAAAAATAAAATTTCATCCCCATAAAACAATACAATGCTGTTTTAAAGCTGGCTGGAAAGCATCAAGCAAATGGAAAATTGTTCTGGTAGGTGGTCCCCTGCACAGACCCATATGCAGTGCTTGCTTTTCTAGTCATTCTTATTCCTAGTTCACTCATCCCATCTATATGCCAATGATAAAATATTAAGTGTCTTGATCTTTGGCTCATTAAATAGAGAGTATTCTCCTTTACTCTGCCCTGTGCTGGGACCAGTTTAAGGAGCAATCAGTCATGAGATCATTAATACAGCAACCAGCTAAGAAGGTGAAGATGTTCATCCAAAATTAATTTCATGACCTTTTCCATAAGGACCTAGGAAGGAATATTTTAGTGATCATAAGTAGGGGAGCAGCTCCCTTTACATACCATGTTTCTCAGATATGGTCACTATAGAAACAGGGCTAAGAAGAATGCAGGGGACAGTCAGTGTTCCAGGAACCTTCTAACCAAGAGAATAGCTCAGGCCATATGTGTGGAGTTAGTTTGGGGAGAAGTAATAACAAGTGCTCCCCAGGAGCTACTGCATCATCTTAAATAACTCTGGGGGCTGGTAGGGGACAGGAGAAACAATCTTGTACAAGCAAGTTCTGTCTGGAAACATTGCGCAAGCAAGCACCGAGGGCGCCAATGTCAAATGATTCAACCTGACTCAGCACAGCAAGTGCTATCTAATAAATGAGACAATGCCTTACTTTAATCACATGCCATTGCAAAGATGAATACAAAGCCAAAATTTAGCAAATGCCAGTAAACTCTGAGTAGGAAAGGCACATACCCAGGTTCATGAGTACTCTTTAACGGGAACTCAGAGATGCCATTTTGAAGGTGAAATAAATTTAGTAAGAAATCTTCTATTAGCTCTCTCCTTGAAAGAATAACCCATGGCTGATGCCACAAGCTTACATCCTTTAATGCTTAGGAGATGTTATAAGCCACAGTAAGACCCTGTCCTATTTAACAGAAAAAAATGTAATTCATGGATTAACATACCATCCAAACATCTGTGTCTATACCAAAGTAATCTACCATAACAATTAGTACTGTTTAAATACCCATATATCTAATTGCTTGTGCTTCATTAGTAGGATTGAAAGGTTATTCCTGGATAAACTGTCAGACCATGAAAGAAAACAGCCAGAACTGACCAGAGTCCAAGACAACAGCTCCAGAGAAAGAAGACTGTTTTGCTTCTCATCCACCTGTGCCCCTTTTCTAAGCCCAGGGAACAATCTGCGGAAGAGGGGGCATGGTAGAATGTAAGGGCTGCGATTGGGGTGAGTGGTGAAACTACAACAATATAGTCTGGACACTCATTTGATCAACTTGATTGAACATACAAGACCCCCTGCTGGATGGGGGGACCCATGAGCTCTGTGGGTTTGGGCACAAATGCTTGCAAATTAGTTTTACATGAAGGATGCTTGTACTCATAAATTATCACTTATTGTTAAAAAATGAAAAAAAAAACAGAGAAAGATGCAGGAAAGTTATGGCAGAATGCATGATCTGGGATGGGGTGGGATGGGGTCGGGGGAAGGGAAAGGGAAATATGCCTGAACTGAATTGGATAATGATGTATGAAATACACAAAGCATCAATAAAAAATGAAAAAAAAAAGAAATCTTCTGATCTTAAGAAAAACTCATTTAAAAATGAAAAACAATACTTCAATATTTAACTGCCTTCCCCTCACATCTCTGTAATCTCCCAGATGTAGAGAACATTCAGAATATATTTAGGGGTCAGTGGAGATTCACAATCATTTCTTTCTTATTTATCTCATTGTTTTTATGTTTTAACATTTTCAATGATTGTTAATTTAAGATGAAGTTATGCTTTCACCTCTTTGTTACGTAGCCTGTAAGGTATAATTTGGAAGGGGATATTAAGTTATAAATGTAGTTATTTATATAATTTAGAATCTTTTTGAGGGATATCATGACCTCATGTCTATACTGTAGTTTTGTGGATCAAATATAAGACATTGGTTTTCAAATAGTGGTTGGTTAGCAGGCCAAATATAAATTTTAAAAAGTTAACATGAATATAATCTAGCATTCACTAAATGTTCTGAAAGCATTAATCTAAAATTTTATTTGCTTCTTTTATTTTATGTGTACAATTGTATTTCCCTACACAGATGGAAGTACACCCATGTCATGTAGTGCCCGTGGAAGTCAGAAGAGGGTGTCAGTTCCCCTGGAACTGGAGTTACAGATGATTGTTAGCTGTCAAATGGGTGCTAGGAACTGAAACCCTGTCCTCTACAAGAGTAGCCAATGCTCTTAGACTCTGAGCCATCTCTCCACCCGCTGGAAGCATTGATTTAAATGAAATACATTGAAATTGAACTTGAATTGGAGAGGGATATGAGTCAAGATGTCTTTGTTCATCCATGAGGTAGGATGGAGTTGGAGTGATATAGTGTGTGATATCTCTGTGCACAAATACCTATCTTGCTAATATTTCTCTTAGTATATTTAGTTCATATGAACTATCTCTACCAATTCTCAGTCACAAATACACCAAAGCCCACTAATATGTTTGTGTTCTCCTCTGCAATTGAGGAACTGAAGCTTACAAAAACATGCGAAGTAACTGATCCAAGGTCATATAGGTATGACTTACAGCAGTGGCATTCAGGTCTGGTCTGTATCAATTCAGATGTAGAACTCCACTTATGAAATACATTTCTTATGAAGTTTCTACTGTGTCTTAAACTCCTGGCATGACAGTGGTGAACCACAGTGCATGTCTTCACACTGATTTTCTAATAGTTATAGACAACCTAATTGCTCCTTGGGAGTTTCAGAAGAATCTAGGATGGAAGGATTAGAAAGAATTTGCTAAATGAGATTGCAGAAGTTTTGGAGTGGATAACCAGAGGTCTAAGAGTTCCAAGAAGAGTAGCAGCAATGAAGAAGGACCTGGAGGGACGAGTGGGAAGGTTGCACTGGGCCGACCTGAACCCTGCTTGTTGCTCATTACTGTTATTTTGTAGCCTGACTCCTAGGCAGACCTAAGGTCATCAAGGTCATCTCTACTATCATGTAATTGTCTTCTTATGTGACAAACATCAGCCAAATTGTATGAATTATTAACATTTTGGTCTATTTCCTCCTGGCTTTTCCCCCATGTTTATGATCCCAAGAAACAGTTCAGGTGATGAATCATGTCCATATTTGTATCGTTTTTATGCCACATTATGGCGTTTCACATCTTATTTCTCTATGGGGTTTAACAGAATATAGCCATTGCCAAGTCATTGCCTTCGTACATGAATTGCTTCCTACGTCTTCACTCATTTACTGTTAATTGTGGATTGGGTTTGCTCTTTTTGCCATAGCATCAGTTGAAACACTAAATTGTTAAGAACGCAAACCCTGTTACAAGCTCCCTGGGATTTGGGGCACAATTTCATGACCCAGGACTCTCTGTGTGAGTGCGATAGAGGTGATTTTGGACTGACCACCTACCTTCGTTGAGCTCATGATCATCTATTTTTCTTTACCTCAGTACTCTCAAGGCTGAAAAGAGGGAACCATAAAATAATAAAAATATAAAATTAAATGCTTATATATTAAGCATTATATATTATATATTATATATTCCTGTTATAGCTCATACTTTTTAGGGAAAGTCTGCATTATACATGTATAAAAACCTTACCAGATATTCTCCTGGAATATCAGCAACAGGTGGCAATATAATTATGTGGTCATCACTAACGTTTTGGAGCCTGGCAGTATCAATGGAGAAATGAGGATACTTTAAATGCAGAAAACATGGAAAAGACATAGAGGGAGGGCTATACAGGTAAAGGGAGAGAGGAGAAATAAATAATGCCTTGCTGGGGTAGAACACTTGCGAGGATCTTATTAGTCTAACAATCTATTGACAAATTACACATATAATACCTCTACATGAGTCTATATGGAAAGATGAAGGTTGTATATCAAGAAACAGTGCCAGACAGAAGAAAACTTCCTTTGAGTCCTTGGCCAGGGTACTCCAAGAAACTCCCCAAATTACAGCCCTTGATTGCCTCCTAGAATCTGAAGGTAAGACCCTATTGCTAAAGGCACAACATCAGATTTTGAGCAATGGAGCTGGATCTGATCTAGAAGCCACCAGTCCTAAAGTCTAGCTCTCATAACTGTGGAGAGCACTATGCAAGCCACTGAGGGAGAACACCAATCAATGATCCGATATCAGCCTCAAGACCACATTTCCACGTCAGTGACCAGCACAGCACACAACATCAGTACAATAGTGGCACTTTTATTTGGGGGAGTCAATGGCTGACCAAGTGGACCTAAAGCCCACTCAGGGGCAGGAAACCCACGTGTGGTATTGTTAACACAGCCAGATGCACAGAACTTTAGAGGTCATGGATCTTAGACAATTCCCCAAGGTTGTCACATCCTTATGCTAAGGTAGCATTTTACTAACTCCAAAAGAAGTATCCTTATATTACAGACAAATATCCCAGATACAACTCAGATGAGAATAGTACAGGGTCTCACAACTGGACACACACAGACATGTTCTGTGAATTGCTCATGTCTAGGCAACACATCTACAATGTAACCTCTACACATAAGCCCCAAGAAGCATAGAACAAGGACCCAAGAAGGCATTAACTAACTCTTAACCCTTGTTAAGGAAGCTCCTCCATGCAACAGGAGATGAGGAACTCAAAAGGGCCTGGATGCCAAACTGTGACGATTAGGAGTCTACAGAGTATGGTTCCATGGACAGGTTGCCTACATTCAGCTTCATCTACATTGAAGACGAGGGGGGTGGGAATATTGTAAAGGCCAGAGAGGTGGTGCAAGACCAAACAGAAATGAATCCTACAAACTCAGGGGACCCTGTTCATATGAACCTACAGCACTGGTATCAGCATGCAAAGACCCATGCAAGCTCAGCTGAACAAAACTCCAGCACAGAACTGCAGAAATGTGTAGTGGAGCCCAACCTTGGCTGAGGAAATACTGGCAGCAGATGACAGTAAGGTGAGAAAGACGCGGCCTTCTTCAGAAAAGTGTTCCTAGGTAGGCTGACTAGAGCTCAGGGAAGGAGCTGACACCGAGGAGTGAGGGGGGGCAGTTTGGCATAATGGATTCTAGCACAAGTGACAGAAGGTGTGAAATCCCAGGGGGGCAAGGTGCAGGAAGGTGACAAGGGAGAAGCAGGTGTAATGACAATGAAGACTGAATGAAAAAATTGTCCATGAAACACATAAATTTCAATTAAAAAAGAAAATCCAGAAATTCAATTAAAATAATTTAATTAAAATAAAAGTAAAAAAATAAAAAGAAGTTATAATGAATATATAACTAATAAAAGAAGTTATATAACCATTTTGATATTGCTTTTGTACTACTAAAGTCACCTTCAATTATCTATTTTCTGATTCAGCCATGTTTCCCATCACAGATGAACTCTGATTAAACAAATAGACCCAATTCCACTACAAAGCTATATTGTCTGTGACAGACTGGGAGAGGTGATTGCAATATGGGATAAAAGGTCAAGTTCAGCATTAGTCTTACAGTGGGAACCAGCACTACTCAAGTGACCTGCTTTGGTTTTGCTTTAGATTTTTTTAGTAGTAACAGGAAACAATAAATAAAAAATAAAAGTCGGTGCTTAATTTCTTTTCTCCTTTAGGATATAAGAATCTTTGATGTTTGAGTTATGTTGGAAAAATGTGAAGAAAATTGCCAGTTTCCTATGAAGTAAGTTGAAGCTTCATCCCTTAAACATGAATGTGTAAGAGCTTATCTCTATATCCAAATACATTACAGCCTCCTCCTCCTTAGCTACAAAAATAGCTTAGAAGATCTATCATTTTTATAGGAGAATATTTTTTAGTACCGTTTCCTTAATAAAACAGAAAATACATGAAAATGTAGAGTATGAATATTGTAAATATTCCTATAGGAAAAAAGTATACATACAATCTATGTAATCTATAACAGTCTGAATACATTGCTAGAATTTATGATTTATGACCAATTAACTATAATGAAAATAGCCTAATTTTACAACCTCACCCAAGAGTATCAATGTATATTTCATATCAGTAGCCAACATGTGGTCCATGTAAATGAATCCTTGTGTACAAATACAATTTTTCTCACATCAGTGCCCAGGTATACACCTAAAGAATACACCAGGATACTTTCTAGATTAGAATATTAAGTACTTCATTCATATTTACTTGCTCCAAACTTCTATGACCTCATGGAATTTATCCAAATGCATAACAAATGACAGAATAAACATATGATGTATGATATCAAAAATCATTGAAAAATCAATACTTTCCACCTGACATTCTTTTGCATGCATGGACTTCTCATTTTGAATCCAAGTCTTTGATGTTTAAAGGCTTTTAGACATCAGATGTGTCTGTCTTTTCATATCTAACCTTAGTTATAGTTTGAAAATAATTTCTCAAGAGATCACCACATCCTAATCCCTAGAATTTATAAACAACATTTTATATAGCAGTCAGGAAATGAATGAGGAGGAGAAAGGAAAGAAGGAAAGGAAAGAAAAGGAAAGGAAAGAAAAGGAAAGGAAAGGGGAAAGGACAAAAGAGAGAGGGAGGGAGAGACAGATGAAGGGAGAGATAGAGGAAGGGAGGGAGGGATGGTAGATGTCTTTGCAGATATAAGTTTAGAATTTTGAGATGAATAGAGTTTTCTCATTTTCCCATGCAGTCATTAAATGCACTTCCTGTATATTTGTAAGGGAGTAAAAGGAATTTTCACAACACAGCAAGAAGGTCATGTAAACAGAGGGATAGTTTCTGGAGATAAAAATCACAAGCCAAGGAACTCTGATAGCCACTGAGGCTATATGAGTCAAGGGAATATTATAGATTGGCTTTTAGAGATTTCAGAAAGAATATATCTCTGAAAACACCTTCATTTTAGTCCAGCAACATAGATTTGGGATTTCTAATCTCCAAAATGATGTAAGAAAAAAAAAAGTTTTGTTTTGTTAGGCTATATAACTTCTGGCTAATTTCTTATAGCAACCATAGGAAATTAATAAAATCCATAATGCTCCCTAGAGTTTTCCTTCTTTTAGCTTTTTGAGATGTAGACATCTCTTTTACTAATATTTCCTCCTTCCTCTCCTCTCATTCGTCTTTATGATCATAATTTTATGGGCTACATACGCAGCTCAGCTGTTTAGATGACCTGCTGCTCTTTGCTGACCCAGTTTTGATTCCCAGCACCCAGACAGCTCACGAATCTCTGCAATTCCATCCAGTCCCAGTGGTTCCTATGCTCTGCTCTGGCCTCCATGGCACCAAGCACACACATAATACACACATATACATGCAGGAGAAACACCTAAACACATAAAATAAATAAATCTTTAAAAAGAGACTGTAATTCTATTTTCACAATGCTCCATTTTTGCATTTATCACAGACCTTGAAATTGTCTCTTTGTTCCTCCTTCTCCAGTCTGGGGGTCCCCTGCGTGTAGCAGCTCTGTTTTATCTCTGTGTTTCCAGTGCCCAGCAATTCCTACCACAGGAGAGCAAATTCAATAGATGCTCATGTAGCTTCTATAAAGTAACAGCAGGGGCAATTGTCTAGAAAATTTCATTCTACACAAAGCTATTTTGGGGAGAAAAAGTATTAAAAGATGAATTTATTTGATCCAAAAACCAGCTCAGCATAATAGGAAGTACATGATTTCTAAAAGTAGCAAGATCTGAGTTTTAATCTTGCCTCAATTAGAAAGTGCATGATTGTGAGAAAATTAGTATTTCATAATATCAATTTCCCCAACTTCAAAATTAACATGCTAATCTTTAAATTACTGTGTAATTACAAATGTTGCTTGAAATAATCCTTGAAGAACAATTTTGGAAAACTCTCACTCTAATAACTTATTGGTTAATAAACTCATTTATTTATGTTTCCTATTGACCCTCTTAATCTTGCTATGTCATACTTTAAAGAGTGACAGTTCTGAATGAGCTACCTAAAAGAACCTCCTTCTGGAATTTCATTCCAAGGGGACTTAAAATGCAGCCCATTTTATCTTTGCCATCATGGAATCTGAATGTAGCTTGGATATGTACACATGTGTCATGTGGAATCTGAATGTAGCTTGGATATGTACACATGCATCATGTGGAATCTGAATGTAGCTTGGATATGTACACACGCGTCATGTGGAATCTGAATGTAGCTTGGATATGTGCACACGTGTCATGTGGAATCTGAATATAGCTTGGATATGTACACACGTGTCATGCGGAATCTGAATGTAGCTTGGATATGTATACACGTGTCATGTGGAATCAATGTAGCTTGGATATGTATACAAGTGTCATGTGGAATCTGAATGTAGCTTGGATATGTACACATGTGTCATGTGGAATCAATGTAGATTGGATATGTACACACATGTCATGTGGAATCTGAATGTAGCTTGGATATGTACACACGTGTCATGTGGAATCTGAATGTAGCTTGGATATGTGCACACGTGTCATGTGGAATCTGAATGTAGCTTGGATATGTACACACGTGTCATGTGGAATCTGAATGTAGCTTGGATATGTGCACACATGTCATGTGGAATCTGAATGTAGCTTGGATATGTACACACGTGTCATGTGGAATCAATGTAGCTTGGATATGTGCACACGTGTCATGTGGAATCTGAATGTAGCTTGGATATGTGCACACATGTCATGTGGAATCTGAATGTAGCTTGGATATGTACACACATGTCATGTGGAATCTGAATGTAGCTTGGATATGTACACACGTGCCATGCCCCTGTGGGTGTTTCCTGTTGGCCTCATTTCCCAGCTATAAACTGCTCAGGGCAGAGACTTGTTGGTTCCCATTCAATTGCCTAATCTCGGACATAAGAGGAATACAAACACCTATAGTGACTGGAATGTGTTTATAATGGGTAGCTAAATTTTTCTGTAAGACATTCTTTCATTCAGCCAACTCACTTTCCCATGGAGAACCAAGCTAATGATTTGAAAGTTTCTAATAGAAATTTCTCATTTTGCTATTATTGAACTAGTTTTAAGAGTGAACAATGGAAACACAAAATTTATTTACCAAAAGTAAAATAAATGAAAGCAGTGGCTATTCTAACAGTAACAAAAAAATCAGTGGCTATGCTTCCATCATACATAATCTTAATTATGGGCCTCACGAATAGTCAGGCATATATGAACCTATCCATGCAAAAATCACAAGGCAGTGACCTTAGGCAAATGTGAAGATGCCCGCTGATACAAGGAGAAATTATTTCTAACCTATGATCATCAGCATAATAGACATAGTTTCAAATTGCCTTTTTAATAAACAGGTTTCATGTTTTTAAATTTTTTCTCATTTTGTTCCCTAGCCAGTGCAAAAAAAAAGTTTCCTTACAATACATAATGCACTGTTGCTACAAACTCACCTAGACTGTATTTTATGCCCAAATTATTTCAATCCCTTTGGAACCTCCTAGAGATTTTTCTTAGCAATCATTATCTTCATAACTCCTAAACTTGTCACATGAAACATTTTGTAGGCAGGAGCTAAATCTTTAGGAACCAGGGTATTTTAAGTTAATGGAGATGTAATTTTCTTGTGCTAAATTCTAGAAATTTAAGTTACAATGCATTTATTTTTCCAAACAAATGTTGACACCATTTCCCCCTCATTATTGTGATTTGTTCTCAAGGTGCTTTCTTCTCATTTATGCACACACACACACACACACACACACACACACACACACACCCAAAAATACTAGCTAAATATCCTGCTGACTCTGGAAAGTAATTTACCTTGTAGTCCTTTTAGCTGTCTTAAATGTTCCCACAAAATAAGGAGAAAAAAATGAAATAGATTTTAAATCTGTGTGAACCATTCCCTGCACATTGTCTAACAGACATAAGTTTAAGTAGGAAAGGAAAGCAGATTATAGAATGTGGATAAAAGTGGGAGGGGCTTCAACTTGCAGAAAACGCACTACTTGGAGACAAGTAGAACTGTATTTCAATCCTGGCTGGGCAAATTACTTATAACTTGACTCTGAGCATTTGACCCATGTGAATCAGACTTCTCTGAAATAATGTACAATAACTGCATCACAGGAAGACCCAGATAAAGCTGGTTCTCTACTTCCTTTGGGTAGGGCTTGGCTAATTTTGCCTTTTGGGCAAATTTGTCCAGTCTCCAACCGCCTCTCACAATAATGTTCATAAGATTATTCTCCTCTGGAATCTTAGTCCTGTACCTTCTGGATTTCATGAATTGCAGTGACCAGCTACAGACAGGAATCTTGGTTGAGATCTAGAGATACCTCCCTGTGAGCCTTAACCCACTTCTTTAACCCTCACCACTTTAATTCTAAATTCATTTTCCCACCTTTAAGGGAAATGGTTCCAATTTTTCTCCATTTAGGATGATGTAGGCAGTGGGTTTGCTATATATGGCTTTAATCATGTAGAGGAATGTTCTCTTCATTTCAATTCCCTCTAGGTCTTTAAACATGAAGGGATGTTGGAGCTTGTCAAAGGCTTTTTCTTCATCAATTGAGATGATTGGGTGGTCATGTTTAAAGGTGGGAACCTGGCAAGGCTGCCCATCATTGACACTCCTCTTCAACATAGTGCTTGAAATGCTTGCTAGAGCAATAATACAAAAGAAGGAAATTAAAGGAGTACTAATTTGAAAAGAAGAAGTTAAGCTATCCCTTTTTGCAGATGATATGATAGTTTACCTAAGGGATGCTAAAAACTCCACCAGAAAACTTCTAGAAACAAACAAGAGTTTCAGTAAAGTGGCAGGATACAAAAGTAACCTGGAAAAATCATAGCCTTTCTTTACACCAACAATAAACAAGTGGAGAAGGAATATAAGAAGACCTTCCCACTCACAATAGCCTCAAAAGTAATAAAATGCCTGGGAACAAACCCAACCAAAGATACCAAAGATCTCTACAACAGAAATTTTAAACCTCTGAAGAGGAGATTGAAAATGACATAAAAAGATGGAAAGAACTCCCAAGCTCATGGATTGGAAAAATTAATATAGTAAAAATGTCCATTTTACTCAAATTGATAAACAGATTCAATGCAATCCCAATCAATATCCCCATGAGCTTTTCCACAGACTTGGAAAAAAAATCCTTAAATTCATATGGAAAAACAAGACCCAGAATAGCTAAAGTAACCCTGAGTGGAAAATGCAATACAGGGGAGATTGCTCTACCAGACTTCAACCTATATTACAGGGCCATAGTCATACACACAGCCTGGTACTGGCAGAAAAGCAGACCCATTGACCAATGGAACAAAATTAGAAGATCTAAACTTGAGCTCATAAAATTTCAGCCACCTCATATTTGACAAAGGGGCAAGAAAAAAAACCTCAATGGAGGAAGAATAGCATCTTCAGCAATGGTGCTGGCAAAACTGGATCACCATTTGTAGAAGAACAAAATTAAACCCCTACCTCTCACCCTGTACAAAAATCAACTCCAAGTAGATCAAAGATCTCAACATGAAACCCGAAACCCTAAAGGTGATGGAAGAAAAAGTTGGGAACAACCTACAAGACATAGGTGTAGGAAAAGTCTTTCTAAATCAGACAGCAGCTGCACAGGAAATAAGGTCAACAGTCTACAAATGGGACCTCATCAAACTCAAAAGCTTCTGTACCACAAAAGAAACAATCAAGGAAGTGAAGAGAAAACCCAGAAAGTGGGAGAAAATCTTCACCAGTGATTCATCTGACAGAGCATTAACACCAAGAATATATAAACTACTCAAAAAGCAAAGAAGTAAGAAAACAAATGACCCACTCAAAAGATGGAGTAGAGTTGACCAAAGCCTTCACCAGTGTGGAAGTAAAGATGGCTGAGAAACATCTTAAAAAGTGTTCAACATCGGTCTGGAGAGATGGCCTAGCTGTTAAGAGTGCCGACTGCTCTTGCAGAGGACCTGGGTTTTATCCCCAGTACCCACATGGCAGCTGAGAACTGTCTTTAACTACAGTTCCAGGGGAATCCGACACCCTCTTCTGACCTCCACAGCATTGCACAACATGGGTGCACAAACCTACTTGCAGACAGTACATTCATATGCATACAAAAATAAATTTATAAAGTGTTCAACATCATTCATAATTAAGGAAATGCGAATTAAAACCACTCTCAGATATCTCACTCCAATACAACTGGCTAAGTGCAAGAAAACAAAGAAACACCAAATGCTGGAGAGGTTTTGGGGAAAGGGGAATACTCATCAACTGCTGGTGGGAATGAAAACTTATACAACCATTATGGAAAGCAGTGTGGAGAACCCTTAAAAGACTCAAAATGAGCCTACCACCTGACCCAGTCATACCACTCCTAGGTATATACCCACAAGACTCATCCTACCGCAAAGATACATGCACATCCATGTTATTGCCGCTCTCTTCAAAATAGTGAAGAGCTGGAACCAATCCAAATGCCCCTCAACTGACAAGTGGATGACAAAAATGTTGTACATCTACACAATGGAGTATTACTCAGCAGTAAAAAAGGATGATATTATGAACTTTGCAGGTAAATGGATGGAACTTGAAGCTATTATTCTAAGTGAAGTAACACGGTCCCAGAAAAACAAGCGACAAATGGTCTCCCTCATTTGGGGATACTAACATCAAATCCCCAGATGAAAGGCAAGCTGAACAACATTATTGTTATATTTCTGTTTATCTCGATCCATTTAGAGCCGACTTTTGTGCGGGGTGATAGATTAGGGTCTATTTTCATTCTTTTACATGGTCAAATGCTTTTCTGCAAACACCATGTGTTGAAGATGCTGTCTTTCCTCCAGTGTGTGTTCTTGACACTTTTCTCAGTCATCAGGTAACTGAAACTGTGTGCATTCATATTCGGGTCTTCTATTTTGATCTGTTGATATACATACCTGTGGTCGTACAAAAGCCATGCTGTTTTTATGACTATATATTTGTAATATAGTTTGAACTTTGTTCTGATAATCCTCCTGACATTGGTCTTTTTGCTCAGGATTATTTTGGCTATCCTGGACCTTCTGTGGTTCCATACGAGTTTTAGGATAGCTTTTTCTAATTCTGTGAAAAAAATATCATGGGGATTTTGATTGGGGTTGCACTGAATTTAAAATTGCCTTTGGTAGAATGCTCATTTCAAACAAGTGTATGACAAAGAATTTAATGGATATATTACTGGCCAGTTATATAATCAAGGTGCCTAGGAGGTAGAAAATGGGAGTTATCATAAAAGATTTGTTTTAATGCTGTAGATGGCAATTAATATAGACAGATACAACTTGCCAATGTGTAGGGAAGAAGAGGCCATGCAGCACTCAGCTCTAAATTGGACATCTCTATGTCATACTTTCTACCCCAAGATTCAGGGATCATCTTAGAAAACAGGTCAGAAAGATTTTAAGAACCAAAGGGAGCAGACAATAGCAGTGAAACTGTATTTGCTAGACATAACCCACCCTTACACACCTGAATTCACAGTGAATGGGACTGCATGCATGAAACCTATACAAGGTCAAGTCAGCAAAAATCCCAGCACAGATAGGGGGAACTCATTAAGTCATTTCTTTATGAGGAGCTACTGGTAATTGGTTGTTGTAGGAGTGAGAGTTGGTATTATACAGGGGTGCAGGGTCATGTGCTAACCTCTACCCATGTACTGAGTGGACTTTGAACTTTGAAATGAGAG
Source organism: Rhizomys pruinosus (assembly GCA_009823505.1). Taxonomy (NCBI): domain Eukaryota; kingdom Metazoa; phylum Chordata; class Mammalia; order Rodentia; family Spalacidae; genus Rhizomys; species Rhizomys pruinosus. Next base: position 458,456 of record VZQC01002408.1, on the reverse strand, counting down.
ATGTCTCAGAGGTTAAGAGGCTGCTCTTGTAAAAACCTGGGTTCTTTTTCCAGCACCCACCTAGCAGCTAACAACTGTCTGTAATTCAGGTTGCAGAAGATCCACTCCCCTATTTTGACCTCCATGAGCATTGCATGCATGTGGTGCACTAACATATAAGAAAGCAAATATATCTATAAATGAAATTAATATAAATAAAAAATGCACAAGAATTTGGGAGAGAAGAATGATATGGACAGGAGAAGAACAGAACAAGAAGGGAGAGGATAGGGGTGGATTTGATGAAAACATATCATGTACATATATGAAATTCTCAAGTGTAAACAAAGATAAAAAAAATTATAATATAAAAATGCAAAATTTTAAAAACTTGAAAAAATAAGTTTAAAAAAGGCAAAAAGAAAAGAAAAGAGAATGTGGTTTTATTTCAGATTGAATTACCTACAAAGTTTCTTCAGAACGAGACACAGCTGGATGGAGGTTAATTATGGGAGGATGGTCCGCTTTCAGGACACACATTCTGCAATTGGAAATCCTTGTGTTCTCATTCTCTTCCATACCCAATCTCCACAAATCGGTACTGTTGCAATTGACCCATGAGGAAAACCACAAGTCTGTACCAAGTGGCCCCATCTCGAAGGTTTCTGCAGCCTAACAAGTAGCATTCAAAGTATTTTTTTTAATAAGTGAATTTTGATCAACAAACTCTGGGCCTATTTTATTACCAAAACCATATCATCAAAAATCACTGCATAAATTAAAACAAAGAACATTCGTCAAGGATTTAAGCTCCCAAGATTCTCTTTGATTTCTTCAATTATTTTTCTTATAAGATTTTAACCATCTTTAGACATACTAAAAAGGAAATTTTGGAGGGAGTTTTACAAAACTAGAAACTAGTATTGGAAACTACTGAAGTTAAATTTTGAATAAAATCCCCTGAGATTCCGGTAACAATCTCTGCTGAATAAGTTAACAATTCAGAGAGCCCCATTTTTAGCATAATCTTCTCTTGGCTCTTGGAAATTCAACACTTTGAAATAAGAAGATGTGAAGCTTAACCAAAAAAAGGTCCTGCTTGTGTAAAGTCCTAACTTTAAATTTGAAGAGAAACTTTCAAAAAATTTAATCTTCATCACAAGTTGTTCAAAAGAAACACTTCCTGGGTTCATGGCAGTGAAGTCCCAGCCTACTGAACAGTTCAGGATCATCAACTTCATGATTAGTCTAAATTGCCTCCAAAGAAATGCAACCACTAATGCTTCCCTCAGCAAAGTGCTTTCTAAATTAATTTTTATTCAGAAAATTGGCAGGATCACAGTAAACCAAAGTGAGTCCAGAATAGACAAAATCCATGAGAAGTGATTGTTCTTACTCTCTCTTCCTCATTATGGTCCCCAGGGACAAAGTCTATTACTAGGAAAAAGAAATTAAGAGTTGTGTTTTTTTTTTTTCCTCCTTGTTTTTCTTTCCTTATTTGAGTAGGATTTGAGGTCATAGAATGCTTACATTAACAAATCATTGTAGGTCAAATGTGATAATAAATATTACCTTGGTAGATTACGCGATTGAGCCCCTTTCATGATACCACAAGGTGATTCTAGTTATTTTAATTTGGCATTGAGAGAACACAGAAGAAGCAGTGTTTTTCTAAGAAGCCACCGCCTACTTTCATTGTGGGATAAACCAGATTGATATCCAGAAACAGGCTAGACATGCAGATAAGGCAGTGCCTTCATATGGTCAAAATAGTAGAGCATGAATTTGAGTTCTGACTTGGTTTTCTGGGAATCTAAAGATATAGATGGTGTGCCTACAGGGCTTCCTAATGTACTCCTTCATCCTTAGATCAACTCTACTCTCAAATATTCAGTTCATGGTTAGGTTTGTCTACAAAATCATGACAGTTTTCATCTTATTTAGAAAAAAAATTCTTTCAATTTGTCATTAGTATGGCCTAATATGTTAGAAGATATTCACTGTTGTTTATTTAGAGCTCTAATCAGATTGAACTTTCTTAGATGGACATATACTTGTTAGGTTCAGTTGTACACATTACCAGAAGCCTGACTTGAAATCATTATCCTCTTTGTAGGGTCCACATTTTATATGGCAAAATAGCTTAGTATCTGTTATGATCTTCAACTTGGATTTAGGTTTATGTCCAGTTACATATGCTGATACCTTTCTTCCTTTTAGATAACTACAATCCTGAGATATAACATCTCTGAGACACACATTTTGCAAAATACAGCTAGAATAGTCTGAAAACCTATTGATGCATTATTTTCAGTAATTGATATTTATAAAATAACTTCACCCATAGAATATCATGGAAAGGGACAAAGTTATAGGACAACACAGAGTCAGACAGAATAGTTTTCTAAAGCTTCAAACATGGTATAAATTGATCCTCCAGCCTCAATACTATGATTCAAAATCTGGATGTCTTTTCCTCTGCAACAGTGTAGGGACCAAGAAAGAGGCTTGTTTCATTTCTCCAAAGATGTGTAGAAGAAGACTTCAACCTAGTAAAGTTGTAGCCCCTGATTAAACAATGTAATAATTGAGGTATAAATTAAGAGCAAAGACATAAAACAGGAATTGATATCATAAGATTAGAATAAGCAAGATGAGAACTTAGAAGTAAGAGCATAGCACATGAAGAAAAGCCACAGAGTGGGAGGAAAACTTCACCACAGATCATCTGACAAAGCATTAATTTTCAGAGTATACAAGCTACTCAAAAAACAAAGAAGAAAGAAAACAAATGAATCACTCAAAAGATGGAGCAAAGAACTGAATAGAGACTTCACAGGGGAGGAATTAGAGATGGCCGAGAAACATCTTAAAAACTGTTCAATGTCACTAATAATTAGGGAAATGCAAATTAAAACCACTTTAAGATATCATCTCACTCCGATAAGACTGGCTAGGATCAAGACAACAAATGATACCAAGTGCTGGAGAGGTTGTGGGGAAAGGGGAACACTCATCCATTGCTGATGGGAATGTAAACTTGTACAGCTACTATGGAAAGCAGTGTGGAGAACCCTTGGAAGACTCAAAATTAGCTTGCCATTTGTCCCAGTCAATGGCAAGCATATACCCGCAAGATTCATCTTACTGCAGAAATACATGCGCAGCTATATTTATTGCAGCTCTGTTCACAATAGCAAAAAGATGGAACCAACCCAAATGCCCCTCAACTGATGAGTGGATAGAGAAATTGTGGTACATGTACACAGTGGAGTTTTATGCAGCAGTAAAGGAAGACCACATCATGAACTTTGCAGGTAAATAGATGGAACTAGAAGATATCATGTTAAGTGAAGTAACACAGTCCCAGAAAAACAAATGATGAATGTGGTTGCTAGCGTCAATAGCCCAGTTGTAAATATTTATTGTGTGGAGGGATGCATATTGGAAAGAACAACAACAGGAAAGACTGCATCAAAGAACTGACTGAAATGGTGAATATGGTGCGGTGGGAGGGTTGGGAGAGGGACATGGGTTTATATCCGATTAATGTATATTTAATTGATGTGAGTTTAACAAGTATCCAATTTTGCCCAAACTCTATCTATAAATTATATGGTATTTTAGGACTTAGTAAAAGTAAAAATGTCTATATTAAACAACATTGGTTAAAAGGTTTTAATAAAAATGGTAATACATTTAAGTTAATTGGAAATATAAATTTTTGTCCACATTTGTCTTACTTAAAATTTGTATAACAATAACTTTGGGATTAATGTATACAAATGTTCTCTATAATTTTGGTGTTATACAATATCATCTTGTAACATTCTCTTTTACCTGTAGGATAATTTAACTTAAGGCATTAAGTTTGCTTCCCAAATTAACAACATACAGTCATCCAAAACAGCTTGGGTAAATTTAATGAAATTTACACCTTGATTCCTGCCTATAGGTATGTGTACTACAACTGCATTTTTGAGACTCATGGATCAAAAAAATAAAAACCTAAAATAGAAAGGGGGGATACAGTTAAATATTAAAACTTTTTGTCAAATTTTTCAATTTAAATCTTAAAACTAACTATGGGAAAAGATTTACATGTTCCCACAGGTCAAAACGTCACCAACTTAATGGCTGAGAAAGAAAAGAAACAGCTTTGCATTGTGCAGGATGTACCAAGAAATATCAGCAGAGAAGTTGGCCCATCTAAACATTCAAAGGAAGAAAAGCCTCAGACTGCTACAGGCATCAAACATCTCTGTGGCTCCTATTTGTAACAACTGTTTATAGTGAGTCTTAATGAACCTTACCTTCCAGGTGCCACAGAGTTTTAATATGAGAGACTTTCTTACCTCTTTTTCATAGAACAAAGAAAAAAATGATGGTAATGAAGTCATTCCCTAACTGTAAATTAAAGCCGACTGTTATAGAGGTAATTTCTTATAAAAGCAGTATAGCTGCTTTCTTCAATTGACTAAAAGACATAGGAGCTATGAAAAGGATAATTCTCTATTCAGAGCCAAATATAATACTAAAGTCTTTTTAAGTTGTGCAATTAAGCAAAATATATTAATACAGGAGAGCTCTGAGATCAGCAATAGATTATTCTGCCAAGGAGATGTTGGCCAGGGGATCCAAGCCCCCAAAAGGTAAAGGCTTCTTGCCTGAAAACTGGGATACCTATAAGAAGAGAGGTGGTAAGGCTCTGCTGTTGAAGACCTGATGTAATCACGGGAAAGATGTATTGAGACCACACTTGCAAGTGTACAGTTGGTCTCTGGAATGCCAGAGAGTGTTACCAAAGGTCACTAAACCAATAAAGCAAATATTGGTCTCCTTGAGTCAAGCAAGACTCCTCCAGCACCAGCTACACCTCACCTGCCTGGAAATACTGTGCAGCAGTGGCAGCCATATGCCTGTATATCCCAAATCTAATGGACTGTTAGCTCTCTCCTTGGAGGAATAATTCATGGCTGATGCCACAAGCTCACATCTTCTAGTGGATAGGAGATGTTATAAGACACAGTAAGACCTTGCCATCTTTTACAGAAAAAACTACAATTCATGGATTAGCATACCAGCCAAACATCTGTGTCTATACCGAGTAACCTACCATAATAATTAGTACTGTTTAAATGCCTGTGTATCTAATTGCTTGTGCTTCAGTAGTAGGATTGAAAGGTTCTTCCTGGACAAACTGTCAACCCATGAAAGGAAAACAGCCTGAACTGATCAGAGTCCAAAACGACATCTCCAGAGAAAGTAGACTGTTTTGCTTCTTGCCCACCTGTGCCCCTTTTCTAAGCCTAAGGAACAATGTGTGGATGAGGGGGTGTGGTAAAATGTAAGGGCTGCGATTGGGATGAATGGTGAAACTACAGCAATATAGACTGGACACTTATTTGATCAACATGATTGTACATACCAGCCCCTCCAGCTGGATGGTGGGAGCCTTGGGCTTTGTGGGTTTGGGCATAGCTGCTTGCAAATTGGTTTTTCATGAAGGATGCTTGTACTCATAACTTATTACTTATTGTTAAAAAAATTAAACAAAATAAAAGAAGAAAAAAAAAAGAAAAACAGAGTACAAATGACTGAATGCATGGGAAAGTGCTGAAAGACTACTTTCAGTCTCTCCTGAGGATACTGAAAAAAAGTCACAGTCATACTTTGTATTCCTTGTAAAGCAAACATTCCAAACAGTTGTCCCATCTAAAATAGCATGATAGATTTTCTACTTACTATCCATGCAGCTATACCACTCCTGGGCAGAGAGCCAATGGAATGTATATACTACTACAGAGATACTTGCACATCAGGCTTCATTGCTGCATTATATTCAAAACAGCTAAGAGATGGAATTAATTGAGATGCACATCAACAGGTGAATGGAAGAAGGATATGATTCAAATATATAGTGGAAAATTACTGAGCTATAAAGAAAAATAAAATCATGAAACATGCATATAACTGGATGGGACTTGAAAAAATTATACTACATGAGATAAATTGGGCCTCAAAAGACAAATATCCTAAGTTCTCTTTCATATTTGGATTCTAACTTCATATCTTTTGTTTTCTGGGTTTAACGTGGAGCAAAAGAGGAAGCAAATGAACTAGAAATGGGAAAGACATTCGGAGAGAGAGAAAGTGAGCAGATTGCAGGGAAAACCAAAGTATGAGGTGGAAGGTTTAAATAAGGAAGGCCATGGGAGTGAAGGAAATCAGGGGGGAAAGAGAAAGCCACCCCAAAAGAAGGAGAATAAGAAGCCATATGGAAGCCTGCTATCATACATCCCAACTTAAAAACAGTAAGTGGAAGAATAGTAGAAAACATGTGGAATGAAACAAAAAGGAATACTGAAAGGATGATGAGGAAGGGGTGGGAGATGGCTGAGGGAAGGTTTGGTGTGTGAGTAACAACAACCAAGAATATATGGAAAATCCCATGGAGACCCAGTAATTCATTTCAAAATGCAAGTTAAAAAATTTCAAAGGGAATTAATTACCCTGCATGGGTTTACAATGCTGCCCCTCAAAGATATGAGTTATTAAACAAAAATCACATAAAAAGCATCAGATACCTGATGCTTTTTTTCTATTAGTTACTGATCAGGCAGGCTCAAGAAGTCTCCAAAACAACACACACTCTTGTCTTTGCCTTTGGTTTCACACAGTAACTACATAGTAATACCCTACTCCTACAGACACCACAGATTTGAGGGCAGAGCACAGAGATGTCCATTTCAAACCAATCTAGAAAATTTCTACCTGCTAGCTATTTGTCATTGTTCTAGTTTGTCTTCCATTGCTGTGACAAAACACCCTGACCGACACCAACTTGGGGAGGAAAGGGTTTATTTAGCTTACATCTCCTGGGTCACAGTTCATCACTCTTAAGGAGCCCAAGGCAGAAACTCAGGGCAGGAACCTGGAGGCAGTAGCTGAAGCACAGGCCATGGAGGAATGCTGTTCACTGGCTTGCTCCCCTGGCTCATGCCCAGCCTGGCTTCTTATATGGTACACAAAAACCTGCCCAGCGTGGCACTACTCATTGTGGGCTGGGCCCTCTCACATTGCCTGACAATCAAGACAATACTCCACAGATGTGGCTACAGGCCAATCCAATGGAGCCAATTCCCCAATTGAGGCTCCTTCAACCCAGGTGTGTCAAGTTGACACTAAAGCTATCCAGCTCAGTCATGTTGGCAGATGCTATGCAAGTTGCTGGAGAAGGAAATACATCAAATGTCTCATCCAACACTGACCCTATATGATACAACCTGACAGGCAAGATAGGCCTTACTGGTACAATAGTAGAATAACTGTTATGGCTAACTCACTGCTTTCTGATTGAATTTGAGTCATGCACTCAATACAGAATGGAGTTCCATACCAGGAAGAGTAACCTGGCAATGGAGGTATTAGGACCTATGGTAAAATCTGCTGTTGTTATTTTGTTAAATGATCATGCTCTCAAGTTTCCTTCTAAATATACATGCTTATAGCCACAGACCAGAGATTTTCTCAAATTTGGTCAAATAAGCTACTTTTGTCCACTTCAGTGGAGAAGAACCAAAGTCTTAAGACTAGAAACTGAATGTTCAGCCCTAAATAACACATCTGCAGTAATCCCACCATTAGCAAGGCTCAAGGAACATCATAGAAGAGGAGGAAGGGCTAAACAATGGGAAAGAGGGCTGTGAATTGCTGTCTCTAGACATGACATGGTCATCATAATCATGAACTCATGGCAGCTCTATTTACCTGCACAAGACCTTCATAAGATCAAGCAGCACAAACTCAAGCCTAGATGGTACAGATGATCTCTAAGCCCCACCCCTTACTGATGAGCTTTTGGCCTTGGACAGTTGCTATGGAAGGAAAAATCATTCTGTTTTGGGGATGTGGGCACTGGTAGGTTTTCTATGATCCAGTTGATGATCCCACCCACATGTACATATGAGTAGCACTAACTAAATTTATGAGTTATCACAAAAAGCAGAAGGGAAGAGAAAGAAATGAAAGAAGGAGATGAATTTGAATTTGGGAGAAAGGTACATTGTGGAAGACATTGAGAAAAGTAGGAAGAAGGAAATGGGGATATATATATATATATAATATATATGTAATATATATTATTATATATTATATAATATATTTATTATATATATTAAATATATATATTATATAAGATTATATATTATATAATATAGAATCTATTATATTAATATATTATATTAATATATGATAATTTATCAACATATCTATCATATATTATACTATCATATTTTACTATATATTATGATTTCCTCTCCACACTATTGATATTCTTGCATTCGAAGTCTCCAAATACCCACTAAGGACTTGCCGGGCGTGGTTGGTGCATGCCTTTAATCCTAGCACGTGGAGGCAAGGCAGGCTGATCTTTGTGAGTTCAGGGCCAGCCTGGTCTACAGAGTGAGTTCCAGGACAGCTGGGACTACAGGGAGACTCTGTCTTGAAAAGACCAAAATAAATAAATAAATAAATAAAAACATAAGAGATTAAGAATGCAATATAAGAAATATATATTTATTAGTATTTTGAAATATGGTTGTTTTGAAATATCTTCTGAGTGGGCATGGTGATGCACGTCTTTAATCCTAGCACTTGGGAGGTAGAGGCAGGCAGATCTTTGTGAGTTCAAGGCCAGCCTGGTCTACAGAGTGAGTTCCAGGACAGCTGGGCTACAGGGAGACCCTGTCTCAGAAAAAAAAATGAAATATCTTCTGAATAAACAGAATGAAGATCAATTCTTATGCAGAAAACCACAAGGAGAAAGATTCAATTTTGGATTTTGGATTAATTTAATAATACACAGTGTACTTTTAGATATATGCCTAATTTTAATTGGGGATAAGATCCCCTAGGTCAGAAAAAAATAATTTGTGTGTTATACTTCCATGATCAAGTGAAAACATCTGATATTTAAATCTTTTTGTCTATTACACTTACTATTGACTATTAAAAATGATGTAGTGCTCTTGAATACACTCAAGTATGTGCAAATGAAACATACATTACCTAGCAGGTGTTCACTTTTAATCAATATTTCCTCAGAATGGCATTTCCCAGGAAGGAAGCAGTTACTAGTTAACAAATTATTATCCTTTACAAGACCCTTTGTAATGAATTGTCTAACAACAGTTCTTTATTTATAAATCACAGCACACATTCACTTACAAACAGTAGAAAACACCAATGTGAAAAAAGACTCTTAAAATTAGGTGTAATGAAAAGAGAGTAAAAGATGAAACCATACAAGGAAGAATTGTTATGCCAAGTTACGTCAAGAAAACAACCTAAGAGGTTCTATGATATGCCATAGGAGTCTGGTTGTACTGTATATAATGAGAACAATTCAAAGAGAAGAAAACTTAACATAGTAATCTTGAATGCCATTTATGGCCGCTGTGATTAATTTCATAGTCTAAGGACAATTATTTGGCTTTCATTACTAAAGGCTCTCTTTAAGACAAAAGACTTAAGAATAAAGAATTCATTTATTCCTTAGCAGCTGTATACATTAATTTGGAGTGTGCTTTGTTCTGTCAGGTGTAATTTCAAATTACTTCCAGTCCACAGTAATGCCATTTTTTTCACAATTGATAACGTAAATTTCAATTCATGTTTTGCTACTTTGCCAAATAAATTCGGCAACATTATTTCTTGGTCATATATAATGATAGTGCTATTTGGGAAAATAATTAACTGATTCCATAGCTGCTACTTAATTATAATGGCTCTGCTGGGCTTATTAAGATTAAGTTACTTTGTTTTTGCCACAATTCACTTTTGTATTCCTGTTGCAAATTCTTTCAGTTCATTTTAGCTTCTTTCCTAGACAGTTCTTGACATTTTCCCCATTTTGGTTATGTACACATACCCTTGTAAGGTAATACGTGACCACCTGCATGTCAAGTTTCGATGTTGTGGCCTGAGGAAGTAGTGAGGACTATGTTCTCTGACTTCAAACAGCTGCATTTGGCTTCTGATACTAATGCTAGCAAATCTGGTATGTACCATATTTTTATCAAGGGAAAGAGACCCTGGTTAAGACTGGCTAGGATCAAGAAAACAAATGACACCAAATGTTGGAGAGGTGATGAGGAAAGGGGAACACTCATTCACTGCTGGTGGGAATGCAAAGTTGTGTAACTCCTATGGAAAGCAGTGTGGAGAACTCTTTTTTTTCTGTGTTTTTTTTTATTGATGTTTTGTGCATTTATTTTTAATTTTTATTTATTTATTTATTTATTTATTTATTTATTTATTTATTTATTTATTTATTTATGTGTACTGTCTGCATGTAGGTTTGTGCACCCGTGTCATGCAATGCCGCGGAGGTCAGAAGAGGGTGTCAGATTCCCCTGGAACTGGAGTCCTCCTGGAACTGGAGTTATAGACAGTTCTCAGCCTCCATGTGGGTGCTGGGGGTTGAACCTGAGTCCTCTGCAAGAGCAGCCGGTGCTCTTAACCACTAGGCCATCTCTCCAGCCCCCTGTTTTGTGTATCTCATAAATCACTTCTCAGTTCAATTCAGACATATTCCCCTTTCCCTTGCTCCCACCCCAGCCCACCCCAGCCCACACCAGACCATGCATTCTGCCATAACTGTCCTGCATCTTTCTCTCAGTCTTTTTGGTTGTTGTTGTTTATGCTTAGGAATTCACATTTTCCTCCATTAATTTTATATTACTCTAAAATACGGATACATATTCTTCTCCCATATACAGTAAGAGTATGAGAATAATTGGTGGGTGAATTCTAGAGCCTGTTGAGAGATTCATATTATACCAGCATAGTTGCTTTCAGATAAACAAAAATATAACAATAATGGCATTCAGCTTGCCTTTCATCTGGGAGATTTGGTGCTAGCATCCACAAATGAGGGAAACCATTCTCTGTCTTTCTGGGACCATGTTACTTCACTCAGCATAATGGCTTCAAGCTCTATCCATTTACCTGCAAAGTTCATAATGCCATCTTTCTTTACCACTGAATAGTACTCCATTGTGTAGATGTACCACATTTTTGTCATCCACTTGTCTGTTGAGGGGCATTTGGGTTGGTTCCAGCTCTTTGCTATTGTGAAGAGAGCTGCAATAAACATGGATGTGCATCTATCTTTGTGGTACGATGAGTCTTTGGGGTATACACCCAGCAGTGGTATGACTGGGTCAGGTGGTAGGCTCATTCTGAGTCTTTTAGGGTTCTCCACACTGCTTTCCATAGTGGTTGTACAAGTTTACATTCCCACCAGCAGTGGATGAGTGTTCCCTTTTACCCACAACCTCTCCAACATCTATTGTCTTTTGTTTTCTTGAACTTAGCTAGCCTTATTGGAGTGAGATGATATCTGAGAGTGGTTTTAATTTGCATTTCCTTAATTATTGATGATGTTGAACACATTTTAAGATGTTTCTCAGCCAACTTTACTTCCTTACTGGTGAAGTCTCTGTTCAGCTCTTTACTCCATCTTTTGAGTAAGTCATCTGTTTTCTTCTTTGTTTTTTGAGTAGTTTATATATTCTTGATGTTAATGCACTGTCAGATGTGTTGCTGGTAAAGATTTCCTCCCACTCTGTGGATTTTCTCTTCACCTCCTTGATTGTTTTGCTGTATAGAAGCTTTTGAGTTTTATGAGGTCCCATTTGTCAATTGTTGACCTTATTTCCTGTGCAGCTGCTGTCTGATTTAGAAAGTATTTTCCTACACCTATGTCTTGTAGGCTGTTGCCACCTTTTTCTTCTATCACCTTCAGGGTTTTGGGCTTCACACTGAGATCTTTGATACACTTGGAGTTGATTTTTGTACAGGGGGAGAGGTTGGGGTTTAATTTTGTTCTACTACAAATGATGATCCAATTTTGTCAGCAACATTTGTTGAAGATGCTATCCTTCCTCCACTGAGGGTTTTTTGCCCCTTTGTCAAATTGTATGAGCTCAAGTTCGGATCTTCATTTTTTTTCCCCCATTGGTCAACAGGTCTGTTTTTGTGACAGTACCAGGCTGTCTTTATGACTATGGCCCTGTATTATACTTTGAAGTCTGGTAGGGCAATCCCCCTTGTATTGCATTTTTCACTCAGGGTTGCTTTAGCTATTTGGGGTCTTTTGTTTTTCCATATGAATTTAAGGATTCTTTTTCCAAGTCTGTGAAGAATCTCATAGGGATTTTGATTGGGATTGCATTGAATCTGTATATCAATTTGGGTAAAATGGACATTTTTACTCTGTTATTTTTCCCAATCCATGAGCATGGGAGGTCTTTCCATCTTTGGATGTCATTTTCGATCTCCTTCAGGGGTTTAGAATTTTTGTTGTAGAGGTCTTTGGTATCTTTGGTTATGTTTGTTCCCAAGTATTTTATTATTTTGAGGCTATTGTGAGTGGGAAGTTCTTCGTATATTCTTTCTCCACTTGTTTATTGTTGGTGTAAATAAAGGCTACTGATTTTGCTAGGTTAATTTTGTAGCCCATCACTTTACTGAGTTTTTAGCATCCCTTAAGTAAACTATCATATCATCTGTAAAAAGGGATAGCTTAACTTCTTTTCTGATTAGTACTCCTTTAATTTCCTTCTCTTTTCTTATTGCCCTAGCTAGTGTTTCAAGCACTATGTTGAAGAGTAGTGGTGATAGGGGGCAGCCTTGCTGGGTTCCCACCTTTAAGGGAAATGTTTCCAATTTTTCTCCATTTAGGATGATGTTTGGCAGTGGGTTTGCTACATATGGCTTTGATCATGTTGAGGAATGTTCCCTTCAGTCCTATTCCCTCTAGGACTTTAAACATGAAGGGATGCTAGGTCTTGTCAAAGGCTTTTTCTGCATCAATCGAGATGATTGTGTGGTCTTTGTCTTTCAGTCCATCTATGTGTTTTATGATATTTATTGATTTATGTATGTTGAACCATCCCTGCATTTCCTCTATGAACCCAACTTGATCATGATGGATGATCTTTTGAATGTGAGTTTGTACACAATTTGCAAGTATTTTGTTGAGAATTTTTGCATCTATGTTCATTAGCGAGATGGTTCTATATTTTTTGCTTGCATCTTTGCCTGGTTTTGGTATTAGAGTGATGCTGGCCTCATAGAAAGAGTTTGGGAGAATTCCCTCTGTTTGTATCCTTCTAAACAGTTTGAGTAGCAATGGTTATAGGAGCTCTTTAAATGTTTTATAGAGTTCTGCCATGAAACCATCTGGTCTGGGGCTTTTTTTAGTTGGGAGATTTTTTAATTACATCTTCAATTTCCTCAAATATCATGGGTCTGTTTAAATTGTCAATCTCTTCTTTGCTGAGCTTTGTTGGTTCCCAGGATTTCAGATATTCATCCACTTCTCTTAGGTTTTCAAATTTAGTGGAGTATAGATTTTTGAAGTATTCCCATATGATTGACTGGATCTTTTATTGTTGTGATGTTTCCCCTTTCATTACAAATACCATTGATTTGGAGTTGCTCTCTCTCTCTTTATTTCATTTTTATTTTTTATTTTTTAATTTTTTTTTGCTTAACTGAGGTCTGTCTATTTTGTTTATTTTTTCAAAGAACCAGCTTTTGGATTTGTTGATTTTATGTATTGTTTTCTTTGTTTCTATTTCATTGATTTCTCCTCTGATTTTTGTTATTTATTCCTGTCTGTTGGGTTTGGGGTTCATTTGTTGTTGGCTCTCAAGTGTTTTTAGCTGCAGTGTTAGATCATTTACTTGTTCCCTTTCTGTTTTTTTGATGTGGACACTTAGGGCTATAAATTTCCCTCTCAAGACTGCTTGTAAAATATCCCACATGTTGTGGGATTGTATTTGTTGTGTTGTATTGTCTTTTTCATTCAGTTCCATGAATACTTTTATTTCATTCTTTATTTCTTCCCTGACCCATTCGTTATTCAGGATTGTGTTGTTTAGTTTCCATGTGTTCTTGGAGCTAGTTGGACTTATTCTGGTTTCATATTGAGCTTTATTGCACTGTGGTCTGATAGAATGCATGGAATAATTTCTATCCTTTTGTATTTGTTGAGGCTCTTTTGTGCCCCAGTATGTGGTCAATTTTGGAGAATGTTCTGTGAGGTGCTGAGTAGAAAGTATATTCTCTGGTATTTGGGTGGAATATTCTGTAGATGTCTGTGAGGTCCATTTGGTGTATTGTATTGTTCAGTTCTGATGTCTCTCTGTTTATTTTTTGTCCTGTTGATCTATCCAAGGGGTTCAGTGGGGTGTTGAAATCTCCTACTATTAGTGTGTTAGGATTAATCTGTGTCTTAAGGTCCTGCAGAGTTGTGTTTATAAAGTTAGGAGCACTAGTGTTTGGTGCCTAGACATTTAGGGTTGTGAAGTCTTCATGGTTCATTGTTCCTTTGACAAGGATGTAATGACCCTCTTAGTCTCTTCTGATTAATTTTACTTTGAGATCTATTTTGTCTGATATTAGAAGAGCCACTTCAGCTTGTTTCTTAGTACCATTTGCTTGGAATATTTTTTTCCAACCTTTCACTCTAAGGTGGTGTCTGTCCTTGAGGATGAGATGGGTTTCTTGTAGACAGCATATGAAGGGTTTACTTTCCGAATCCCAGTCTATGCCTTTTGATTGGGGAGTTTAGACCATTAGTATTTAATGTTATTACTGAGAGATGTGTGTTGCTTCCTTTTACCTTATTTTTTGTTTGTATTCTTGGTCTAGGTTTATATGTACTCTATTATGATTTTGTTGCTTTCTCTCTTTAATTGCTTAGGGATAGTTGCTTCTTTCCTCTGTTCTTTGGATTGCTTCAAGGATTTTCTGAAGTGTTGGTTTCTTAGACATGTATTCTTTCATCTCATTTATGTTGTGAAAGATTTTTCTTTCTCTTTTGACTATAATTGACATTTTTGCTGGATATTGTAGTCTGGGTTGGCATCTAAAGTCATTTAGCACAAGGAATACTTTGGTCCATGTTCTTCTAGCTTTCTTCGTTTGGGCTGAGAAATCAGCTGTGATTCTGATGGTTTTACCCTTATATGTAACTTGTTGTTTTTCTCTTGTGGCTTTCAGTTTTTGTCTTTGTTTTGAGCATCTAGTGTTTTAACAATGATATGGTGTGGGGAGTTTCTTTTCTGGTCCTGTCTATTTGGTGTTCTATGTGCTTCTTGTATTTGTATGGGATTGTCTTTTTTCAATTTGGGGAAATTTTCTTCTATTAGCCCATTGAATATCTGGCCAATAGTGCTGTCTTTGGGACTCCTCTCCCTCCTCTATCCCTATGATGCAGAGGTTTGGTTTTTCATAGTGTCCCACATTTCCTGGTTGTTCCACTCTAGTGGTTTTTTTTTTTTTTTTTTTTTTTTTTTTTTTTTTTTTTTTTTTTTTTTTTTGTAATCTTTACTAGAGCTGTCTTTGTGATTTTTCTCCTCTAGGTCCTTCTTGAATTTTCAATCTCTCCCTATAGTTCTTCCACCATTTGTCATTATCTCTCTCTAGGTCCTTCCTGAGTTTTTCACTTCTCTTCCTTAGTTCTCTGATTTCTTTTGGATGTGTCTGCAGTTGGTCTTCTAAGGTCGGTGTCTTGGCTTCTTTCCTAGGAGATCTCATTGTAGGGATCTTCTGTAGGTTTGGTAGAGTTCAGTGTGGATTTATGAGCTTTCCCCATTTGTGTGTGTGTGTGTGTGTGTGTGTGTGTGTGTGTGTGTGTGGTGTGTGTGTGTGTGTGTGTGTCTTTGGCATGTGGATTTGTCTGTTTGTTTGTTTTTTTGAATTCTGGGACTTCAACATTGGCTGCACAGACTATAACCGCCAATGCTCCACCTGTTGTGTCCTCTGCACCAGAGCTCCACCAGGATGACTTGGGGGGAGGGGGGAGCATGGGGTTGGGTTGCTACTTTGTCCTGCACACTGGTAGGCCCTCAAATGTCCAGGCAGGTCTACATTGCCTCACTGGAACCTCACTGACTCTGGGCAGGTGTCTGGAGTGGGAGCTGGGAGTTCCGGGGGCTGACAGCATGCCCCCCAAGAGCAAGGCGAGACCACCTTGACTCACCAGAACTTCACTGACTCTGGAAAGTTGTCTGGAGTCCCTGTGGAGAACTCTTAAAAGACTCAAAATGAACCTCCCGCCTGATCCAGTCATACCACTCTTGCATTTATAGCCACAAGATGCATCCTCTTGCAAAGATATGTGCACACGAATGTTTATTGCAGCTCTCTTCACAATGGTGAAGAACTTGAAGCACCCCAAGTGTTCCTCAACTGATGAGTAGTTAAAGAAAATGTGGTTCATCTACACAATCAAATTCTATGCACTGTTAAAGAAAGAGGACATCATAAAATTTGCAGGTTATTGGATAGAACTAGAAGCTGTATGCTAAATCAAATACAGTCCCAGAAAAACAATTAAAGTATGGTGTCCCTCATTTGTGTGTCCTAGCACTAAATCCTTATTCGTAAGGCAAACAGAGTAATTTTATTTTTGATTTTTATTAAGTATAATACCTGCTGCTACTATTAAAAAGTACATTAAAACATACATCAAATTGCTATGTAATTTAGGAATGTAAAGTAATATTTATTTTTACCTGCATGCAAATCTCCTGTTAAAATATGAATCCTTAAACACATTTTGGAAGTAGCCTATAGCTTATTTTCATACATTATAATTTTGGTATATGTGTGGAGTTTATATATGCATATTTTGGAGCTATATAAAATTAAAGGGAACAGCAACAACAATAACAAAAATGACTTGTTCAAAGAAATGACAGAAAGAGTAAACTTCTGCCCACAACAGCAAACTTTTTCATTGAAAACTTTTAAAAAAGACTGAGGAAAAAAAATACAAGACATGTAGGGCAGAATGGAGGAGTTTTGGCAGGTCGGGGGGGGGCATGGAAAGGGGAATGTGTCTAAAGTAGATTAAGAAATATTTTATGAAATGCTCAAAAGTATAATAGAAATTTAAAAAACTAGTTTATTCACTATGGCTTGTCTTTCAACTTCATGCAGCTCTGAATTTCTTTTTGGAAATAAAAGTTTATCTTCCTATGAAATTTAGAAAAATGCTTTAATAGATGTAAAACAAAATGTAACATTTTAGCAATTTATTCATTAAACAACCTATGGTTTTTAGATGAACAAGAATAAACTTTTACCTCCCATAGAGTAAATAATAAATGAATATTACATAAATAAAAGAAAAATGCTTGAATGAAAATGTTAAGGAATTTTTAGTTGTTAATATTTCTTACTCTTTGATTTGCTACATTTATTGTCTAGGGTCTACATTTATAGAATTTACATAAAAGTATAAGATTTTATTTCCTTAAATGTTATTTTATAAAGACTATATTCTGTAGTATGATAATGACTATGTATGGAAAAGGTTCCTAGTTGAGTATTATTAAAGAAACTCTGAAGAGTGTACTTATCCACCTTTTCTAACATGAAATGACTTTAAACTTTAAAAAATTTATGTGAATGAGTGTATTGTCTGCATGTGTGTAAGTGCATCTGGATCATGCAATGCCCATGGAAATCAGAAGATGACCTTAGAGTTACAGATAGTTAGCTTCCATGTGGGTCCAGGGAATCAAATCTTGGTCTCCTGCAAGAGTAGCCAGTGCTCTTAAATACTGAGCCATATCTCTCCAGCCTCATACTTCCACATTTCTGTGATAATGAAACTGATTCAGTTTTTAACACAGAATTTCTCAAAAATATCTTCATAATGTCTAATATATAAGAATACAAAGAAAGCTGTAGGACATATGTTCCAGTTTTAATTATGGACGTATCCTAAATTGTATATGTTAACTAGTAAGCCTATTCTTCAAAGAATGTTATAAGAAATTAAGAAAATTCCTGACTGCATAAGTAGCATAACCTCGTGTCTAGAACAACAGTAGAAAATGTCAAATGACTTCATCAAAAAGCAAAAGAAAACATGTAGAGAAGGGAAAGGAAGTGGGGAGTTGAGGTGGCAATTATTCTCATTGCCTATGTGCATCCCATCATTTCTTGGTTGAGTGACTCCATGTACATATTCAAGATAAACTTAAGTGGTTTGTATGTACATAATTATGGATGGCTTACCATTTTATTTTCTTTGTGAGACTCATCAACATACTAGCCATCACTTGCCATTATATAATGACTAAATATAAATATTCTTGCATAGTAAATCTGAGACATTATATATATATATATATATATAGTATATATATATATAAATATATATATATATACTATGTATTATATATTTTTTTTTTTTCCTGGAACACAGCTCTGGATGCTTAAATTTAAGACTGGTTTTGTATTACAATTGCAGGCTTTGCTGGATACAACACAAACTACCTGGCTTATAAACCAAAATTATTTACTATCTGACCCTCAATGGAAAAGATATTTTGGACATCTGGCCAAGATAGTCTACATGTTAATTCACATCATTTTTGCTACCAATATGCAAAGAATGTACTAATTTCTTTCCTCAAACAGTAAGGGTTAAACTTAGGTGGATTCATAATTTGCCTTTGTTTTACCAAGAATGTCAGAAATATACTTGAGGCCTGGAGAGATGCCTCAGCAGGTAAGAGCCTGAGCTGCTCTTCCAGAGGACATGACTTCAACTCCCAGCACCTTCATTAGGTGGCTCACAGCAGCTTGTAACTCCAGCACTGAATTCAGGAGCATAACCCACACACAGAGATGCACATATATACATAACTTAAAGTCTCATAAAATAGATTTAAAAACAAATGCAGCTTGACTTCAAATCTAAACAGTTTAGACATCATGATGTGGTATGCACATCTACTTGGTTGAGAGTGGAGTTCTTACATTTTTGGCACCATAGCTATCTACTTAAGTAGTCAAAGAAAATTCTGTTGTACAAATTGCTTAGCATTTTATTTATGTGGTTCTAAGCACATTTCCAAATAGCATGCTTGGGTTCATTCTTGAATATCTGTCTGTCTACACTAGGTATTGCTTTGGCTAAGCTGCCATCTTATTTCCCTCCTGAATGTTTCCTCATGCACATTTTATAGAAATATTATTCTGTCATACAAATAATTCTTGTTTTTGATGTATTGTTCAAGTTTTTACTCTTATTAAGTATCTAAAACACTACACGTGTTTGATTGTCTTCCATTAAACTTAGCATATGTGAGTCATTAAAGTATTGTTGTTGTTTCATCTAAACAGGGATATTTCACTATTTCATCTTTATAGATTCCATTTATCTTCACTTATTTTGGTTTCTATTTTTCAGTACTGAAGGCAGATACAAGTATTCTAAAACACTGGATGTATGTATTTTGGCCTCTGGAGAACATAAAAGACTTACCCATGTCTAAAATGGAACAACCATAAGTCAATACTGAGAGGTTCAGAGAAACTGCTCAATTCTAATCAATTCACATCAACAAAAATCTATTGAATGCCTAAGCGCTACAGAATTATATGTGGAATACAAGCCTTTCTGAAGAGGGGGTGCTGCCTCAAAGCAGAGACCTAAGAGTCTCTGAGGAAGCAAACAGATCTAGGGAAAGCAGTTTCTACAAAAATGCCATTGGCAAATAGTGGACTATACACCTATTCATCCCAAATCCTGGGGAGTTCTGATTGTCTTCATTTCAAAAAACTACAGGTGACAATTAGAAGCAAACACAGGCATCAAACTGTACACTGGTACTGAGCCGAAATGTCCCTAATCATGACTTCAGCAAAACCTGGTGGCCTATTCACCCCCTCTTTTCAGGTAGATATTTATTCAACCTGTTGTATTATGTACAATTAATAGACAGAGTCATAAACTCATTTAGATGAGTTTAAAATAAACTATTTAGACAAAGAGAAAAATTAGAAACCTTGACCTGATAGAAATCATATCAAATTTTCAGTCCATATGTACAAACCTGTTAATCCAATAGTTAGAAATGTCAAGCATTGTGTTTGATCACACAAAGCACTTAGATATGGTTCTGTTTCTATGTCCTGGAAGTCTGCTTTCTGTAAAAGGGGTAAAAGCATTATAAGAAAGCACCAGTGGTAAAATGGAAACCTTAGATATGGGGGCCTGAGCATACTGGAGACAGAACCCAGGGCCTTATGCAGGCTAGCAAAATGCCCTTTTCCTAAAGGAAAATCTTAACAGTTATATCTTTTTTTTTTTTTTTTTTTTTTTTTTTTTTTTTGGTCTTTTTGAGACAGGGTCTCCCTGTAGCCCCAGCTGGCCCAGAACTCATTCTGTAGACCAGGCTGGCCTTAAACTCACAAAGATCCACCTAACAGTTATCTTTTAATGGTTCTTTCTGTAAATGTGTCCTGATAGAATACTTTAAATAGAGGATGAGCCTTAAATTGTAGGTATTTCAGAAGTCTGTGCAAATAAACATAAAGTTAAACTGTTTGGACATAAGGTAATGAAAGAAAGTTGCTCACTCAGAGACAGAGAAAGGCAACAGCTTCATAAACCAGAAATGAGGAAGCCTTCAGTTATGGGACAGTGAAAAGAATAATTGGAACTTAGTTATGTCTAATATACAATCTGAAGTAGTCTGTTCTGAGAGAATCATACTTTTTTTCCTTGTGAACCAGCATCCATTCAGTGGGATTTTGTTGTCTGATTCCATTTTATTGTGGTTGATTGATTCATTGATTAATTTATTTTTGTAGAAATTGAGGAGCCAAATTCACATTTGAAATAGATATTTAGAAAAATGACAGCTTTCAAGACTCCAGAGGAAGATGTGACCAAGAATTGCAAGTTTTCTGGAAACTCGAAATACCTTAGGGAGTTGAGAAATGGCTTTGGATTTCTGTAGAGCTATAGGATATAGCAAGCTTGTATCAGGAGATTTTAATTTGTAATTTTGATTTATTTACTTAGAAGTGTGTTCTTACTAGGCAGGCCAGGCTGATTACTCAAACTCCCAATCCTTTAGGAGACTTATCAAACTACATTTTAGGGACTTGAAAGTTCCTCTGTCTCTCTTGCTCTCTCTCTCACGCACACATATCCATACCGATTTTTATTTAATTCTTTTTAAATTTTTATTTATTTTTTATGTGTATGAATGTACTGTCTGCATGTAGGCTTGTGCACCCGTGTCGTGCAATGCCTCGGAGGTCAGAAGAGGGTGTTGGATTCCCCTGGAACTGGAGTTAAAGACAGTTCTCAGCCGCCATGTGGGTGCTGGGGATCGAACCCGCGTTCTCTGCAAGAGCAGTCGGCGCTCTTAACCACTAGGCCATCTCTCCAGCCCATGATCTTTTTTAAATTTTATTTATTTATTTTATGTGTATGAATGTACTGTCTGCATGCAGCTTTGTGAACCTGTGTTGTGCAATGCCGCGGAGGTCAGAAGAGGGTGTTGGATTTGCCTGGAACTGGAGTTAAAGATAGTTCTCAGCCACCATGTGGGTGCTGGGGATTAAACCGGGTCCTCTGCAAGAGCAGTCCGCGCTCTTAACCGCTAGGCCATCTCTCCAGCCCCAGCCCATGAATTTTTAGATAAAAGTCTACATACATTATGAACTATGACATCACATTTCTTGAATTTTTGAATATTTACTAGATTACTATGCAGACATGGAATCTATTCAGGAAGGAGCATGCGTGGTGATCAAAGCAATGATAGATGTGTGTGCAAAGGAAGATCATTTTGGATCCAAGAGATGTAGTTATGGGCACAGTGGACTCAGTTTTCTGGGATACAGAGCAAGTGAGTACCCATTCTAACTTGGACAGTTTCTTATTGCTTACAACTTACTGGAAGCAAGGCCTGTACTGCCAGTGCAGAGATACACCTTTTTCTATCCCTGGTTTAGAGGGAAAACATGTGACTTAGAGTCAACTAATACATTGCTTTTGTTCTCTTCCTTGATGATCTGTAATCTTGAGTCTGTAGCAGAGGTAATGGGTGGTGGGGGGTTGGTATGTCATTCCACTATTGAGAGCTACTCTATTACACATCTCATTCTCATGATTACAGTTGAGTAAAAGCATTTCCAGACACCCATTTGGTAGAATTGAATTACGTTTTCTCTAAATTTCTACATTTTCTTCAGTAGTTTAATTCTGTATGATGTAATTCTCACTTTTCAATTTGTTTCAATAATTTCTCTTGCAACAGAACTCTTAACTATCCAGGTGCTTCAGGATTAACTCATTGGCCCCCTTTTCTTCTTAGGTGTGATGACCATTCAGATTATCTCCTGTTTTACGGCCTTCACTACCATAGACTATCCTTCTGTTTTGTTTTGTTTTGTTGTTGTTGCTTTGGGGAGGAAAGGGTTTATTCATCTTTTTTTTAATTCTTTATTTTTTTCATTTTTTAACAATAAGTAATAATTTATGAGTACAAGCATCTTTCATGTAAAAACAATTTGCAAGCAGTTGTGCCCAAACCCACACAGCCCATGGGTCCCACCATCAAGTTGGGGGGGGGCTTCTATGTTCAATCAAGTTGATCAGATGAGTGTCCAGACTGTATTGCTCTAGTCTCATCATTCACCCCAATCGCAGCCCTTACATTCTATCATGACCCCTCTTCCGCAGATTGTTCCCTAGGCTTAGAAAAGGGGCACAGGTGGAGGAGAAGCAAAACAGTCTACTTTCTCTGGAGCTGTTGTCTTGGACTCTGGTCAGTTCTGGCTGTTTCCTTTCATGGGCTGACAGTTTGTCCATGAATAACCTTACAATCCTACTAATGAAGCACAAGTAATTAGATATATAGGTATTTAAACAGTACTAATTGTTATGGTATGTTACTTTGGTATAGACACAGATGTTTGGATGGTATGTTAATCCATGAATTACATTTTTTCTGTAAATTGGAGCCAACTGTTTATAAGAGGTAATCTCTTATAAAACTGGTAAAACTGCCTTTTTTAATTGACTAATAGACATAGGAACTGTGAAAAAGATTATTCTCTATTTAGATCCAAATAGAATACTAAAGTCTCCTTAAGCTATGCACTTAAGCAAAATATATTAATACAGGAGAGCTCTGATATCAGCAATGGATTACTCTACCAAGGAGATGTTGGCCAGGGGATCCAAGCACCCCCCCCCAAAAAAAGATAAAGGCTTCTTGCCTGTAAACTGGGATACCTGCAAGAAGAGAGGCAATAAGGCCCTGCTGTCGAAGACCTGATGTAAGCATGGGAAAGATGCATTGAGACTGCACTTGCAAGTGTACAGTTGGTCTCTGGAATACCAGAGAGTATTTCCAAAGGCCACTAAACCAATAAAGCAAATATAGGTCTCCCTGAGTCAAGCAAGACTCCTCCGTCAGCAGCAGCTACACCTCACCTGCCTGGATATACTGTGCAGCAGTGGAAGCCACATGCCTCTATATCCCAAATCTAATTGGCTATTAGCTCTCTCCTTGGAGGCATAACCCATGGCTGACGCCACAGCTTGCATCCTCTAGCATTTAGGAGATGTTATAAGCCACAGTAAGACCCTGTCATAGTTTATCCTTATAAAACTCTGAGTCATGTTTTCCAATTATTTCTTTCCTGACATTTCTTTTTTTTAATTTTTTTTAATTAATTTTATTTATTTCTGTATGTGTATGAATGTACTGTCTGCATGCAAGTTTGTGCACCCGTGTCGTGCAATGCCGCGGAGGTCAGAAGAGGGTGTCGGATTCCCCTGGAACTGGAGTTCTCCTGGAATTGGAGTTTCAGATGGCTCTCGGCCGCCATGTGGGTGCTGGGGATCGAACCCGGGTCCTCTGCGAGAGCGTCGACACTCCTAACCGCTAGGCCATCTCTCCAGCCCCCTTTCCTGACATTTCTATGTGGTTACTTAGTAGTCATTTCAAATTTAGTATATCCAAAATAAAAAATTATTGATTCTAACTTTGTGTTGTGCTACACAAGCCTAATATCCATGTTGTCCAATGCAGGCTTTATGAGAATGGAGATTAGGTTAGGGTTGTTTGCCATTGCTGTTGCCTGTGTAGAACAGTCACCAGTCTGAACAAGGTATCAAATACATTTTTAAGGAAGGCATGAAACTTATGATGACATATCAAATAGGGCTCATAATATTCCTTCTTCTATTTTATTAGTGAAAATACTGAGGATGTTTGAAATAAAGCAAACTTTAAAACTCACAGTTTTACCATGGCCAACCTGTCTGACTTGTGTCAATCAGGCCCAGGTTTTATGTTTACCATTTGTCCTAACACTTTCAGACTATTAAATTCCCCCGAGTATCACTGAATTAATTTAACAGCTAATTTCTTTCTACACTGAATGTAGAATGGTTTTCCAGTTCCCAATTTTAGTATACCTAAACAAAAGAAACACATTTGAAATTTCAGGAATGACAACAGGTTTCTTTCCAAATTGTCATTGTTGACTGTGGTGTTTTTCTGACTGACCAGTATCTATGTTCTATTTCCTTTTCCTCAGCAAATGTCTCATTACACCTCTTTTGGTCAAGAAATACTTCCTCTAATCAATTTACTCTATCAGCCAGAGATTGCTGATCAGGAAAAGTTTGACTTTGAAGATAGAGAAACAAAACGAACATTGATATTTAACTTCTAGAATTCACAATGCTGGGCATGGCATTGTGAAAGGGCATAGACGCACACTGTTAGGGGTCAGATATTGGCGATACCATTCTAACCTGACTTCTGTGTTCTCTACAAAGCCGCCTCCCTCGCTCTTGAGTGCGACTGGTTGTCTGCTGATTCTGAATAAATCGGCCAGAGCCATTTCCTTTTGTTTGCAACCTAAACTACTGAGTGATTCATCAATGCCCTTCAAATAATTCCTGGTGTCTTTTCTTGACCCAGCTTCTATAAGGCTGGCTCTATTTGTCTCATCTTATTATTTCCCCATATCTAAGAAGTGAGTTTAGTGATTATTTACTTAAGCAAATTACCTGATCCAAAATGAAGGATTAACATCTTTAAAATAAGCCATTAATTACTTTTCCAGTCACTTAAAATTGTACTTGGTTTATGAAGGAACATAAAAATACATGTTTAGATATAGAGGAACATTTTAGTCACTCCTGAAGAAGAGGCACAGGTGAAGCTTTACCTACAATCATTCTCCACCAGTGCTTCCATAACATAAACACCATCGTCTTTGAATGGCTCCTCGGCTCTAGCTCCTTTGCTCCCATGCTGCCACCAGCAGGGGGAGGACTAGCTAACTTATCTTCCAGGAATTTCCTTTGTCCAGCACTAACTCTAGAGAAGGGTATCATTTCCTGGAACAGACTTTAGAACATTGGTTGGCCATATTTCCTCATGAGATTGCTGTTAGTATAATTGAAACTTATTGGGAAATAGTGTTAGTTTTTTTTTTTTTTTTTTTTTGGTCCTGAGTCAAGGTTTATAGCAGCTTTACTGGAAATCTCTGCATTAGGATCATTTTGTTCTTTAAATGTACAGGTCTCTTGGTGGCTTCAGCAGAAAAAGGTAATTGGAACAGAGTGTTTATAAATTTTTAGGTCTCAGACCCTAAGTCTGGCTTAATATTTTATTCTAACTCCTAATAATTCCTTATTACCGGGGCTTGGAATTTCAAGAAACCTCAATACAAAATACATCTGTACATACATATTCAGGCTTATGTACAGAATATCATGGAATTGACATATACATCCCTAAGTATATTCATTAGAAGGATGATCATCCAGGTTATATAGTGATTTATTATAATACTTGGAAACATGTTCTGTTCTTAATTGTTTAAATTATTCACGCTATTAATTTTTTAGAGGGTAAGGTGTATTACTGTCTTATTTTATTTTTCTATTCACAACACTCAGAAGAGTGTCTGGCATGTATTGGAGATGTAACAAATATTTGTTCAAGGAAAGAATGTCTCGATCTTTCAAATAGTTTCACATGCACATGGGTAACACTAGCCAGGTGCCTCATTATCCACAGAAGCATATTTAATCACCCTGTACTTCAAAGATCTTACCTGTGAAGAGGGCATACAAGCCTCCTCTTATTTACTAAGAAGTTGTGAGCACTGCATCTGAAAAAGCTACTAAAGGACACTCCACAAATGTCAAGAGGAACAACTGTGTTGATGAAATAATAACAATTTATATAATTTGGGTAAATACATATTCCCTTGTCTTCCTGGGCCTTTCAAGAAAGGGGAAATAGGCATGGGGACACATCAGAATAATCACATTCATTGAGCAAAGCAAGAACACTGCAAATAAGAACAAGCACAAAACTAATCTCTTAAATCAGTGTTTCCTTCTACTTGTTCTCCACATCCTAGGAGATTCAACCCCCCTATGGAAAGGATGGGAGAGACTAATTAGTAGTGAGCTTACTGCACTGGGGTGTGAGACGATCTTTAGCCACACTGAACTTACCACTCTCTGATCCTATACAAGTTTATGAAGATAATATAGCAGATACAATTGAATACCATAGATCCCATGTGGTAACTGACTGCCACATCCAGAGTCTGATTCCTCTTTGCTCAAGACCTCACAGTGTGTCCAGTACAGCTGGGTTAGATACCCTGAGAAAGAGACTAATTCCAGCCCTAATGCTGGACAGTGGAGTCCATATGTTATTGGCATATGGCATCCAGACTCTTTGAATCAAGGGCACCACAGGCCAAAGTTTCTGCTTTGTTTCTCTTTGGTTTTTCAGCTATATGAGACTTCCCGGGCATTTCCACAGCATGCGTAGATTGCCAGATTTCCAATTTCAAGAAGGTACATCCAGGAAATGGAAAGGGCTTAGAATGTACCTGCTCTCTCTACCGACCAAAACACACCTGGGAGTACTAATTTTAGGTTCTCATCAGCTGTGACAGCAAAGCTGTTGCACCCGTTAATTCATAATCAGTGAAGGGTAAGTGTGTTTATAGATGTTGTTAGAAGTCAAGGAGAACATTGTATAGCTTTTCACTTAAGTGTCGTGGTTTTGGGTGTGGTTTTGGGTAAAGTAGATTTAGTATTCAGTTATTCCAGGGGAGCACTAAGTATCTCTGCAAATCGCGGAAAAATAAATTGCCACTCTGGTGTATATTTAAGGACTTCTATTATAGGCACATAACAATTCTATGATATATTCTTTTATAAAATTGGAATATTCAGCTACATATTGAGGAATATACTTGAAAAAATCTAAATTCTTGAACAGACAAGAAAGACAAAAAAATTATGAACTTTCTTTTCTCTTTTTTTGTCTTTTTGTTCTTTTTGAGACAGGGTCTCCCTTTAGTTCCAGCTGTCCTGGAGCTCACTATTGTAGACTAGGCTGGCCTTGAACTCACAGAGATCCACCTGCTTCTTCCCTCCAGTGCTGGGATTACAGGCTTGTGCCTCCACGCCCGGTTACTAACTTTCTTATTCTTAGTTATGTGAATCTGTGTAAATTACTTGCCTCCATTATTTAATTATTATTGTAATTATTTAATCTTTAATTACCTCATTTCTTAAAACGAAAGTAGAAAACAATTCATTATAGTACTATATGGCTGGAATACAGTAGGCATGTAAAAATATCAGTTCGGACTGGAGAGATAGCCTAGCGGTTAAGAGCACTGCTCTTAAGAGGACTGCTCTTGCAGAGGACCTGGGTTCGATCCCCAGCACCCACGTGGTGGCTAAGAACCGTCTATAACTCCAATTCTAGGAGAACTCCAGTTCCAGGGGAATCTGAGACCCACTTCTGACCTCCGCGGCACTGCACAACACGGGTGCACAAACCTACATGCAGACAGTACATTCATACACATACAAAAATAAATAAAATTTAAAAAAATATCAATTCAATTCTCTACTAACAAGTTGAACAACATGTTCTTTTAAACTGAAGTCCACTGTCTTTAGTTCATGGCACATGACTTTGAACAGTATATCTGACTTTTATAAATTCACATATGTTTTAGATAATTTACATCTCAACGATTGGGTTGAGCTGCAGTGAATATATTCACAACTGAACATTGCAATCAAGGCAAGGCACCTCACTTAAGCTAAAAAATGATTACCTTCTACTGAAGACTTATAATTCAACAGTTTATCCCTTCCAGAATCAGAAAGGCACAGATTAAAGCAGCTGAGAGCAAGAGGACTCATAAACCTCATCCTGAACACGTCCTTGATGGCTCTCATGGACTCATATGCTCTATCTTTTTCTAGCAGGACCCACACACTTGCCACATGGACACCAGCTTTCCTGTTACGTGTTTAAAGCATCATATGGGTAAGTCAGTCATACCAGGGCCATGAGTCATAGCCTCATGAGAATGTTGAAGTACGCAGTGATTAAGCTTTGCAGGCAAGAACATGGAAAGATCACATGTGAATATAGCACATTCTTCAAATTCTACCAAACCAAGAAGAAATCCCAAGAAGAAATTTAGTGGTAGAAAGGTTAATAAGACAATTAGATTTATTTTAAGGAGATCTTTAGGTAGGTTGTCCAGGGAAATTAGAATATAGCCAAGATTTCTAGAATAATTTATAGTTGTCAAGTTCAGAAATCCATTAATGATAATTAGCTTGTCTCCATCTTTAAGAACTTACAAAGAACGAGAAGTCAGAAGCTAGAAAATGAAGAATTAAAATTAATTCTTTGAAGAAGAAATTATATAAATGGAAAAATATTACCATGGGAACAATACTGAGCATGAGTAAGAAACCAATATATTTTTCCTTCTGATTGTTGCTTGTTTATTTTAGACTGCCATCTTGCCTGTGAATGTGAGCACATTAAACATTTAATACTTCTTTTATAGGAACAGTCACAGAAGATGACTAACTGTTCATAAGTTAACTCACTCAGTTTCTAAGGCTCTTCCCCTTATTGTGGATGCTGGGAAAGTTAAACAATCAATTTTATG
The DNA here is from genome assembly GCA_009823505.1 of Rhizomys pruinosus. Taxonomy (NCBI): domain Eukaryota; kingdom Metazoa; phylum Chordata; class Mammalia; order Rodentia; family Spalacidae; genus Rhizomys; species Rhizomys pruinosus. The sequence goes on along the minus strand of VZQC01002408.1, from coordinate 429,602 downwards.
TCTATGAGTGTATCGCTTGCATGTAGGAAGGTGCACCTGTGTTATACAGTGATCTTGGAGGTCAGAAGAAGGTGTTGAATCCCCTGGAACTGGAGTTATAAATGGCTGTTACCCACCATGTAGAAGCTGGGACTTGAATCTTGTTCCTTTGCAAGAGCAGTCATTGTTATTAACCACTGATCGATCTCTCTAGTTCCTTAACAATCTATGTTTTTTTTCTTTTTTGTATGTGTGCATCTATGTTGTACAATGCTTGTGGAAGCCAGAAGAGGGCATCAGTTTCCCTGGAACAGGGTTTACCTATGGCTTTTAATCACTATGTAGGTGCTGGGAACCTTACCAGGTTCATTGCAAAAGCAGCCAGGCTAGGGACAGCCAGGGCAGTACAAATAGAATTCTTCTGTAGACTGCTTGGAGGGCTCTTGGTTTTCCTAACGAAAGGAAGAGATGAGTGGAGTAACCCTATTCCTCACCTTATTCCTTTCTTTTGTTAAAATATACATTCCATAAGGCTGGAGAAATGGCTCTGCTGTTAAGAGGACTGACTGTTCTTGTGGAGTATTCTGTAAGGTTCTCAGCCATCCATAGCTACAGTTCCAGGACATCTAATGCCCTTCTGGCCTCAATGGGCATTGCATGAAGCCAAACATTCATGCATTCATGCACATAAAATAAAAATAAATATTAAAAACTTATATGTCATGCTTTGGGTTGAAGAAGTCATTTTGTTATTATGAAGCAATAACAGAAGGTCAAAAAATTACAAAAATATTGGTTTTGATTTTATTGGGCTGATAACAGTTGTCAACATTTATCTTGCTAGTTAGGAAATGTAAATTTCAATTTAAGGCATTTGACATATTTTATATTCATTGTCACGAACATATTACTATGTATATAAGGTGTTTGGAGTCTCTTCTTTGTTGGCTGTGTGAAGTCTGATAAATTTTTACTAAAAGAGACAGTTCTTGTAATTGAGACTACTGAAAGTTGAACATGATAATTTACAGTGTTTGGCAGCCTTGTAAAGGATACAAGACTCATTGATGAAGAAAGTGTTCCACAGACCATAGGCAATTACTCATTTGTAGTGATCTGTTTAAATGCAGGATTTCAGTAGTCAGAGTAGGAGAAAGAAGGAAATTCCAAGACTCACATAAAATGGAATAAGAAAGATGAGGGAGAAATGAGGTGCTAGCCATAGCATCGCATCAACTCCATTTCTGTGTTACTCCTTCTTCCAACTTCTGAGTCCTCATGGGCACCTCTGTCTTCTCCCTCAATACCTCAGTTGTTCTGGTTTCCTCCTTCTGTGAGATTCTATATATCAGCTCCAATTGCTTGTGTTTACTGACAATGCATCAAACACTTCCACGGCAAGAAACAAGGATTACATCAGAACGACTGGAAAGTGTTCATCAGATTATTATAATGTTATTCTCTTCTTCCTCTGCTGCAGAACTAAACAAGGAGGATGGGATTGAGTACAGTTCAAAGTGTGCTACTGGGGAGATGTCCTGTGACTCCTCACTTGACATATGCTGTGAAGAAACAGGCTAAGTATAGATTTTGTGGAACAGATAGCTGCTGTAGTGCCATTCTTCCTCCAGAGAAAAATAGAACAGAACAGATAATCAATTATCCAATAAAACAAACATGTCTTCAACTCTGATGCTATGCATCTCTCAAATAAAATTGCTAAGCAGGATGGTAGGTACTCAAACTCGGTATTGAAATTAATTGTAAAGATTGCTTGGAAGTAATCTGAAAAGGCTTGCAGCTTTTCTAATTCACAGACTCTCCTCCCTTTAAAATTTAAGTGATAGAAAATAATGAAGAATATCGTGTGCATAAACATGTTTTAATTTCTTCGTCTTTAATTTAGTTTTTGACAATTTCATACATGTATATACTGATTTTTGTCTACGAAACGAAAAGATAAAAATCTCTTGACTAGTTGTTTAATGAATTTTAGGGGAAGCTATAGAAAAATTATCTTTTTTTTGTCTTTTGAGACAGGGCCTCCCTGCAGGTCCAGCTGTCCTGAATTCTCTGTGTAGACTAGGCTGGCTTTAAACTCACAGAGATCCCCATGTCTCTGCCTCTCTAGTGCCAGGATTAAAGGCATGCACCACCATATCTTATTTTGGAAGGTGCTACATACAAACAGAAACTAAAATATATATGAAAATAATTAGGCAACAAAGAACAGAGGAGTTTTTATGGCACTTCTGTTTCAAAACAGTGGCATGTGGTCTTGTCTCATCCTACTCTTACTTTTCCAAAGCTTAAAAACACAGAGAACCACGAGATGAGTCCTGATATCTTATATAGATTTTGTCCTACAAGTTAACATCGAAATAAGAATAAGATTTGGAAACTTAATTAGTATATTGCTCTTGGCGAAGAACAGGAAAATAAAGCACTGCATAATTAAGTTCCTGTTCTTGATGTGTGAAGCATGAGTTGTGCACTCTGAAGCCATAATATCAGCATATACTGTCTCCACATCCCATAGGAATCAGAAAATAACATAGCAGAAATGAACCTTAGTAAAGCCTGCAGAAGAGCAAATGAACAGAATTCATCTACAGAAATTTCATATAGCACAGGAGCATCTTGTATAGGAAAGAGCAAAGTACAAAGTGGTCAAGATACCTAATCTTAATGCAACAGCAAAGGAGGGAGAGAATGACAAATGGAAATCTCTATTGTGGTTAATATGTGGAGGAGAACAAAGCATGAGGGAATGAACATTTTTAAAGCCAAAGTTGAAAACAGACTAATTGGACTCAATCTTGATTAGATTAAAATTGTTACCTAGGCAGGTTGTTATCATTAACTTCTATGTAAATAATGTTGATATTTTCTCCAGGTAAATTTTCTAGGAGACAGAGGCCATAGATCCAGAAAAAAAATAAGAAATATACTTTTATTTCAATTAATTGTTCTATTTATCATTTGTTTTTCAGTTCTTTATAATGGGAATATCAGCATCTACACAGCATTGTGAGAAAGCATACAAAGCAGAAAAAAACTTTGAAGAGTTACCTGTTTTAAAATAAACTCAATCAATACGTCAAATGTGACAATTCCTACATAGTAACCAAATGTACCACCAGAGTTCGACAGTCAAGATTTGACGGTCTCTGAAACTGAATGTGCTAAGTAGAAAATTCTTTGAGGAGTGGATCAGTAAGGAAAGAAATATGGAAATGTATCTTATACTGGGGACAGTGTACAGAAGGCTTAGTCATTAAAAGGCCTGCACACAAGCATGTGGACATAAATCTGGGTACCTAGAACCTATCTTCAAAACTGGACATGCTAATAAACAAACAAACAAAAAAACTAGGCATGCTAATAAATGCCTATAATCCTAATACTGGGGACACAGAGCCTGGAGGATCCTAGAGCTCAGTGGCCAGATGGACCTAGAGAATCACTGAACTCCAGGTTCAGTGCAAAAACCTTGTTTCAAACATAAGATGAAGAGTGTCTGAGAAAGACACATGATATTGACCTCTGGCCTCTATGTGTTTACCTGGTACACAGGTCAATGAAAATATACACCATATGTGCACACACAGAAATGTGGAGACACCCATATGCCACATATACATGAGAAAACCTGCATTTTGCTATTTTAAAGTATTATTACTAATAGTTAATAGCACTCTATCCACAATAGTCTAATAACAACTAAAAGAACTAGCCTATATTTGGGTTGTATATATTACTGCATTTTGCCTACAAAGAGTATGGAAATAAAAGCAAAGAAATCAGATGCTTCTTATGGTGGTACCATGCAAAATAGCACACCTAATTAGTCTGGCTAAAAGTTATAGTCAGAGGTGTTTCTTGGAGTCCTTCAGGCACCACTGGGCATATTGATGCATTCAAAATCTGATGAGTGAGCCTGTGCTTCTAGGTTGCGATGATTTACTGACAATTGATGGGGGAAAATTTGATAAAACCCCTCATTAATAGATTGCGTTTTCTTTTCTCTCTGAGACAAACTCCTAAAATCAGCTGTAAACATCTCATTAATAGGAATAAAGCAAGGGAAGATAATTAGTTTGGGTCATCAATCAAGTTTTCAACTTCTGTACCCCAGTCAATGTTCTCAACAATTCAGTAGTTAGAGCAAAAAGAGCTCAGTTCTGAAAGCTTACAATGTCTTGTTTATTACTAATAATTTACTTGGAACCATCCAACTCTGAGTATATGTCTTGGCATCTGAAAAGACTGTGATAATTGAGTGAGAATATGCCATTTCTTCAGAATTTCTCATTGTGTGGCTATGAAAACATTGGCATAAAAATATTTAAAATATAATATTATAATATAAAATATAAGCAAGCTTTATATGTAATAGAACAGTGATACAGAGAGTGGCTGTGTATAATTGTGTGACGACTAAATGTTTGGGTTCTATTTGATACTTCTTGGTACCCGCATTCATCCAGAAAGTTAAGAGTCCAGACATAAGAGAATAAGAGCTGTGCTAGTTCAGGGATATAGCAAAGATCTAACATAAGTAACAGATCCTAGCTAAACCTTATTATAAAAACAAATATGTATGTTTCTAATTCCTGTTTCATAATCTACTATCCAGAAATTTGCTTTAATGAATTAAAGATCGAGTTATCAAAACTCAACACAAAGCACAGGAAAAGATATTAAGCCTTTCTAAATGGATGAAGGAAATGTGGGTTGTGGTTAAATACATTTATGTGTAAAAGGAAAATCGAAATTATCTAAGGATAGATTAGTTGTCGTTTCCACTATGGTCCAGTTTATACAGTATGTTTGTATTTGTGTCTCTGAATGATAGCCCGAAAGTTTAGAACATGTATTACCATTTGAAATGCATCTTCCCAAGTAGATGAAAAGATTTCATCTGTTATAATATTTTATATAATACCATTATAACAGCTGATGAAGAAGCCCGATGACTGCATGTCTGTGTATTTCTTTGCAAGTTGACTCAGAAGTTATTGGGAACCAGGTCTGCATGGGAATGAGACCCTTCTGCCTATGGAAGGAATTAAACAAGGAAAAAGGAGGATTGGTCTACTTGAAGGAAAAATACTGCAGAGCTGCATGTGCATTTGGGTCACAGGATTTCTAACAAAAAAAAATCTGCTGATTTCCTATATATTTCTCCATAATGAATGAAAATGTATATTTATTTATGTGCAGTTCAAGAAATTATTCAATGATGTTCTTTCAGGTGGCAATGGATCTCTACCTCCTAACTGTGATCTATGGCTCCAAAGGGACACATATAAGAAAGAAAGCTCTCTTACCAGGTTTCCCATCTGGTACTCAACAAGCACCTAAGCAAGTCTTAATAATCACTTAAAACAAGAACGTTAATCTTATTCAGGTCCTAAAAACAGAGAAATCCGACGTCCTGACTTTAATTTGTATAACATTATCTTACTGAAGTCCTTTGCATATTTATAGTGATGGGAAAAGACTCAGAATGGTTAAACTTCAGGGTTCTTCAATTTCAATGTATGGAGACCAATTTAGTTGATATTTAGAACTCGCACTCTCACCTATCAATGTGGTGACCACCAATATCCAAATAACAACCTCGGGAAATGTGTAACCCCATTTCTTACCAAATAAAGGTAAAAGGAAAAAAATTAAAAGTACCACAGAAACAGCCACTTTTGAATTGGAAATACTCAAATTTTAAAATGAACAAAGGAAATGTGTCCTGACTCTACTGGGAATGACTACAGTGTGTAGCGAGTGTCTATTTTGGGCTTTCAATAAAGTAAAATGGCCCTAGATACTTGGAGACAACTATGACAAGAAAAAAAAAAAAAAAGGATTTAGATTAAGATTAAGAAAAATAGATGGTACTCTATCCGTATTTTTTTTTTTTTTGGTCCTTTTGAGATGGGGTCTCCCTGTAGCCCCAGCTGTCCTGGAACTAGCTCTGTAGACCAGGCTGGCCTTGAACTCACAAATATCCGCTTGCATCTGCCTCCCAAGTGCTAGGACTAAAGGCATAGGCCATCACGCCCGGCTCTATCCGTATTTTATATAAATAGCAGTCCTACCCAAAGGGAGGAAAAAATAAAATTAATTCATTACATCTTACTTCCAAGCTGCTGGCTCAGAGATGCAAGGTCTCTGGCAAATACATAAATGGCAAACATCTTCTCAAGTAAGTGTGGAGATTTCTCTTCCTTTTTCCTTGTAAAGGATTAAAATAATGTTTTCAATGAGGTTTATCATTTTTCTAATTTCTAAAGTATAGTTTTTAAAGCTATAGAACAAAAATTTATTAATTTTAATTTTTGATTCATTGTTTTTGTAATATCACCTTTCTTAGAAACAAGAAATAGGATTCAATCAACAAACTAGATAAAATTAATAATGTTTTTTAAATTTTTAGCCTTATTAAATAGAAAATCAATGAAGAAATCCTAAATTACAAAACTGACAAATACTGACATGTAATGCTAAAATTTATTGTCAGCTTAGATAAAATTACCATATTTTGTTGATATAAATACAAAGTGAAAAAAAATGGGACAGAAATTTGTCAACAATATTCACATTAAGAGCTTGCAAATGCTCATATTAGAAAAATACACTTAGGATTCAAACATAAAGATAAAATCAAAATTTTACAGGCCAGGTATGCAGTCAGTGGTAGATTATTTATCTTTTCATGGTCATATTTGTGAACTCGAAAAATAAAAAGTAATCAAAGGCATTGAAAATGTTATTGAAATCTGCAGATTTAGTACATTTAGGATATATGTCTAATATAATGAAAGTAATGGGTAAGGCTTTCAAATGATAGTACTATATTCAAATATTAAATATAATGTAATAATAATAAAGAATTGATTATCATAGCAATAAATATATAGGCATATTTTTATTTAATACAACTCACATTTTTCTTAGACTTCTGGGGTGAGAAAAAGCTGATCTTCTTAAAGGGAAGGATTCTAGATAGGCCGACAAAACTACAGTGCATGAACTTGCACTGATATTTGGGGATATTTGGGGACACTAACTTGACTTGATTGACCTTAAATCAAATGAATTAATGCATAAATTCCAGAGGGAGGGGACTATAAGAGGGTGACAATAAGGAAGAGGATATAAGGATGATTAAGATGTGTAGAAAATACATAAAAATTCAATTTAAAAATTATAAAAACATGTGTGTACAATTGGAGGAAATACATAACTATATCTATGAAGGAAATAAACATGCTCATGGAGGAATAATCATTATTTCATTATTTTATTTTTTTTAATTTAAATTGTTTTTTATTCTTGTATGTGTATGAATGTACTGTCTGCACGATACGGGTGCAAAGACCTACATGCAGACAGTACATTCATACACATAATCATTATTTTATTAATGAAATCATAGAGATAATTTTTCTTAGTGCTTTATGAATCCATATATTTTCTAAATATTAAATTATTTTAAAATGTCTCAATTAAGATGTTCAATCAGAGCCAATAAGATGTTCCATAAAAACAAAGCCCTTTCGCAAAGGTTAACTGATGAGAATTTGGTCACAGCTAGGTGTACACGTGCTGAAGCAGGTATAGAAAGTATGACTGCTCAGACAATGCATGAACCTATTTCAGGAAGCCTTGAGGATGGGTGTGATGACTGATACTCTAGAAAAGAGGAGTGAGTTGCTGAATGCAAAGTTCCTTGTACCTTAAGAGAAGGCACTGGAGCAGGTGGAGCGGGCAGATGAAAGGTTTGAAGCACAAAGAAAGTTATTAATTGAGGTCTGTTGAACACGTCTGGGGACGAATTAACAATCAGAAATGCCCAGAGTTACTCCTCTTGACAAAAGACATCATTGGATAATCTGTACAATTTTGCAAAGGAAGGCTCTGGAAAGAATTTATAAACCAAAGAGCCAGTCACGATGGTACACAAAAAGGTATTGACTCCAAAAGAAACCTGGAAGGTTTAATCTATAATTAGCCATCATCGGGCATAGCATTCAGGGATTAGCTTTCAACTCAGGTCTATTATGTTTCCCTGATTGTTTCTAATCCTGTCTGTTTGATGCTTATGACTGGCATACTTTTCTCCACTTTAGTTAGGTGTTTTCATTTTTTTTTTATTTCCACCTGCCTAGAGTTAGAATTTCTACAAAACATCTCAATTTCTGACAGATCTGACTTAAAGTCTCAATCACCCTCATGAGCCATTTAACAGCATACAATTTAGCCTTACTTCCACATTTTATTTTGCTTTATTTTAGCTATTTTTTTTTATTTTTGTGTTTATGAGTGTTTTGCCTACATGTGTGTAAATGCACTTGTGTCATGCAATGCCCACAGAAGTCAAAAGAGGACATCAGATTCCCTGGAACTGCAGTTACAGATGATCATTAGTTGCTAAGTGGGTGCTGGGAATAAAACATGTCTCCTCTGAAAGAGCGTCCAGTGCTCCTTAACTGCTGAGCCACCTCTACAGGCTTTTATTTAATGTTTTATTTATGTTTCTTTCTAGAAGTCTGACCAGGATCTTACACATGGTAGTGAAACCTGCCACTAATACCCACTTCCCTCTTCTTACTCTAAGTTTATGAATAAAAGAAGAATACCTCTATCAATTTTGATGGGTAGTCATAGAGACTGAAGTACATCAAATAATGAGATGTGCCTGGGAATGCAGAGCCACATCAGTGATGCTCTCTTCAGTCTTGTCAACTTCTAGTACTACAAGGAGGAGCGTTTGTACCAACAGCAGAGGGAACTGAAAAAAGCCAAGGCATTGGGAAGCACAGGCGACACAGTTGTTACCTACTTGGGACTGATTGATTTGTTTTAATAGTGGCCCTTCATAGGACATAATTTTAGTATTTAGTTGAAAAAAATAGCTTCATTGTTAGAAATACAATTCTTGTAACTTTTTCCACTGGTTAAAATCATTTATTTTAGGGGCTGGAGAGATAGCCTATCGGTTAAGAGCACCGACTGCTCTTGCAGAGGACCTGGGTTTGATCCCCAGCAACCACATGGCAGCTGAGAACCATCTGTAACTCCAATTCCAGGAGAACTCCAGTTCCAGGGGAATCTGAGACCCTCTTCTGACCTCTGCGGCATTGCATGACACGGGTGTACAAACTGTTCATGCAGACAGTTCATTCATACACACACAAAAATAAATAAAATTAAAAAAATAAAAAATATTTAAAAAATAATTTATTTTCGGGCAACTTTTACACTTGAATGACCTATGTACTGTTCTGTCAGCTTTTAGAATAAAAGCTTAAGGACCAATCAAGTGAGGCACTTTGCTTGCATCTCTGTTTTTACTGCTTGTTGTTTGTTTCTGGTAAATTGAGTGACTTGGACTCCATCACCTGACTTGCCTTGCTTCTTCCTATTATACCTCATTGCCCATGCTCTTGGATTAGAAGCCACGCCGCCCCCAAATTAAAAATAAAAACCTCTCTGACCGTGGAATAAAGTGAATCAAGTGATACGTGAGGAAAGAGTGTCCCCTTTTGGCCTCAGTGGTACCATATGTTAATTGAGTTTAGTTAGTCCCACTGAGACCAAATGACGGGAAGCGTTTCAACTGCTTTGATGCCAGAGTTTAGGCTTCAGAAGCCTGAAGGCTGCTACAGGACAGCTCTGTGTGTTTTATCATATTTATTTTTGATGAGTTTTCCTCTTGCCTGGCTTTGTAAAACATTCATCCCAATAAATGATTTACCATGGCAGAAAAGATGCAGGAAATTGATCTGAGCTCACCTTCAGACATTATGAAGGCTCTGAAGTCTAATCAGGTTCCAGGGAGGACTCCGAGGTGGTGCACATTTATGAGGAGGAATGGCGAAAGCACACCAGGAAAACAGTGCAGAGATGAATCTGTCTTTCATTTCATTTAACAGTGCTCATTCCAAATATGCCTTCTTTGAAGGAAGGCCATTCGCTTGAATTTATTTTTAGTTAATGAAGGTAACCTTTTAAACTCCATTAGCAGCTCTTTCTCAGCCTGAGTCTAGAGATGCCTGTGGGATTGGAGAGATGTACAGCTTCACCCTGAGAAGTGTGTTTTTAAGACTGACCCTGGGTTCTGCTTCCACGAAAATAAGATTCAGAGTAGACTAGAAAGCCAACAGTGAATTCTCCAGGAACAAACGTTTTAGGTTTACAAAATCCTCTGATCTTTGAAATATAAGTGCAGCATCTTGGATTTTCCCCTTTACTGGAGAGTCCCATTATGAGAGGGTATACTTTTATTATGGTGGGGCAGGAATGGATGCATAGAGTGGCTAAATAAATACTGTTCCATTGATTAAATTTATTCCAAGATATTGTATGGTTTTGAATCTATTATGAATGGGACTTTCCTCTGGTTTCTTTCTCTCTGTTTGTTGGTATAAGGAGGAACACTGGGTTCTGTGTGTTAATTTTGTATCAGTTTTAGGAGACCTTTGTGTCTTTTGTATATAGTATCATATCATCTGCAGATGAGGACACTTTGACTTCTTCCTCTCCAAATTGCACTCCACTCATCTCTTTCATTTGTCTTACTGCTCTAGCTAAAACTTCACACACAAATATTGAACAGGAATGGAGAAGTGGGCATGCTACAAGGACATACTATTAAACTCACTGCTAATGACTTAACATTACACCCCTAGATTAATGCATCTCTGAACTCTCACCAGAGAAGCTTCTTTACGCAGCAGATGATGATTAACACAGAGACTGCAGAATGCTTATCCCTGAATAGGCCACCTCTATCAAACCTTTATCTCTCAAGGCTTAGAGATTGTTGTGGAAGAAGGCTGATAAAGATTGTAAGAACCAGAGGAGGTGGAGGACCACAAAGAAACATTGTGTAAGCTCAAGACAGATGAAATCCCAGAATAGATTGAAAATAGTTTCAAAAGAAGGTAAGAAATCTCAGCTCTAGCTGAGGAACTGTTGGCAACGGATAGCTACTGGTATAGGGTGAGTGAGTTGTCTTTAAGGCTATGATGTTGGATAGGTTAACTAGACTTCAACTGATGGACCCACATCTAAGGGAATTTGCAGACACAGATTAGACACAAAAGACTTTGAAATGCACATATAATAGAATACATGACATAGGGTAGGTGGTGATAAGTGGTCACTATATAGGGGAGTGGGTCTGAATATGATCAAAATGTATTTCATGAAATCCACGAAACTAAAAATATTGAGATTGAATATTCACGTTTTTGCTTTAAACTACAGATCAAAGGCCTCAGAGTGAAGCCTGAAACTCTAAAAATGGTAGAAGAAAACATTGGCCATAAACTACAAGATATAGGAATAGGAAAAGACTTTCCAAATCAGACAGCAGGTGTGCAGGAAATAGATGAACAATCGACAAGTGGGACCTCATCAAACTCAAAAGCTTCTGTACAGTGAAAGAAAAAAAAATCATAAAAGTGAAGAGAAAACCCAGAGAGTGGGAGGAAACCTTCACCAGTGACACAGCTGGCAGAGGACTAGCATCCAAAGTATATAAATTGCTCAAAAAACAAAGGAGCAATGAAACAAATGACCCAACCAAAATATGGAGTAAAGAACTGAACAAAGACTTCACAAATAAAGTAAACAAGGCTGAGAAACATCTTAAAAAGTGTTCAACATAGCTAATAATTAAAGAAATGCCAATTAAAACCACTTTAAGATTTTATCTTACCTTGGTAAGACTGGCTAGGATCCAGAAAAGAAATGATACCAAAGGCTGGAGAGGCTGTGGGGAAAGGGGAACACTCATCCACTGCTGGTGGAAATGCAAACTCGGCGAAGCCCTATGGAAAGCAGTGTGGATGACTCTTAAAAGTCTCAAAATGAACCTACCACTTGACCCAGTCATACCATTCCTGGTTATATACCCACAAGACTCATCCTGCCACAGATATACCTGCACATCTATGTTTTTTGCAGCTCTCTTGCCAATAGTGAAGAGCTGGAAGCAACCCTTTTCCCTCAACTGAGTGGGTAAAGAATATGTGGTACATCTACACAATGGAGTTCTATGCAGTGGTAAAGAAAGATGTCATCACGAAATTTGCAGGTAAATGGGTAGAACTAGAAGCTGTTATGCTAAGTGAAGTAACACAGTCCCAGAAAAACAAATGGCATATGGTATCTCTCATTTGTGAATCATAGTACCAAATCCTTATTTGTAAGACAAATTGAGTATTTTTTTCTTTTTTATAAATATAATTGCCTGATGCCACTACAAAGAAAAAGTACATTAAAACATACATCAACTTGCTATGTAATTTAGGAATATAAAGTATTATTTCTTTTTACTTCCATGCAACTCTACTGTTAAAAATGTGAATCTCTAAACATGTTTTGGACTTAATCTATACTTTATTTTTAGACATCATAATTTGGGTATATGTGTGGAGGGTATACATGCATAGTTTGGAGCAATATACAATTAAAGGGAACAACAACAACAGACTTGTTCAAGGAACTGGGAGAAATAGTAAACTTCTGCCCTAAACAATAAACTGCATTAAAAAATTTAAAAAGAAAAAGACTGAGAAAAAGATGCAAGACATGTATGGCAGAATGCAGGAGCTCTGGAGGGGTGGGAGCATGGAAGAGATTGGGTCTAAATTTTATTAAAAAAACATTGAATGAAATGTACAAGAGTTCAATAAAAAATTCAAAAAAATAATACAAATAAATATCTGGCTATAAAGAATAAAGATGTGAGATAAATTTATTAAAGTTATTGTGTTATAAATGTCACTCATGGTATATTTATTTATTTATTATAACATCTTTAGTTCTCAGATTATTCAATATTGTATTACTTCCTATACTAAATTTGAAGTGGCCCATTCAAGTCTTCAGTGGGTGTTTTGGGAGTACATGGGTATGAATGGAAGCTGTGAGTACACAATTACAGCTTCTGGGTGATGGGGAAATGATTGGGTTCTTTCTATGCTTCAAATCCTAGCCTTTGAAAAATAATAAATTATCCCTTGGAATGGCACTTCGGCTTATTCACAGATCTTTAACATGGCTATTACAGCATGGGATTCTAAATGCCTCCTTTGTTTTGTAGGAATATTAAGGGTCATAAATTAGTTTTCTGTCTCTTCCTTGTTCAGAATTTTCTCCTTCAGTTGCACTCTGTAGAGATTTGGACAGCAAAGACACTATACTCTTTGGGGAAAATAATTTTGGGGAAGAACAAAGGAGTCCTTAGGGAATGGTAAACCACTTACCATTCATTTTGGTGACAGACATTGGGGATTTTCTATATGTGATTCTGGAATTAATTTAGATTTTATTATCAAATGCTGTTATTCCAATAGTCCAGTGTTATACCCATATGGGGATCATAATGTCATCATGAGCATATGTTTTCCTGGCACCCACTAAGTGTGTAAAATCATGGTGAAGAAGTTAGTCTTCAGAAAGTCACTTGATTTATTTGGCTCAAGTAAGGAAAAGGAAACCATTTACTTCTAAAATAATTTTTCACTAAAAATAATTCCTGATTAATCATTTTATAATTTTTATAAAACTGGACCAATATACTCAATAATTATCTAATACTGGAATAATTTCCCTACAGTTTCATGAACTGTTTAGCTTTGATAGCAAGGATTGAAATGCATTAAATAAACAGCATCAACAATCCAGGCTCCTGTGTACATAGGTCTCAGTGACCCAACTCCACACATGTGAATTTCCTTCCCTGATAGAAATAAATTCTTTCAGTGTGGGTGGTGAAGTCAAAGCACTTCTTGCTCCAAAGACAATCAGATTATTTGTAATGATTTGCATGTGAGAATTCTGGATTAACCAAGTATTTCTCTGGCAAATTATTCTAACCCCATTTTCTGTTAATCTAAATGCAAATCTCAGATTTGGGTGACCATAAAACAACAACAAAGAGGGAAAAACAATGGCAAGGATAATGTGATGGAGAGATGTATAACCCACAGAATTTTTGGAGGTTGGTGATAGATAGCACCATTGCCCCAGTGTGCATTTCTTCGAGTAATGACCGTTAGCTATGGTCATTCCCCTGAAATAACAATGTTGAATGAGCTAAGTTCATCCATCCAGAGCTTTGGTGATAGTAGTGAGAATTCATTCTTCCTTCCTGGACATGATGCTGAGCACTGGCATTGCCAAGGATAGACCTCACTGCTTCATTGGCACAGGGACCAAATGTCAGCAGTGTGACTGTCCAAATTGCTATAGTAAGCACTACTTGTACTAGTCACTTTTCTGTTGCTGTGATAAAACACCATGACCAAGGAACTTATAAAAGGAAGAGTTTATTTGAGCTTACGATTGACGGTTCCAGGGAATTAGAGTCCACTGTGGCGGGAGGCATGGCGGCTGGAGACTGGAGCAGGAAGCCGAGGGTCACATCTCGCAAAGAGCATTGGAAGCAGAGAGAGCAACTGTAGACCACGAGGCTTGTTAAAACTCACTAAGCCTGTCCCCAGTCACACACTTCCTCCAGCACGGCCACACACCCCAAGACCTCCAAAAACAGCTCCACCAACTGGAGACAAACGTCTGAATACCTAGAGCCTATGGGGGACACTCATTCAAACCACCACACTACTCTTTGTTTTACTCCATCTTCTGTATTCTTCTATTCTATTTCCTTACATGAAACCCCGTTTTATTTTGTTAAAACAGTTTTTTTTCCCTCTCCAGAACTGCCCCTCCCCCAAAGTTGTGGTTTCAATGGCTCATACCTTGCTTCTTCTCTTCTCAATGTTTACCTTTTCCTTTTCCTTTTCTTGAGCATATTTTAAATATTCCTGTGAACTTTTGTTGATTATTGCTTATTACAAAGCTCTTATCTACTTCTTTATAGATTTCAAAACACTTTCTCATATTCTAATGGCTGCGGGTATCATGGTATTTCTTCTATCTGTGCGTGAGGACATAGTTCACACAGACCAATTCTGCCCAAACATTCTTGATGTGTAAAATGCTATGCTCTGTATTTGGAAGCTGGGCTATTCATGTTACTATGCTGTAACCAACACCTACCTCTCCTGCATCTCTGACTTCCAAGTTCACAGTCTTTGGAAAAATAAGATAATACAGAAATTAATGAAAACAGACTGTGTCTTTAAGACCATTTGTACTTCTAATGGCAGAGCTGCAGAAAACTATTGACAAATCCTCTGAGCCTTGGAATCCGTGGGCTGTGCTGCAAAGTACATCTTAATTAACCACAGAATCAAGAGATCAATGTGAGCCATTACAAGCACAGCATTGCACCAAGCACAGCACATGTGGCAAAGCAGGTAAATCCATAGAGCTTATCGAAGAATACCATGTGCCAGTACTCATGTCAAGCCTGAGGGCCACATACAAGACAAGCTGAGCCAGTCACACTCCAGCAAGAGAAGCTTAGCATAGCTATTTTAAAAATATAAAAAGTGTTTACATAAATGTATGACATATAATAATAAACCTGGATTAAGTCAGCAATTAGCTTCCTGTTCCTTTATAAACTGGCTCCATTCTGGGCTTTATGTAATTTGCAAAGTGATTTATGGTTATAACTGTAATTATGTATATATACATATGTATGTATATATATATATCACATATGTATATAACTGTGTAATATCTTTAAAAAAATCTTTGTTCAAAAGTTGGTGATTATTTTCACTCATCTTGATTCATTTTACAAATATCTCTTCCTGAATGATCTATTTATCTGTCAACTAATTATCTATCTATCTATCCATCCATCTATCTTTGTATCCTTCCACATATATATATAAATACTCATAATAACATACCTGCAGACACTTGAGAATTCTTTAAGATAGTTCTTACTATACTCATTTGATATGCTTCAAAACTTGAGAAAATTTTCATTATTAAGGAACATATTAAGGTCAGATCATAACATAAGTACAGTGCTAAGATCTGTTCATACAGAAGCTATAATAAAGTTTTTGGAAATATTGAGCTGTCTTATCTTCAATCTTGCTATGATTCATTATGAAAGTGTATTCACCTTTCTAGAATAATCTAAATTACTTTTGTGTAATTGATGCATTTTATAAAAATATTTTGATTCAAAAGACCTCTTTTTTATTAGAATCAATATTAAGCCAATTCCCTTCTCCTATAACTATCTTAGAAGACCCTAACGGAGAAACAAAAAAATGTCTTCAGCTATTATACAGTATATATATAATTTAGCTTTTCTAGAACTTTCTTATTGCCTGGAAGACAATTACATGGAAGAACTTACTTTCTATATATTAAAATGGAGTACATATTTGTTCTTGGTTTCAGAATGCTTGGCCTACCTCCTGCCAGCAACTTGCCAAAAGAATTTTTATTTTTTAAACCAATTTACTGAATATGTTTCTAAATCAAATAATAGTATTAAAACTATATATATATATATATATATATTTGACATTTAAACTAATTTTGATTCCTAAAGTTTCCTTAAATATTACATTATCAAATATCAGACTATCGGTCCTTAAAGAATTACAGAGGTAAGTTCTGAGGACTCTCATCATGAAATCTTAATCAATCAATCAATCACTATGTAACTTTGTTTGCATTTTTTGTCTTTTTGGTGAAAGCATTTAAAATCAGTCCAAGCATACACTATAAAATTGTTCATTATGGCTACCGAGTTGTACATTAGATTCTCAGGGTTTGCTCATTTTGTTAACTAAAATTGTGTAGCATTTATCAATAATTTCTCATTTCCTGCTTCTACTGTATAAAGCCATCCCCATATAGCCTTACTTTAAGTATGCTTTGTAATAAAAACACCATATTCTTTTTCAGTATATTGCTACTTCATTAGCATCAAATTCATAGCTAAGAGCTTATACTTTACGCTTTGAACAAAGCTTATAAAACAATGTGTTTTCTACTTGAAGCATGTCACAGCCTTTTTGCACTCCAATACTCAAAACAACACTTCAACTCTGTGCTTTGGGAGCATCTATCTTAGCGTTCAATGTTCATGATTCTACACTTAGCCTTTTTTTACATTCCTTACATATAGCACATTTACAAAGTCTGAAATCAAACTATAGGTTAATTCCAAAACATATTTAGGGATTCATAGTTTAACTGTAAGCTTGTATACAAGTAAAAATATAACTTTACATTCCTAAATTACATAGCAAGTTGATGTATATTTTAATGTACTTTAAAAACAGATTTAAGCAAGACATGTATGGCAGAATGCCCGAGTTCAGGTGGGGTAGGGGGCATAGGAGGAATGGGTCTAAATTTTATTAAGAAACTCCTACCTTTCACCCTGTACAAAAATCAACTCCAAATAGATCAAAGACCTCAATGTGAAGCCTGAAACTCTGAAAATGATAGAAGAAAACGTTGGCAGTAAACTACAAGATATAGGCATAGGAAAAGACTTTCTAAACCAGGCAGCAACTGTGCAGAAACAAGGTCAACAATTGACAAGTGGGAACTCATTAAACTCAAAAGCTTCTGTACAGCAAAAGAAACAAACAAAAAAAGTGAAGAGAAATCTCATAGAGTGGGCAGAAAACTTCACCAGTGATACAACTGGCAGAGGAGTAACATCCAGAATATATAAATTACTCAAAAATCAAAAAGCAAGAAAACAAATGACTCACTCAAAAGATGGAGTAAGATGGAGTAAAGAGATGAACAGAGACTTCTTAGTTGAAGAAAATGGCTGAGAAACATCTTTAGAAAGTGTTCAATGTTGCTAATAATTAAAGAAATGCAAATTAAAACCACTTTAAGATTTCACCTTCCCCCATAAGACTGGCTGGGATCAAGAAAAGAAATGATAGCTGAGCATGGTGGTGCAGGCCTTTAATCCTAGCACTCAAGAGGCAGAGGCAGGCAGATCTTTGTGAGTTCAAGGCCAGCCTGGTCTATAGAGTGAGTTCCAGGACAGCTGAGGCTACAGGGAGAACCTGTCTCCAAAAGACCAAGAAAAAAAAAAACAAAAAAGAAAGAAAAGAAATGATACCAAAGGCTGGAAAGGATGTGGGGAAAGCTGAATACTCATTCACTGCTGGTGGGCATGCAAACTCATGAAACACCTGTGGAAAACAGTGTGGAGATGCAAAATGAACCTACCACATGACCCAGTCATACCACTGCTGGGTATATACCCACAAGACTCATCCTATTGCAGAGATACAAGAACAACCATGTTTATTGTAGCTCATTTCCCAATAATGAAGAGCTGGAAGCAACCCAAGTTTCTTTTAACTGATGAGTGGACGAAGAAAATGTGGAACATCTACACAATGGAGTTCTATGCAGTAGTAAAGAAAGATGACATGAAATTTGCAGGTAAATGGATGGAACTAGAAGCTGTTATGCTAAGTTAAGTAACACAGTCTCAGAAAAAACAAATGACACATGGTGTCCCTTATTTTTGGATACTAGCACCGAATCCTTGTAAGGCAAAATGAGCAATTTTGTAGTAAATATAATACGCAATGCTACTATAAAAAGTACATTAAAGCACACATCAACTTGCTATGTAATTTAGGAATGTAAAGTAACATTTCTTTTTACTTGCATGCAAATCTACTGTTAAAATGTAAATCTCTAAACATGTTTTGGAATTAACCTATAGTTTATTTTCAAATATTATAATTTGGGTATATGTGTGGCGTGTATACATGCATACTTTGGAGCAACATAAAATTAAAGGGAACTGCACGCCTTTAATCCCAGTACTAGGGAGGCAGAGGCAGGCAGATCTCTGTGAGTTCAAAGCCAGCCTCGTCTACAGAGTGAGCTCCAGGCCAGGTGGGACTAAAGGGAGACGCTGTCTCAAAAAAAAAAAAAATTTAAAGGGAACCAAAATAACAAAAAAGACTTGTTCAAAGAACTGACTGAAACAGTAAACTTCTACCCAAAGTAGTAAACTTCTGCATTGAGACATTTAAAAAAGACTGAGAAAAAGATGCAAGACATGTATAGGAAAATGCATGAGCTCTGGAGGCATGAAAGGGGGAATTGGTCTAAATTTTACTAATAAATGTTTTATGAAATGCACAAAAGTTCAATAAAAATTTAAAAAAGTATGAAATCCACAAAAGTTCAATAAAATTAAGACAAAATATTTATTCTTTCTCATAAAATCTTAGAACTGAGAAAAACATATATATATATATATTATATATAATATATATATATATATATTTCAAGCTATATCTGTAGCAACAATAGTCAATGTGGTATTATCTTTACTAACAGGTTACACACTTTGACTTACATAAAAGGATTTTGTGTTAGGAACCACAAATGAGGGATAACATATGTCATTTGTTTTTCTGGAACTGTGTTACCTCACTTAGCATAACAGCTTCCAGTTCCATCCATTTGCCTATGAATTTCATAATATTGTCCTTCTTCACCTCTGCATAGAACTCCATTGTATAAATGTACCACATCTCCATTATCCAGTCATCAATTGAGGGACACCTGGGCTGCCTCCAGCTCTTCACTATTGTGAAAAAAGCAGCAATAAACATGGCTGTGCATGTGTATCTCCTATAGGATGAATCCTTTGGGTATATACCTAGGCGTAGTAAAATTGGGTCAAATGGTAGGTTCATTTTTAGTCTTTTAAGAGTTCTCCACACTGCTTTCTGTAGGGGTTGCATGGGTTTTCAACCCCTCCCACATTGAATTAGAGTTCCCCTTCCTCCACACCCTCTCCAGCATTTCATGTCATTTGTTTTCTTGATCTTACTAGTGTATGATGAAATCTTAAAATGGTTTTGATTGTCATTTCCTTAATTACTAATGGTGTTGAACACTTTTCAAGATGTTTTTTAGCCATCTTTACTTCTCTTGAGAAGTCTCTGTTCAGTTCTTTAGCCAGTCTTTTAATTAGGTCATTTGTTTACTTGGTCCTTTGTTTTTTGGGGGGTAATTTATATATTCTGGATGTTCCTCTCTCAGATATGCCACTGGATCTTTATAAAGAAAACTAACTTTCAAAAAAAGATAGTAACTTTCATAGATTTCAGAAAAATAAGGAGGTAGAGGATAATAGTCTAGACAGAGCTTTGCAAAAGGCAGGGCCAGATGAGGACACAGATCAGAGGTTTCATTTATTGGCCCTCAGTAACATCCTGTATCTCATCGTGGCTTTAGTTGCTGACATATTGATTAGTCACTGTATAACTTTTCAACACTCAAATGAAATTTCATGATCTATAAAATAAGGTGAAAATTCTTCCAAAAGAATTTATTTATTTTATTTTATTTCAAACTCGTTTTTAAAATAAACTATATTGAAAATAAGAGAGAAGTATTTCAAAGTAAGCCTTTTTAAATAAAGATAAAATACTTATGAAAGCTCTTTATTGAACATTTACCATCTTTCATTTTTTTTACTAAATGTTGAACATGAATAAATCAATTGATAGTCTTAAAACTCTAAGAGGCAGATATTGTTATCTCATATTTACATACAAGAAAACAAATTCAGAGAGGTTAATTTTCCTTTTCCTCCAATAGCTTCAAATGGCAGAGCTGCCTTTTAAATTCAAGCAATCCAGTTCTAGATTTGGCTCAGACTAATACCCAACATGGTTTCTCCTTTACCTAGTTTTTGAACTCAATATTTATTGATTGAGGGCATCCTGATACTCTTGGGGGTTTGAAGGTATAGCAAGAGACAAAACATTCAAAACCCCTCTCCTGATGGCCTTTCCATGTGAATGTGTAGGTTATAAGTGGATAAGTAAAGCATGATGGCAAATACCACAAAGAAGAATAGAACACGGGCAGGAGATGGGAAATTACTTTGGTGGAGGTCCTAAAATTAAGGTTTAGCATTGGATGACACCTTGACATCTGGGAAAATTAAAGCACCCCCAATGACCTACTTTTAAGTCGCCCTCCCCATAGGCTCACAAGGGTAAAGTCTTCTAGCCAAACAACACTCTTAACAAAGTGGCTCTGGGAATTTCCTACTGACACATAGAATTTTTCAAACAAACCAATCACACCTTCTTTGGGAGTCAAGATTACCTTATTCTCAGTATATAGAAAACCTCATTTAAATTTATTATTACTAATTTTAAAATTTCCTAAAACATATTTTGATCACCTGTCTTCCCCAACTCCTCCCATATCCACCCCCACCTCCCTTCTCACACAATTTTGTTTGCATTTTTAGACTGATTTCATTTCGTTCAGGCCCATAACATCTACCTGTAATCACCAAATGTTCTTGGGGTGGGGCCATCAGCTGGAAGATGATCAGCTTAATTGGGGTCACATCCTTAAAGAAAACTGACTGTCTTTCCCAAGCAGCTTATCAACTACCAACAGGCCCTTAGCTAGCTTTGAGATTAGGAGCTCCTCCATGCTAGGATTTTATCTGGACTGAGGGTCTGCAGGTCTTCTGCCATGCTGTCACAAACACTGTGAGTTCGTATGTCCAACTGTCTTGTTGTGTCCAGAAAACACGGTTTCATTATATTCATTTCCCACTTCTGGAGCTTAAAATCTTTCAACCCCTACATTTGTCTTAATCCCTGAGTCTTATGAGAATGGGCGTGATATAGATACCCTATTTATAGCTGAGCACTCTGCCATCTCAGTCTCTAGATATTGGCCAGACACAGACATTGACTACTGCAAGAAACTTCTTTGATGAGGGTTGAAAGATGAACTAATCAATGGGTATAGGGATAATTCACTAGGCAAACTCAGTATTTTAATTTCAAAAATTCCCATCAGAGGAACCCTAGATCCTGTGGCCCATTTTGCTATGGTCATACATTCTTCTCTCAAGGCTAAGTTTCCTATGACTTAAATTCCTCCAGGCCACTGCTGTAGCCATATTGTCACAAGACCTCTTATGCTTTTCAGAGGAAATAGATTTTTTTCGATAATGAGCAGTCTCAGTTATCCCTTAGGAATACCCACAACCTATTTCATATAACTGTAGAAACTCAGATCAGNCCATTGTGTGACTTATCTCACCTCTGTGATGAATAATGAAATCAGACACAGAATAAATAAACATGAGCATGGGCAGCATGAGAAAGCAAACATCCCCCCAAATCGTAGCATGAGTCACAACCACTCAACAGAGGAATTCACAACTTCCCGACCTCATACTCATTCTCCATGATGGTTGATATCTTTGGCCACAAAATAAGTCATAAGTATTACACAAGATCAATGATTTATGATCTGATTTCTGACCAAATGAGAATGTAGACATCAAAGACACAGGGAAAACAGATGAATCCACAGGTGCTGTAGGGGAAAAGGTAAAGAATTCTCACATTGTTATTTTCAAGATTCTAAGTGATTATCACAGGAGTCTTACTGTCATTTTTATAGAAATACACAAATAATCATAAACAGTAGAAAATCAGAAGGAACAAAGAGGCACAAATAAAATTTTAAAATAGAAACCATAGATACCACATTTATTTATTTCATAATATAATCAATATTCAGAAATCAATACCTTTGTCTTGGCAAGAATGTAGAGATTAGTGATATGGTATAGACAAAGGAGCTAATCTCTACCATGTAGGATCAAATAAAGTGATACTTGCAATCAGGTATTAATTACCATATCATTCCTGTGTAATGAGATATAAACTCATTTGCCATCTAAGAAAGGAACTATCTGGAGGATGCTAATATGAATGAAAGTATATTAAGAATGTTTTCTAGTGAAACAGAGCACATCAAAACCATTTTTTTGCCTTTCTCCACCTTTATTTAGGACATCTGACCTGGGCCCCTCTTTCATTTACTCAAACCAACTTGGTTCTTTGAGTACTTTCTCTTTTCTCTCCACATTCCAGGGCTTCTTGTTTTGTTCCAGACAGGAGACCAGGATAGGTTTAGATGTAAGAAGGCCTACTGACACTAGATTGCTCTAGTTCTCTAACATCATTTCTCTGTACAAAGCCCTCTGATCAGAGTTTAGACATTCCCGCTTGTCCTGGGAGAGTTCTATGGCCACATCCTTGAATGTCAATGGATCCTGAACATAAGCCATCTCTTCTTCCTTCCCTCCATGTTCTCTCCGAGCACTTTCACCTATACAAACCTCACCTTTCATTTGAGACTCTTTAACTTCACAGAAAATCCACTTCACCTGCCAAATTAACAAGCGAAGCTAGTGATTCAGAAAACAGAGTGGACATACTCACTGTCTCCTGTCAAAACATGGAGATCCCACTCTAAGTGTCTGCTATCCTAGTTTCAGGTCAGCTTGGCAAAAGGACCCAGGGTTTCTACTGCAGGCATGGGAATGCAGCCTCGATTCATTCTCTTTCAACACTGACTTGTGCTATACCATATGAACACAAATCAGTAATATATCAAAATGCATGACTTACAAGGATACATTATAAAAAATATTCTGGTTTCTAACTTGATTGTTCTGGATTAGTATGATGTCATCAGTATTCTCAAGCATATCCGTAAAGAAACAAGTACGACATGAAACTAGCCTTATGCCCGTAGCCATGTGAGGAAGTCCTGCTGGAATCAGACACTTCAGTCTCATTTAAGCCTTCATGTAACTACAATTTGTCTAATACCAGATGTATAAGCTCCTTCCTGAAGGACTGCAAACAATAACCACTCATATAAGCTACTCCCAAGTTTCTAACCCAAAAACGAAAAATGAGAAAATACATGTTCATGACTTCAGTGGATACATTTAAATGATAATTTGTTGTTCTACAAAATGAACTTTCCTCAGAACTTGTTTCCCTTCATCATTCATTCCCTTTTTCAGTATCTCAACATCTCCAGTGTATCCACACTCTTTAAGTGGGATGTTTATGCCACTTATTCACTGAAGTCAGAATCTTTCAGTGGTGACTCATAGGTCAGTTTTATTTGCTATTTTCATTTAACTTCTTTTTACAATCTACTTGAGCCTGATTTTCCAAGTCCTATCCTGTTTTATTCCTTTAAAGCTTGTTTTGCTAAAATAGCTGTTTTCTCCTTTTTTCCTCTGCTCCTAGCAGGCAATCTCTACTTTGAAGGCTTAGGAGTCATTTTCTTCTTAAAAATATTATTGCTATTATAATTATTATCATCTTATTTTATGTGTATGCCTTTATTGCATGTATATAAATATACCTATGCCATGAAATTCCCACAGAGGTCAGAAGAAAGCATAAAATTCCCATGCAACTGGAGTTATGAATGTTTGTTAGCAGCCCTGTGGGTGCTGGGAATCAAACCTGGGTCTTTTGCAAGAGCATCCAGTGCTCTTAACCACTGAGACATCTCTCCAGCCTCAAGAGTCATTTTCTTGAACACTACTTCCATGTATAATTGGCAGCTTATTGCTTAAAACTATGATAGTGTCCCTCTTCACAGTCATCAGGCATTTCAAATATTTTGACACATAATGATTAGCTTACAGGTATTTCTACAACTACACAGAAAAACCATAAAAATAAAGATTATATATTTCTTGTTTCTGTGTCTCCACAGCATAGAAGAGGTCTTGGCATACTGTGCAGGGTAGTTTCCTTTGTCAACTTGACACATCTAAAAAGAGGGGCCTTTGGGGAAATACTTCAATTATACTGGCCTATGGACATGTCTGTGAGGCATCTTCTTGATTGCTGAATGATGTGTGTGGGGGGGTCCAGACCACTGTGGGTGGTGCTACATCTGGGCAGGTGGCCCTGGGTTATATAAGAAAGCAGGCTGAGCATAGGACAGAGGAAAAGCCAGCAAAGAACATTCCTCAGTGATTTCTTTTTCAGTTCCTGCTTCCATGCTCCTGCTGTGCTTGAGTTCTGACTTGGTTCCCCTCAATGATGCATTATGATCAAGGAGCATAAGCAACATGAACTCTCTCCTCTCCAAGGTACTTTGGTCATGGTGTTTACCACAGCAGAAGAAATTAAACCAGCATCCTTCAGCAGAAGAAATTAAACCAGCATCCTTCATGTAAAACCAACTTGCAAGCAGTTGTGATGCTTGTACTCATAAATTATCACTTATTGCTAAAAAATGGGAAAAAAACTGAGAGAAAGATGCAGGACAGTTGTGGCAGAATGTATGATCTGGGATGGGGTGGGGTGGGGTGGGGGGAAGGGAAGGGGAAATATGCCTGAACTGAATTGGAAAATGATGTATGAAATACACAAAGCATCAATTATAAAAAAGAAATTAAACTAGAAAAAAAAATCCTCAAAACTTGCTTTTGAACTTTGACCAATATTTATCACACAAATTAGATGATAAACATTTCAAAGTAAGAGAGAAATAGAAATACATCGGAGAAGATCTACTTATAAAGCCAAGACAACATCTTAACACACAAGTATATCTCCAATCAGTCTCCTTAAGGATAAGTAGAGTGATTATGTCTGAGTTGTTATAACAGAAAATATACTCTGCATGTTCATCCTATGAGATGTTCTGCTGAAAATAAGATGAGATAGATGTTTTGTTACATTGTATAAGCAACTCAAAATGAAAAGAAAAATTGACAAAAAGCAAAACAAACAAACAAATCAGGGTACTTTTGTTTTCATTCACATTTTTGTTATCGTCCCATATATTAACATGTGATCATTCATGCTCTTTCAGAAATAGATGACCATGCCTTGATGATTTAAAATCATTGACTCATCTGAGAGGAGATGTGTTTCAGAAACATTTCCTTGTATAAAATTAATATCCACATTGTTCTTTATGTGATTGTAAGAACAATGCAAATAAAATTAACAGAGCAAAGCCTGTACTCCTATTTGTGAAAATATGTTTTAAGATAATAATTATAATGTTTTCTGTTCAGAATACGAATGTAATAACTGTTATTAAATATTTTTCATAAAGGTACTGAGGATGGCCTATTGCAATATTTTACTTTATGTTTTATTTTCTGCTTCATGAATTAAAAATCCTCCTTGTAAAGTGCTGTAACAAGAAAAATAAATTTGTGAGTCATAATAGAATCTTTTTTTGTATGTTTTATAATGAATAGATCCTATGAGAATAAGTAAAGGGGCAAACCGAGTTGTAAATATTGATGAAGAGGGAGTGGTTGTCTAAAGCTACTAAACTTTGTTAAAAAATAAAAGCTAGGAAAATAGAGTCATCTGAGGAGTGAGAAGAAAGGGTATGATTCTGGAACCAAATAAATTGTGGATTGGCTTGGCGAGATGATTCAGAGGCTTTACAAGCATGAAGACTTGAGTTAGAATCCAGAGCACACACATCAAAAGCAGCACATGGTTAAGCATGCCCATAATCCCACAGTTGAGGGGATGGAGATAGACAGGAAGATCTTGGGAACATACTGGCCAGCCAGCCAAGCAGATGGCAACTTTCTGGTTTAGTGAGAGACCCCTGTCTCAAGTGAGTGAGATGGAGGAAGACTGAACATCCTCTGATACACTCATGTGAAAATACTACACACATATCACAAATAAACACCACACACACACACACACACACACACACACACACATACTCACACAAACACCTCACACAAAAGATACAGAAAATAAGGTAAGTAGCACCAGAATAAAAATAGTTAAAGTAGCTTAACTTGTCTGAAGACTTCTCACTTAATCCTTATTCAGAAGTAAAACCAACTCTCTTCCATATGTATAGATGAGCGAACCAAGGTACAGATGTAGGAAGCAACTATACATGCATATGCTTCTGTGGATTTCAACATCTTTCCATTGCTACCGGCAGGTTTCATATATTACTAAGAATGAATCTTGAGCCTGCATATATGTTTGGTATTGGGTAAGTAAAGAAAGTCGAAACAAAATGAAAGCCTCCTTCTGAGAAACTGAGAATAAATGGCAAACTGCTATCAGCATATACAAACCTGTGCAAGCTCAGTTGGACAAAAACCTAGCAAAGAACTGCAAAAATGGGTCAGAGAGCCCAACCTTGGCTGAGGAAATATTGGAAGCTGATGAAAGTCCGGTGAGGAAGACCTGGCCTTCTTTAGGAGAGAGATGCCAGGCAAGCTGAAAAGCTCAGGGGATGAACTGGCACTGAAGTGTGGGCAGGGAGAAGAGTTTGGCATCCTAGGACAAATTACAGAGTGTGTGAATCCTGGGGTAGGGAGGGGGGCTGCGGGAGGGTGCCTAGGGAGAAGCAGGTATAAAAGCGCTTAAGACTGATTGAAAAAATACGTATTAAATGTATAAAAATTCAATAATAAATAAATAGATAGATAAATAAATAAATAAATAAATAAATAAATAAATAAATAAATAAGTAAGTAAAATTCTCCTCTGGGATTTTTCCAGAAAATTATAAATGTACTTTAATACCAAATTTCTGGTCTTTTTTATATTTACAAATATTGTTATTTTTTAAGCTTACAGTCTCTGTAGAGCCACAGTGAATGTTTACATAGTAAAACAAGGAGAGGGGCTGGAGAGATGGCTCAGCAGTTAAGAGCATTGACTGCTCTTGCAGAGGAGCCAGGTTTGATTCCCAGCACCCATATGGCGGCTAAGAACCATCTTTAGTGCTGGGCATGGTGGTACATGCCTTTAATCCCAGCACTCAGGAAGCAGAGGCAGGGAGATCTCTGTGAGTTCAAGGCCAGCCTGGTCTACAGAGCAAGCTCCAGGCCAGTTGGGACTAAAGGGAACCCCCGTCTCAAAAATAGCAGAAATAAATAAATAAATAACCCAAGGGGAAAAAAAAATACAAGGAGAAGACAACTTAGGGAAGGTGCTTAAGTCAGACAGGCAAGCAAAGCCAGTGATCCTGAAGTCACCAAAGGAAGGGAGAGAGAGGTTCAGCACAGTACTTGCCCAGATGCAGGCTGCCTGCTCTCATTCTCTGCCACTATGTGACCAGGACTTAGTTCTCAGTGACAGAGGGAATGCAGCCAATCAGAGGGGAGCACCACCTGGTGTGTGTGATGGCTGAAATGGTAAGTGGCTAGTCTTTGAAACTATCAAAGTTCCATTTATTGGTTCTGGTTCTGTGAGCTAAATACTATACACTATTTGTGTTTTCCTTTTTAGTTTTTTTTTTTTTTAATTTTATTTATTTCTGTATGTGTATGAATGTACTGTCTGCATGCAGGTCTGTGCACCCGTGTCGCGTAATGCCGCGGAGGTCAGAAGAGGGTGTCGAATTCCCCTGGAACTGGAGTTCTCCTGGCATTGGAGTTTCAGAAGGTTCCCGGCTGCCATGTGGATGCTGGGGATCGAACCCGGGTCCTCTGTAAGAGCGGTCGGTGCTCTTAACCGCTAGGCCATCTCTCCAGCCCCCTTTATAATGTTTTTATATGACAAAGTTTATCTGAAAAACATGTACATCTTAAATAAATCTATCTTCTAGGATGCCCTTTAAAATTTAAGTGATGGAGGGAATAAGTGGCTGAGTGATTGATAATAAATGCCCACCCCTTGTTTTAAATGTTTTAAATGACAGTGAGCCAGTTTAGTTGATTAAAAAAAATGAAGTAGAAAGGATATATGCAAGGTATTTAACTTTTAACAAAAAGGATTTTTGTTTTAATTTGCTTACCATTAACCAAGTTTTGTTAAGAAAAATGTCATGAAGTTTCATAGCTTATATCCAGCCTGGCAAGGGGAAAAAATCAATCCACGATTTCCTCCCCTCAGAGTTTTTAGTCCCTGACAACTCGAATATTATTCTTTGCTAATGTTTAAAATTTTCTACTATGAGAATTAGCACTTAGCCAAGAACTCCTAGAGCTGTGATGAGATATCCTAAAAGGGAATCTGTATGAAAAGCTACATGTTGGTGGAGTTGTTCTCTGTGCTTCAAAATGTAGGATGAATACTATCTAAGTTCCATTAAATTAAAATAACCCATGCTATTTCCTTCATTTAAAAAATATTCTATTTATTGGTTTTATGTGTATGAGTATCTTGCCTACATATGTGTAAGTATATCCAAGTTATGGAGTGAACAAGGATTCAGAAGAGAGCATTACAATCCCTGAAACGTCAGTTAGAGATGGTTGTTAGCCACCATACAGGAACTGGAAATGGAGCGTAGGTCCTCTGCCAAGGCCGCCAGTACTTTTAACCACTGAGCCATCTTTCTGACCCTGTCTTCTGTGATTTTTTTAAAAGCTTTACATTTGTCCTATTACAAAATAATTAATGAATGTATATATAAATATGCATTTGAAAGTTATGGAACCAAAAGTCTATCATTTATGCTATGATATATTTTATTGGCTCTCTAGTAAGTTCTGTTTGTTAGGCATGGTACTAGAAGAAATGATCTGACTAGTAGATCTCAAGTTGCTTATAGTCTAGAGATTTCAAAACTCCTGGCTTTACTGGATATACCTTTTGTTTCCTAGACATTAAGTCAACAAAATTTTATAGACAGTGGTGGATATGGAATAGTATAGACTTCCACCTCACATCATATGGAATATTTAGGGATTGGACTGTCTCTAACCTAATTCATTAGGCTTCTGAGTGAATGACTGGCAGTATATCACAGCAGCTCCTAACACCAGGGCTCTTTGGTTCCCTGCAGGCCGATGTAATCAAGCTGCATCAGAAAGAAGGAGATCAGTCTGTCAGTGAGGGATTGGGTGGTCAGGAAATTCATCACGTTTTATTGTCCCATTGAGTTATGATGTGTCATCACTCATCTCTTTGTGATGTTGCACACTGGCTCACATTATTCTGTCAGTGTTTACTCCTTTGTTAACCCATTCTACCTGTTACACTGAACTTAGAAAAATGAATACTTCTCCCCAAAAAGAGTGTACCTTGATTACTGGGTAAATGTGATATGGCTGTCAAAAAAAGTAGTCTAGACAACCATTTGAATATTAGAAAGAAAAATAGCTTCCCATTTGAATCTAATTACAGTCCAAGGCAGCTATATTTTAAATTCTAAATAAATATAGGGTTATTTGTGTACCGTTTTATGCTCCATGGTTTAAGGATAATTCTGGTACATACTCTTTAACACCTCCTTGGGGATAACATGGCTGCCTCTAAAGGTTTCAAACCCTGATTGCAACACAGTAAATACTCAGTGCTGTCTAGACCATTTTACTTTGAAACTACCTACCAGTATTGACTGACGATATTGTGTCATAATGTCTATTTCCTTTTGTAAAATATTAAAAATGGAAAGAAAAGTTAATAAAATTTACGTACTATAAAGTACCATAAATGCTGATGTTCACAATTCTTGTTTGCTCGTTAGGAATTGCCACTGGAGGCCTAGTATCTGCAGCAAAAAAAACAAATATATTTAAACATTAACAATATCATTTTCTAACACCCATTGTAGCATTTCACCTAATTCCCTTGTTTACTTTCACCTTTTCTTCTGTTACTGCATCCTTAACCATATTCAGCTCCACTCTGTTCTCCCTGTGCTCTTATTCTATAGCTCTGTGTCCTGCTTTGATTTGGAGCTTCTCTTCCATCTTGCACAAAGTCCTTTGATTTTTATGAAAGCCATTTCTTTCTCTTGCTAAATATGATTTAAACAAGATTACTGTGTGACATGCAATCTTTTATAAGTCTGTTACCTGTCCTCTCCTGTGCCCAACCACCTCCATCAAGTCGAGGGCCTGGATGAGAGACCCGCCTACTCTTTATCCCCAATGAGTTTTAAATTGTTTTCTGATTTTATTATCTTTGAAGTTTCTGTCCTTGTGTGTATGAGTGTTGTGTGTTGTGTGTGTATGTGTGACGAAATCACCTGCTTCTAAGCACTATTTTGGCTTCAGAATCCCTCAGTGTTTAGGTTAAGCCTTTGGGTGTCTTTTCTCCTCAGACTCTAAAACCACTAGCACCCTAAAAACACTGGCACCATCACCACTTTCACAGCCATTTGAATTCTCCAATTCTAGAAACTCAAATCTGATACTCTCTTTCATGCAGTGCCTCAGCATATAATGCTTTGTGTCTGGTATATTTCAGATATCCCATTAGGCACTTAAATACATATGGTTTCACTGAGTCTGTATAGACCTTTTTTACAGGGCTTCAGTTCTACACTTACATCTATTGATTTTTCTCTATCAAGGATGGGCCTTTCATTCTTATCCCTTCATCTTTTAACTTCGCCGTCCTCCCAGTCCACGGGCATCATGCTGTCTTTCTTGATTTCAGCTATGATCACATAGTTTAGAAAATAAATATCATTAAGAAAGGACCTGGAACTCATAATGCTGGTCCTGTCTGTTAATTTATTGCTCTAGATTGTCTTTAGATAACTATATCTATATATCTGTGGCAAATGCTATGAAAATTTTCTGACTTAAAATACTTTAATTCATTTTTATGTATTTTTATGTGACTATTAGTAGACCATCTATCCCTTATTTAATCAAAGACTCACAAACATAGACAAAAGATGAAGGAAGGTAAATGATTATACCTTTGTCTTAGGTCCAATACAATAACCTAAATCATAAAACTGGGCAAGGATTATAGTTGATCCTGCAGACAGACAGATATAATTCTGAGTCACCTAGATAATGGGTTGAAGGTTCATCATTTTCTTCTCTAAAAGGAAAATTATCCTGGAACCTCTTCAGGACACAGTTCAAGATGGATAATCTTCTTTGCTAGGGCCTCTGTAAGAGTACTGGTTTATTTTAACATTTTTCATCTCTTCAACCCCTACATACCACCCTTAATCACTATCTCCACATTCATATAAATGAAACTTTTATTCCTATACAATTTTGAAACTGCCAAGCAGACTTTTCCTCCCTTTATTCTTTCATTATCCATTCCCTTTGTATTTGGGAGTCACATTTGGCCCATCCTGACCCTGGACTAGCTATGTAGCCAAAGATGACATAGATCTATTGATATTCCTGCCCCTACCAGTCAAACACTGGGATTTCATGTGCACACTGCTATGCACAGCTAAATTCTGTATTTGACTTTTTCTTCATTCTTTCTCCATCCTAAATATACAAAGTACAGTCAAGACAAAGTCTAGTGAAAGATGCTATGAACAGGATTGACAGAATGAACAACTCAAAATATTTTCTCTTTTCTAGTTTCCATTTAGATCAATCTTTACATTATTCCTCTGTTGTCAGAAAATCTATGGATTTCTACTCATAAAATAGTTGAAGATGAACAATTCCTTAGAGTGAAATAAATACTTATGGAAAGATGGTACATGTTGATGACCAAGTACATAAAAAAATGCATAAATAGCCACGACTCCCTTTGAAGATCATAGAGAAATATTTAATATATAATTAATGAAATTCTCCATCATACATGGGGCAATTTCATCAACATTATGCTATTTCTGAGACTAATGCTATAGTCTCCAACATTTAGGAATCATAAAGCATGGCTTTCTCCTAATGCTTCTCTCTCCACTGTCCACCCCAGTCCAGGAATATTAACTATCTCTAATGATCGTCTTCAGTAAGAGACTCTATTTGATTTCCTTGTCATCTTCTCGTTTGCTTCTTGTACAATTCCTTTTAAAAGTATGTGAAAGATAAAATAACATTTTAAAACAGGATGGAATTTTTTTCCTTCTGTCTTCCTTCATTATCAGATGTCTCCATCACCTGAGTAGAGCATAAAGGTAGAACACAATCAAGTATTCTTCCCTTTCCACCCAAGAGTTCAATTACGATGTAAAGCCAGTACCTGCAGTATGCTAGATAATTTCACAATAACATTTAGATGAGCTAAATCTGACCAAATGTGATACTCTATAAAAGGAATAAGAAGCAAGTTGAATTCGGTTTTGATTACAGTGTACCATCTGATAACCAAATGTCAGTTGGTGCATTTTTCCATATGGGCACAGCTTTGTGTAATTCTTACTTCATTTCAATGACTTCTGGTAGATCTTCAGCTGCTATGGGACATGCATACCCTAGGAAACATCAGGACCACAGAACGTCAGCTTGCTCCATTGCATAGACCCAACTGGCTATAGGAGTTGCTACTATCTTTTTGGAATTACATGTACCCATTGTTAAACAAGTATCAATGCTGAGCCACATTTAGATATCAAGCTATTTCTTTGATTATATCAGAAATTAAATAAAGAAATGATTATTAATTGTCTACATTGCACACAATTTATGGCTAATAAAAAATCATATTAGGATTAAAAGTTATCTTATTGGAGAAGTAGCCTCATACAAATGAAACGTTCAAGGTCTAAAAACAAATAGTCATATAGTTACAAAAGAAAAATAAACAAAATAAAATATAGGAAGAAAAACATATAGTCAAATAAAACAATCAATGAGTAACAGCAAATAAACACAATGAAGTTAACCCTGTCTGCTGAAGAAAGATGTACTTGGTATCTCCTAAGTTTAAATCACAGGTACAGAAAAAAATGGGATGTATCATAGGAAGGTTCAAACTTTTTGGGTCCTTTACTATTACATGGACTAAATTTGCAGCCTCTACAATAAAGGACAGGAGATGAAAACTAAAAATAATATAAAACATGAATGATTTTAGGACAGTATTTATTGAACATCTTTAGGAAAAATTGGAAAAATTGGAGATTTTTTTTTTGCTTCATGTTGCTATTAAATGCATAAGAGATACAGTTTGTTTATTTATTTGGAAAAGTAGCAAAGAAGAATTGTTTTTCATTACTGCAAGAAGTAAAATGAGAAAAATTCAAATTTATGTACAAATAATTCAAGAAAGAATCAAATAATATCTCATGTAAAATATTAGTGTAGTTTGTAAAGCTAGAGAATTATTTCTGTTCCATACAAATATTTTGTAAATTGAATACAAAAGATATTTTTTACTTCTCTGAGAATGATATGAGTAATCTTTGCAAGAATAATTTAACATTTTTTCAGACTTTTCATACGTGACTACAGAATTCACATAATTTCCATGCCTTGCTCTCCCTCCCCAGTTCTTCCAATATCTTCTTCAACTGCTTTGTCACTCACATACAGACACACATACATACAGACTGTATTTCTCACATATACATATGTGTATATGTGTATCCTATTGAGTCCATTTAGTATTGCTACTATACTTGTGTTCAGGGCTGGCAACTTGAGATTGGACAACCTATCAGGGAAAAGATTTTATTTTATTTTTATTTTGTTTTTATTCCACATTTCTCCTTGCTGTAACACTTCATGTAGGGATGAGGCATTGTGAAATTTCCCTTTCTAATTTGGTATGTGGAGGTTTGAATGAAAATGTCCCCCATAGGCTCCATGTATTTAGACATTTTGTCTCCTGTGGGTGGTGCCTTTTTGGATGGTTTTAGGTGTGGCCATACTGGAGAAAGCATGTTACTGGGGGCAGCTTAGAGATTTCTTAAGTCTTGTTAAATCTCCAGTTGCTTATTGCTTCCTGTGCCTGCTTGAAGATGTGAGCACTTAGCTCCTGCTTCTACTCCAGCCGCCACTGCCACCACGCCTCCCTGCATGATGGACTCTTGCTCCTTTGAAACAGTAAGCTAAATAACCTCTGCCTTTTATCAATTCCTTTGGTCAAGTTGCTTATAATAGCAACAGAAGTAACTAAGGCAGAAATTAGAACCAGGATTATTGGAGGTTATTCTGACAAACCTGACCATGCCAGTTTTTGAAGGTGTGCTCAAGACTTTGGAATTTTGTATTAGAAAAGAAGTTTAATAATGCAAGCAAAGCTGAATGTGCCATTCTAATAGGAGCCTTGAAGAAAACAGTACTGAGACCAAAGTAGTTCTAGAAGGAAAATAAGGACTTAAACAGAAACTGGAATATTTCAGCAAAGACTTTCAGTGGTGTCTGCCCACAGCCTAAGAGCTTGCCTGAGGCTAAGTTGAAAACCAATAGACTAATTTCTTTGGTGAAGGATGTTTCAAGACAGCCTATAACAGAAACTATAGCCTGGCTGTTAATGGTGAATATTATGCAGATGTAGAGTGAACATGGGTAAATGAGGCAGAAATAAATGCAGAATGTACAGTTTGGATTGAAAAAGTGCAGTAGGAAAATTAATAATGGAGCCCAAGCATGAACTGAAGGAAAGGATCCATTTGATAAGGAGATTAAGTTGATTAAAGAGAGGCTTAGGGATTTGCATTTAAACATTGGAAAGAGTGCCTTCAGGGCAAGACCACAACCAGCTAAGCCTCCACCTTCTGAAAGAAAAACCCTGGAGTTTGGAGGGAGGTTTCTATTAGAAAACCAGAGCAGAGAAAAGCATCCAAAGGGAGATGAAGCAGCCCAGGGTCCATCCTGAATTGCAGCCAAATTTGGTAGTGTTGTTCACCTGACTCTGGCTTGGAGGGATGAAAGATGCAAGAGTGAAGGAATCCTTGGTTCATCCTTCACGATTTCAGAGAGCCAACAAGGCCAGGCAAAGTGCCTGACTGGCCATGAGACACTGACAGGTCATTCTCAGGAACACCAGGTTAGCAGTGGAGACCCAAGATGTCCATGATGCCAGTGCTATGAGACATGTGCTAGCAGATGAGCTGCATGCAGGGAGTGGTACCAGCTCAAGAAAGAGATATGTGTTGCACACAGCAAAGTTGAAGAGGTTGAACCATCTAAGACCTTTAGAAGTGAAGTCCCAGAAGTCACACATGGAGCTACCAGATCTGATATCTGTCCTGCAGGCTTTTGGTTTTGTTTTGGTACCATATTTCCTCACTATGCCTCTATTCCTCCCTTTCGGAATAAGAATGTGTATTCAGTTCCACTGTATGTTGGGAGTATGTAATTTGTCTTTTGATTTTGCAGAGACTTACAGTTAAGAGATTGGCCTGAGTCTCAGAAGAGACATGTGAACAGTATTGAGACTGTTAAGGTCCCGGAAGAGACTTTTGAATAGAATTGAAACTGGTAAAGACTATGGGGACTTTTAAGGATTAACTAAATGCATTCATATTTTATATGGTCATGAGCCTATGAGGGCCAGGCTGTGGATTGTGGTGGTTTGAATGAGAATGTATACCACAGCCCCAAGCAGTGAGACATTTTGTCCACAGTTGGTGGCACTGTTTTGGGAGATCTTAGAAAGTGTGACCGTGTTGGAGAAACCATGTTAGTGGACAGTTTTAAACATTGCTGGATTTTGAGTTACTATTTCCTGAGTCTCCTTGAAGATGTGAGTGCATGGTTTCTGACCCTATTCCAGCCACCTCTGCTTCTATGCCCCTTTGGAATCATAAGCTAAATAAACTCTTTTTTTTTAAATTTTATTTATTTTTGTATGTGTACGAATGTACTGTCTGCATGTAGGTTTGTGCACCCATGTCATGCAATGCCCCGGAGGTCAGGAGAGGGCATCGGATTCCCCTGGAACTGGAGTTAAAGATGGTTCTCAGCTGCCATATATATTGAACTGGGGTCCTCTGCAAGAGCAGCCCAGTGCTCTTAACCGCTAAGCCATCTCTCCAGTCCATAAACTCTTTCTTTTATGAGTTCCCTTGGTCCAGGTGTTTTATCACAGCAACAGGAAACTAGGACAGCATGTCAACTGGTATGGCAACTATTCAGATGTTTCTCAGTTGAGATGGCATGGGTACAACTTCCTTGTCCTTTCCAGGAGACCATATATAGCAGTAAGCAATCATCCTGGTCCTCTGGTTTATAAAATCTTTCTATCCTCTGTTCCATAATAATCCTTACCATTAGGTGTAGGATTTGTACTGTAGATATATTAGTTGGGCCTGGGTGCCTTGATTAAAGATTTTATTATTTCTGAATCTCTCAAGGTAATTATTAAGACCTCATAGAAATATGCTATATTTTTTAAGTGATATTGTCAAGTTAATGGTCTAAAGGTTCATTAGGGGTTGAGGAATTCTGTTATAGAAGCAGGAAATAAACTAGGTAGGAGCAATGTGGATGCAATGTTCATATTTAATGGGTGAAGTTGCAAGCATGTACTTTGTTCTAGAGATGTTTGCAGGCAATTTGAAAACTATTTCTCCAAGAGACAATCAGGGTCCCAAATTAAAGGAAATCTCAGAGCCAAGGTAATATTAAAGGGCTTTGTTAATAAAATCATCAATTGCCTGATAGTTTGGAAAAGATCTGGAAACTTAGCAGCTTTTTGACAAAATATATAAAAGTCTTATTGTCTATCTCCCACTCTCTCCTAGCTTTTTACTTCACAAAACATAGTAATGAGCTGTAGCTCAAGGAGTCAACCCTAGCTATTTCATTTATTCTTAAATTACAAAATAGCCACATCAAATATTCTAAACTATTTCTTCCAGAGAACTAAAGATTATTATAGAAATGTATTTAAAAGAAAATTTTAATGGGTATGTTAATGTTCAAAATATATACAAATAATAGTATGTTGTTATATACAAAATGGTATACCTTATTTACAAAAGAAATTGATGTTATGTCTATAGAAACTTAACAAAAACTCAGCACTGGGTGTATTTTTATTATAGTGAAGTATAATTTTAGGGTTTTGTATATAAAGACATGCAAAATCATGCAAATTTTCAATCACTCTGAACAGCATAGAGGACCATCCTGTAAGACCAATTTACTAAAGATAATTATTATTTGACATAATTAAGGAAAACTTTTTAAAGTATATAATCATTTCAGTAGAGAAGTAAGCTAGTAAAGGGGAAATAATTTCAAGAAACATTGTCCATATTTTAATATTGCACCAGAATTTTTCACAGAATTTATAGAAGCATTAAAAAAGAAATGCTTTCTCTCTTGATTCAAATAGCTTAGCATATAAATGTTGACATTATAATTTGTGAGTTTAGGGGCCATAAATAACTTCTGAAAAGTATTCCTATGAGAAAGGATAGCTTCTGTGCCTGGTCATTGAAGTACACTTCATGTGCATTTTTTTCTTAGTGGCTCAGAGTGGTTTGTTTGCTAAGTTTGGTTTGTCTTAGGAATCCCCACCAGCACATTCTGACAAATCAGGGAGCAAGGAGCTCAGCACACACTGTGTTTGACTGATCTAGAAGTTGCATTTCAAGACTTCTTGTGAAGGTGCATCCCTGGTTAAAGGATGCTATGCCCAAACTGGATCAATAGAAAAATACAAACAGAAACATTGGGGAAGTCATTAATACTGTGGAATTTCTTAAGTAAATTTAAATATACTGAGTAATTTAGGATGAATTATAAAACTGCTGTCTGAAATTTCAGGATGAATAATTAGGCTCATCTGAAACATTCTAGGTTGTTTGGTATTTCATGAAGTTTTCTCTACCTATATCATGACAGTTCAGCCTAGGTCTCATTCTGCAGCATGTGCCCTTATCCATAGTAAACTCTTAGATTGTGCTGACTGACCAGGCTTTATGTAATGTTCTTTTATTTCCTGTTCTATTAGATAGTCTTATTAGCTATCAATAGAGCAGAAATGGGATTCACTTGAGGAAGATTTGGCTAAGTTATTGCCTTCTGATACCCAAGAAGTATATGACTGCTTTTAAAAAATAACCTGTGGATTAAATTTCTGCTAAGATGAGAAAACCTATATAAATGAAAGAAGAGTTCCTGGTGGAGGTAAAACTGATGTAGTAAGCTTGGTGAGTTCAAGGACTATCTGGGCTACACAGTGAGACTCTAAAAACAAAGAAAATAAAACCCACCAAGAATCATGTGTCACTATTGCTCTCCTCTTGCTTTTGCCTCACAGCAGGTGCCACAGCCAGCCCCTAAGTTTGACCATGCCCTGGGACCACTGTTGAAGGAGAGTTTTATAGTAGTTTCTGTGTAAATAAATGTAAGCCCAGACTACTAAGCTTGTGTTCTAATGAGCATTTAGGTCCATTTTTATTCAATCCAGTTTGGTCATTCTCTTTCTTCAACAAAAATAGAAAGACAAGAGATGAGAAAAACATTAACTGAGTAGAAAAATTCTTGGGGTAGAGAAAGCTTGGCAGGATCCCAATGTCAGTGTTTACTTCAGAACGATTTTCTCATGTGATATTCCCCAGGCTATTTCATTATCTGCACTAGAAAGCCAGCAAAGGCAGCTGCTGCTCCCTCGACCCTGGAACTCTGCTCAGCCTCCCATCTCCATGCCACCCTGCTGCAGGTCTCAGGCAGAGCTGAGCGTGTCCTACAATATTCCACTGACCTGGAACGTACTCCAGGTCTCAGGAGGCAGCTTCATTTCCACGCCCAATTGCAGCTCAGTCCCTGTGTGTGTACCTCCTCCAGAGTGAGTAGGGAAATTGCTATTCCTCCTTGGTTTGTGTTGTCAAATATGCTCCTAGACTAATCTAAAAGTGCTCTT
Source organism: Rhizomys pruinosus (assembly GCA_009823505.1). Classification (NCBI taxonomy): domain Eukaryota; kingdom Metazoa; phylum Chordata; class Mammalia; order Rodentia; family Spalacidae; genus Rhizomys; species Rhizomys pruinosus. The sequence continues at coordinate 390,363 of VZQC01002408.1, read as the reverse complement.
GTTACATTTCATAACATGCTATCCCTAATGTATCAATAAGTAATGACTGAGAGTCCCCAAATGCTTAGATATCTAAAGGAACAACACTATATTGACAATTAAAACATCATATTTATACTCTCTCTTTGTGTATGTGCATGTTTGTGTGAATGCAGGCCAGCCTTCATTTGTCACAGTGCACATGTGGAAGTCAGAGGATAACCTCACGTATTGGTCCTTGACTTCTTGCTCACTGCTGTGTATGCCAGCTTTACTGCTTCATATGCCAGGCTCACTGCCCTGTGACTTTGCAAGGACTCTTTTGTTTGCTTCCCAACTCCAAGTAGGAGAGCTGGAATTACAGATGCACACCACTGTATCCAGCTTTACTTAGGTGTTAAAGATCTAAATGCAGGCTTTCACATTTACATAACAAGTTCTACTACTGAGCCAGCCGCAAAGTAGTAGTTTTAATGGTATGAGCACATTACCATGCAGAGGTAGCTGAGAAACATTACACATTGAAAAATATTTTTTTGGTCTTTTTGAGACAGATTCTCCATGTAGCTCTGGCTGTCCTGGAACTCACTGTGTAGACCAGGTTGGCCTTGAACTTACAAAGATCCACCTGCCTCTCCCAAGTGCTAAGATTAAAGGCATGTACCACCAGGCCCGGACTTAATATTTTTATTAAAAGGTCTGAAACTGAAATTTGTTTAACCATACTCAGGAAGGTAGGTAAATGATCACCAGTAGAAAATGCCTCAGTCAGATGTGTGGGTTATACTAACTTTCTAAACAGCCCCAATTGATGTTCTGAGAATTGCAGTCATACACACACACACACACACACACACACACACACACACACACACACACATTGACTTCTAAGGGAAGCAGACAGTGACTTGTATCATCAGGGAGGATTTAAAGGCATTGAATACTCCAGTGATGGAAGTAGAGGCAAACCCTGAACACTGGGTTCTATTGAGGACAACAGTTCATCTTGCTAAGTTCCTCCCGTAGCACTTCCCCACAACATGCAGCTGTTGAAGCCCAGTGTCAGATATGACAAGGCCAGATGCCAACAAGAAAATCATCAGCAAAAAATATGTTAATGATGCTTTTAATGTTGTCAGTTCTTCAATTCCATTCAATTATCTGTACCTTTCCTCCTGATTTCCGTGACTTCAGGACGTTATCAAGTGCTCCATAATTAATCGGGCACCAAGGCCGCCTGTGCTAATGAGACTCTATTTACAACACCCTCCTTCAAGATGTTCTCCATCAGGAATCCTTGCTCCTGAGTATAACTCCTCCGTCTCCTTCCCTTTCCTATAGTGGCCTGGAGGCTTTTGAAATGATCCCAAAATATGGAGAGCGCTTCCTGACAGTTTTTTAAAAGTGGAATAGAATTAGCATGTAAGTAATGCCAGGGCCCAGCTAGTCAGCCATCCTTACTAACCCGACAAGGACTTATGCTCATGGTGACTCAAAACCCATCTTTCATGCTTCCTCCCATCTTTCATCCCCCATTTTAATCTGTCTTTAATTCACAGACTAATGACATTTCCCTTAGTTTTAGTCACCTTTAGGCAATTTTCACTTTCCTTCCCATTCCCCTTGCTCATGTTTGTTCTTATTCATGTTATTTCTCCCTTGTAATTCATGCATGCAATAGTGTTGCTTTTACACAGGTGCAAACTTTTTGAGGATTTTTAATTTATCATCTTTAGTCAATTGTAGAAGTGTTCCTCTGGTTTTCTCCTTTTTTCAATTTTATCTCCATCTTAAAAATGTGCTTTCTGTTTTAAAAATATCTGTCTGTGGACTCTTACCTTTCATTTTTGCCTACTAGCTTCAATAGCCATGAATGAAAAGGACTCTGTGTTTAGCCAAATTGTCCTATGTTCCTTATTTCTCCTCCAATGAGCCACTGCCTCTGCCTTTTGTGTATGATATGAAATAGCTTAGTGTGTATATAACCTTCAGTAAGTAGCCTGATCAAAATTTCAATAGGATCTTGGTTCTCATTCCTTTTCCAGTTGCTCTGCATCTCTTGTGGTTGTTAGAAAAAGTAATTTAAATACAATGCTCTTTCATTCATAGGAGGTACATTCCATGACTGGGCTGGATAGCTTTAGGGTCAACTTGACACACCTGGGTTGAGGGAGCCTCAATTTGAGAATTACCTCCACTGGTCTGGACTGTGACCAGGTTCATGGGGTATTTTCTTGATTGTTGAATGATTTGGGAGGACCCAACCCATTGTGGGGAGTGTCACTCCTGAGCACGTTGTTCTCTCTTGTATAAGAAAGCAGGGTGAGCATGGGCCAGGGGAGCAAGCCACTAAACAGTGTTCCTGATGGCCTGTATTTTACCTCCTGCCTCCGGGTTCCAGCCCTGAGTTCCTAGCTTGGGAACTCAGTGATGAATTTGACCTAGGAGATGGGAGCCAAATAAACCCTTTCTTCCCTAAGTTGGTATTGGTCAGTGTTTTGTCACAGTAATTGAAATCCAACTAAAACAAAGACCCTCAGAATGTCCAGATTTGTGAATAATACCACCACCTATATATGATGTTTTACCTCTGTATAATTAACTATGATGAATTTGCAAATTAGACAGAGGAGATTATCAATGGAAGAAGACATTAAAAATAAAATAAAAGCAATGATAAAAATGACAGTGTAGTAAATGTTATTGAACTTTACTAATCAACGTTGACCATTGGTAATAAAATCTGTAGGAAGTGAAGCTTTAGGTAAGGGGGAATGACTGACTGTCAGTTTTTTGCTGTGTCATTATTATGGAGGACTTGTTGAATGTCAGTTACTTTTTATGTGCATGAGTATGTGTAGGAGCCAGAGAAAAACCTTGGTGGTCAGCCTCAGGGACACTGACCCTTTAAGGCAGGGTCCCACATTAGCCAGGAGCTCATCAGGTAGGCTAGGCTGACTAGCCAGAAAACCTCAGGAATCCTCCTGACTCAGCCTCCCTAGAGCTAAGATTATAAGTATAAGCTACCAGGCCTGAAATCACTAAAAATTGGAAAGAGAATAAATAACATTGTTCAGTAGGTGAATGTATGTACATTTGTGCAATGGCTATTTCTTTTCTTTTCTTTTTATTTTCTTTTATTTTATTTTTTGGTCTTTCCAGACAGGGTCTCCCTGTAGCCCAGCTGTCCTGGAACTTGCTCTGTAGACCAGACTGGCCTTGAACTCACAAATATCCGCCTGCCTCTGCCTCCCAAGTGCTAGAATTAAAGGTCTGTGCCACCATGCCCGGCTGCAGTGGATATTTCTATATTCTCATCAATAAACAGTAAAATATATATATATATACACAGTAGGATCGAAAGGAGTAACCTTTCGATCCTACTGATGAAGCACAAGCAATTAGATATATAGGTATTTAAGCAGCACTAATAGTTATGGTAGGTTACTTTGGCATAGACACATATGTTTGGATGATATGTTAATCTATGAGTTACATTTTCCCCCCCTGTTAAATATGACAGGTTCTTACTGTGGCTTATAACATCTCCTAACCTGTAGAGGATGTAAGCTTGTGGCATCAGCCATGGGTTATTCCTCCAAGGAGAGAGCCAATAGCCAATTAGATTTGGGATATACAGGCACATGGCTGCCTCTGCTGCACAGTATTTCCAGGCAGGTGAGGTGTAGCTGGTGCTGACGGTGGAGTCTTGCTTGACTCAGGGAGACCCGTATTTGCTTCATTGGTTTAGTGGCCTTTGGCAACACCCTCATCTACAATTTTTAAAGAATAAAATTTTGGGCTGGGCATGGTGGTGCATGCCTTTAATCCTAGCACTCGAGAGGCAGAAGCAGGTGGATCTCTGTGAGTTAAAGGCCAGCCTGGTCTACAGGGTGAGTTCCAGGACAGCTGGGGCTACAAGGAGACCCTGTCTCAAAAAGACCAAAAAAAAAAAAAAAAAAAAAAGAATAAAATTTCATCAAAAAGAAACTTAGAAAAATATAAGAACACAATTTCTCCCTTAACAGTTTCCTTTGCAATTCTGGGTACAGCAAGACATTTTTCTTAGAACATAGATAGATAAGTGTCTTACGAGAAAAAGACCCAGGACCATTTAATTTAAACCCCCAAATTTAGATGATTGTGTGGAATATAAAATGGTGTTCTCTATTTAGATCATTCTTTTGTTGTATATGTGGTATATGTGTGATATGTGTGTATGAGGACTTAAATGTATGTGAGCACATGTGCCTGAACATGGATATGAAGAGTAGAGATTGATGTCAGATGTCTTTTCTCACCATTATCTGCTATTCATACTGAGATGATATGCTCTTCTCAGTGAGCTATCTCCCCACTCCAGTTTACTATTTTTAATTACTAATTTGTGTGATGTTTAAGGAGTCTCTCCTTAAAATTATTTTATTGTTTCACCATTGGACTTTTAGGACATTACTCAATCTAGAAATATTATCAGTGTAAAGGATATTTACCAAATAGACATATTTATGGCATGTAAATGGTCCTTAAAATTAGTATGAAAAGTTAGATAACACAGCATCAAGAGAGACAGAAAAATTTTATAGCTATTTTTAAAAGGAGGTATTCCAATACTGATAAATCATAAAAAGGGGCTCAAAGTCTCTAGTTACCAAAGAAATTCAAATAATCGAATACCATAAAACATCTCCCCAAATGGTCAAAACAAAAGTTCTGTCTAGTGCTGATAATGATATATAGGAATGGATAATCTTACAGATGCAATATAGGCTAGTGTAGTCTATTTGAAAAACAAAACAGAACAAAACAAAACTGTAGTAATTCTACCTTGAACTGTAAGCCTAGAAATGACCTGTTTTCAATTAAAATGTGAAGATAGTTTTAACAAAATACAGACATAAGAATTTTCCTAGCAAATTGACTCAAAGAAATATATGTGTCAATATTATATTGACATATAAAATATATAAATAAGCCTAAATATATACCCACAGTAGAAAGAGTGCCTATAACACACTTGTTTGATAAAATGTTATACAGCAAGGAAATATACAAAGGCATGATTAATTTTACAAATAAAATATTGACCAGAAGAATCCAAAGGCTGTAGATCTCTGACCCCATCATATAAATTGTACAGGTGGTCAAAGAAATCCATGATGCTGAAGAGTGGTTGTCTTGTAAGTGAGGACTGAAACAGGGGCTGCAGACTCCAGGAAGAGCAAAATGTATCTTCAGGTGACTGAAGTGTTTCTTTTCTATGTGGGTGACAATGATGGGAGTCGTTGTATGATTTTATTTTTGCCTTCTTAGAACAAGCTCTCATGTAGCCCAGGCAAGACTTAATTAGTCATGTAGCTGAGGCTGGTCTTGCAATCTGGATTTCCCTGTTTTGCCCTCCAAGTGCTGGTATTACAGGCATATACTACATGCCTCGCTTTAATCTGATAAGTTATGTGCTCTTCTTTTTATTCTGTAAATTTTGTATTGAATTGGTGTGTGTTTTACACAGAACATCTTATTTGATCATCTTTATGCCCCTTTCCCCATTGACATCCTCCAATGGAATTCATGCATTCTGTCATTCTTGTGAAGGCCTATGGAATCAAGTTAGTGTCCCTGGACATCCCTTTGTTCAGGTTCACCCACTGGGGTCTAGTCAGCCTATCTGGAGTCGCTCCCTTAAAAAATCAACTTCCGTTCACCCAGCAGTACTCACCTGCCAATAATTCTTTGGGTAAGATTAGAGCCTACTGTCCATTTCCACAGATCTGTGCTAGGATTTTATTCTGCATGAGTTTTCCTGGATCTTGTGCATGTTGATACCATTGCTGTAGGTTCGTATAAGCAGGGTCCCAGGAGCCTGTAGGACTCTATTTCCATATGGTCTTGCACTTCTTCCCTGGCCCTTACAATCTTTCTACCCTCTCTCCACAATGGTCCAATAAGTCATCTAAAAATATACTTTTTAATACAATTATATTTTAGCAAATAGAAGCACTGAGCTTTCCTTCTACCATTCCATGACCCGCCCATATGAAGCAGCAATCTTCAATTTATTCCTTATCTATCTTTAGTTTTCCCAGGCATTTACACTCTCAGAGTTTCCTATCTCTGTAAGTCTAAATCTTCTTTCTTTTATTCTGTATCTCATTATATTGCTTTGTCATTATTTCAAGAATTTCCCCAAATTATATGTGTTTTATATGTTTTAAAAATGCAGCTTTTCCTATTATTAATCTGTTTTTTAACACTGGTGTCTGCTACAACTATGACCTTGTATAAGTTGAAAGAACAAATTATATTAAATATTCTGTAATATATTATATATAAATTAATGGTAATCATAATATAGAGATTACTCTAGACGGTGTAAAACACATATAGGCATAAATAATTTCCTCTGAAAATATTATTTTCTGACGCTTGCAGGAAAAATAATGAGGTGAAAGTGTATTATGATATATTCTGCTTGTTTATATACTTACAAATAGATCAAAGGTCTTCTTTCTTATCTTCTGGTACTGAACTCTGAAGGTCCTTGAAATGTACAAAATGACAATTGCTTTGTTGTATGCATATGAAATGATGGGTGGCTGAGTTGCCTGACAGACCTCAGAATGTGGCTTTATTGCCAGGGAAGAAGCCTGTGGCAGAGGCTTGGTATTTTAAGCACCATGACACAAACTTTAGGGAGAAGGGAAGAATGCAAGATTGAGTTGATCATAGATAGCCAAACATATAATCACCCATGCTTTCAAATGAAAGTCACCATAATAAAAAGGACTGGGAGACATTTCAATTGGTCAATAACTTGACAATGCTTTTAGAAAAGCATGTCCAGAGAGGGTATGGTGTCTCTTCTCCCAGGACTAGCCATATGTTTCCCTTACATCTGGCTGCTTATTTATACCCTTTGAAATATTATTTAACAGTAGATGTAAGCAAAGTGCATCTGTGTGTTCTGTGAGCCACTTTAGCAAATTAAATATGAAGATGTAGTCTTGGGAACCTTGACTTATAGCCTGTCAGTCACAGGCACAGCTCAAGAATGTAATGTTGGTAGCTAGCAATGTAGAAAGTCCCTTGGAACTGAGATTTTCACTGATAAATAGATTGTGTCAAAATTGAGTTAATTATAGGACATCAGCTAGTGTCAGCTAGATAACTGAATTGTGGGTATTTGAGATAAAGCTTCTCCATATTTTGGTGATGAGATACAGGTGAGTAGTGTGAAAATAACCTGCTTTTTTTTCTCCTAGAGAAGAAAAAAATATGAAAATAAAATTGCCAAAGACCACTCTATGGGCACCCATGAATAACAACAAAGTAAAAGCAGATGTCTGATTTCAAATGAAAGATGATCTAGCTGGACATCTGAATTTCTAAACTACATCTCTACCACCTCTCCAAAAGAATAAAGTTTTAATGAATAGCAAATACCAAAAGTCAGTTTATGACTTTTATGACCACTCTACTTGATACTCTCTAGCTTATCTGAAGATAAAATTGAAATGTGGAGATATTCTAGACACAGGCAATAGTAGTAAGAGACTAGAAAATGAAATGTGGGATAAGGTAAGGATTCTGAGCCTGGACATTACCTAAATAGAAAAATATAGTGAGTACTCAGGGAAAAAATAAGTAATACCCAGCTTAACCAAAATTTATACATATAGACCTCTAAGGCAAAAAGGGCTATGGCTGAAGGAAGAAGAAATGTATTAGGAGAAACTGAACATTAACATATATGATCACGGTTGCTCAAAAAGAAAGTAAGTATGGAAGAGTTCAGAAATACCATGTTTCTTTTTGTGTAAAATGTGGTGGCATACTTTTATTCCTACATTAATATTAGACGTGACAAAGTGATAGGTTTTGAGCCAAGAACACTAATATGTTTCTTTTCTGGGTTCACACAGCAAGAAAGAGTATTGTGTTTGACCAAATTCTTTTTCTTTGCCACATTGGTTATGAAGATTTTGACAGTGTAAAAGTTGTGAGCTGAATTCTCTTTCAGTCTGAGTTCTGAAGTAATTGCAATGGCTATTTATACTTTCTGTCCACACTAGGCATGTAACATATGAATAAAATAAAATTTTCGGTGGTTACAGTGAACTTACAGAATTGTTTGCTTTTATATATATATATATTTATAAACTAAGAAAAAATCAGTGGTAGCATATGCTATGAAGTTTCAAATGAAGTTTCAGGGGAAAGGGATATTGGCTTTCATGGATAAGATGTTAGTAGTGGACTGGCCTCCTGACTCAATGGGTAAAGGTTCTTGCTGCCAAACCTATGAATCTGAGTTCAATTTCCAGGTGATTGAATATGGTGGAAGGAGAAAACCACTCCACAAAGTTTTCCTCTGACCTCCACATGCAAACTATGAGCTGCACACACACACACACACACACACACACACACACACACTAATTAAATAAAAGTGAAAGTAAAAGATTTTAGTACTGATGAGAAAAAAAAAATGTTACAAATGAATATAGGGGAAGAAACAGAGACTTCAGGGTCTGAGGACTATGGAAGCATCAAGAGGCAGAGAACACATTGTAGAGCCCCCTTCTAAAAGATCTGTTTATTAAAGGAACACAAGGAGTTCTAAAGCACTACTCATTTGCTTCCCTATGGCCGTCACCTGAGCTATGAAGCAAAGACTACCACCAGAACTCAGTCTTCTCTCTTCACAGGTAGCAGTGCATAGCTGAGAAATAGCAAGCAGTCATGCTACTATAAACTCTTAATGTGACAAATCTGTAGAGTCCTAACTCTTTTTCTCTGAACTGTTCACTCTTTCTTCTGATAACAGCACTGAAACTTAACCATCCTCCTCCAGCCTCCTGCTGAAATCAGCTCACCACACTTTGAGCAGAATATCTATCTCCAGGGCTCCAAGGACTACCTCTGTAGATCTTGTTTCTACCTTCTACTAACATACTCATTACTACCCATTCCTCTCATCCCTTTCAGATTTTTCCTTTTCTTGAACCATTTCACACTATCTCTTCAGGGATATTTCCCATTATGTTGGTCCTTTCCTTTTCATTGCAACTCTTATTTCCTACTTAATTCTTATGTTTGGCCTATGTGCATGCCTTTAACTCTGCCTTGATTTATGACTGCCTTGATTTAAAACAATCATCTATCCTTCATTCATTAATGACAGAGAAGTCATCAGCTCACTACTAAATGAGTTGCAATCTAGTTTTGTCATTCTGCAAACTATTCTTACTCCAAAAACTCTAGACCCCCCCCAAAAAAAATATAAGGAAAACTCTAGACTAAGTAACTGACAATTAGACCTACATTGTTAACTCTATAGTTGCTGGTTACATTCTAAATTGTTGGCTTCATTTTGCTTGAAGCTTTCTGGCTTCTTGGAATCTCTATGACACTCACTCTCCTCTCTTTTCTCTGTCTCTCCCAAGCATTTTTCTTCTTGGAAATACTCATGGAATGGTGGTAATCTCTGGAGTTCTCTCCTTGGTTATAGTGTTATCACTATCCCAAATCTACCTGAAGGATGTCATTAATCTGCATTATTTGAACATTACCTATACACCTTTTTTGACTTCCAAGTCTCTATGGTTTGTCCAGATCTCTTCCTTGACCTAAAAATTCATTATTGAATATCTAGATATCTCATCACCAACATTCCCTGACCTTAACTCCACTCTTCTTTCTAAGCTCATTCATTCTTTATTCTGAACTTTCATCTTGCCATTGACTCAAGATAAAATCTTGGGTGCTCCATTTTTTTCATTCAACTTTCACAAAATGTGTTGTTGTCATGCCTTAACTTTCAAGGCTTTATCATTTTCATGTTTGCCAGCTTGACTTGCTGTCAGAAGCACTTGCATCTCTGTACATAGCTAGTAGAAGTTCTCAGAGACTAACTGTTCCCACTTTGGGCCACGTTCTGATGGGATCTGGTATATAAATATCCTACCTCCAACCTCCTTATGTGGAATGCATTTATGTTTGTATTTTAATATAGTTATAAAGCATATGCTCTCTACTGTCTTCCAAAGTTTCTTAGCAGGATTAAGTGCCAGTTGCCCACAGTGGTAATTTGCATAAAAATATGCCCTTTATTCACGAAATATCTTCCTGGCTTTATTTCCTTATTTTCCTACTGGCATTTTCTTCCTTTCAAAATTAAGCTGACATCACTGAATTCTCCTCTTAGGGTCTGCTTCTAAAAGCATTCTAAACCAAGATACCAACTTTTTTTTTAAATTTTTTTATTAATTTTATTTATTTCTGTATGTGTATGAATGTACTGTCTGCATGCAAGTTTGTGCACCCGTGTCGTGCAATGCCGCGGAGGTCAGAAGACAGTCTCGGATTCCCCTGGAACTGGAGTTCTCCTGGAATTGGAGTTTCAGACTGTTCTCGGCCGCCATGTGGGTGCTGGGGATCGAACCCGGGTACTCTGTAAGAGTGGTCGGCGCTCTTAACCGCTAGGCTATCTCTTCAGCCCCAAGATACCAACTTTTATCTGACCATAGATTCAACGCCTGATTTGAATCAGTATCCATATCCATATTCTATCCAGATTATTTCTTTCATCTTTTACATTTCCCCATAATTTGCCTGGGATATTCCAATGACCTTCTATTTCTGTTTCTATTTCTAAACATAACACAAATGTATTTTCTCCATGGCTAGAAGAGTGAAGTCTTTTAATGGGATATACATATTTATTTTTTCACTTTGAAACATTTTTATATGTCTGTGAGTTGCAACGTGATGCTTTAGTGCCTCATCTCTTCATGTGCTGCTACCCTGGTTGAAGCTTTTCAGTGCTTCCAGTCATCCACAAGGCAAAACCCAACTCTTTTTTAATAATTTTTTTTCCTTATTATTTATTTTTTATGTGTATGAGTGTATTGTCTGCATGTAGGTTGGTGCACCCATGTCATACAATGCCCCTGAGGTCAGAAAATGGCGTTGGATTCCCCTGTAACTGGAGTTAAAGATGGTTCTTAGCCACCATGTGGGTGCTGGGAATGGGAAATCAAACCTGGGTCCTCTGCAAGAGCAGTCGGTGCTCTTAACTGCTGACAGCCTCTAGAGAATTAAACTTGCATCCAAGAGAGGTTACCCATTGTGTTAAGGCAGAAAAGGAGAAACAGGCACAGGTAATAATAGAATTGAGCCTTCTGGTTCTCAGGTGGAAGAAGTATTTTCCAAAGTAAAGCTAATTACGTATTGGACGGGTGTCACCGTCTGGACGTTTCCATGACCAGATGGGTGGTGATGCATCCTGCTGCTTTCAGGTGAAGTGACACGCTCTGAACATCTGCCTGCTGCTAGTAAAAAATGCATTCCATTTTAGTCTGAGAGATGTGAGGTAGGCACAGGTCTAAACGGAGGAACAAACTCTATAAAACAGGCCAAATATTTTGGCTTTGGAGAAAGAGAACTTGGGCTTTAAAGTGAAACAGAGTACTGGAGGAATAGAAATAAGATGCACGTTTAATTCAAACATAAATTCTTCACCCATATCTGAAGCTCAATGCATAAATCCATGGAAATGTTTGCCATGCTAGTAATTAATTAATGGGCATTAATGGGTGTTTCTCCCTATTTCGATGCACCTTCCCTCTTCCATAGAAATTATAAAAAAAAAGTCTCATAGCTAAAAACTGGAAGGAAATACATCCTCCTTAGCAAGTTCTGAGGTTGTCTGACTCTTGTCACAGATTTTCAGTCAAAAATAGGTCAGTAGATGAGAGTCTTAGAAGACATAAGAAAATTTGTCCAAGGGGATGAGAGGATGACTCAGCAGTTAAGAGGATTTCCTGGTATATCAGAGGTACTTCGATTGCTTCCAGCAACCACATAGCACCTCACGACTGCCTGTTACTCCAGCTCCAGGAGATCTAACTCCCTCTTCTGAAATTTGTAAAATAATTTTTTTTAAAGAAAATCTGTCTGCTATCTTTCATTAATCACAAAGTAAGAAGATCATTCCCTCATTCCCTCAGTGACGTTTGCCCCATCCCAGCTCTACTGCCTCTCCTTCCTTTCCATGCTCATTTTCTACCTCTCCTTCCCCAAACTACACTTTGAGAGCAATTTCCTCAGAGCCATCAAACACATCACATGGTGGTAGAGGCCTATACAAGGATATTTCATAAAAGGCAATGTCTGAATATGACAAATGACATTAACACACGGTTCAGCAGGGTCATAGCCAAAGCCGAGTCTGATATTTACAGTGTGCTTTATAAAACCACAAACATCTTCCTAAGTCTCATGGGATGTCACATCACAGGAAACATATGCAATTAATCTCCCAGCTTGACATTTATCACCTTTTTCCTCAGGCAGGCCTCTCCCAGAGACAGTTAAGTAGCCATTGCTGGAGCTGCCACCTAACAGCAAGAGTCACATGCCTGTGCTGTGTGGTTTGGCATTAATACAAACTTGAATAAGCAGTGCAGTAGAATATCGAGTCTTAATAAGAGGCTCACATGTAACACATGGTGTCTCAAAATATTTCTCCACTGGAATAAAGCATTCAATGCTTGGACTAGGTGTCGTCCTCTGGGAACGAGCTGCCACTACAGTGTAATGTGTTCTATAAATTTGTCTTAATTCAGCTCTAAAATGACCACTTATTTCAAGACTTGAATACACTGAAATTGCAGATGCAGAATTTTCAATCTTGGAAACCATGAGTCTTAATCTCTACAATTACCCAAATCAAGGCAGTGCTAACAAAATCATCTAAATGGCTAACTAAAGTTTATAAGAGAAATGTTAAAAACCAGATTTCTATAATCAGTTCATATTGATAATATGTGCCCACATTCCAATTCTGCATCTTAACCTTCCTCTACCAGTTGTGCCAAATAAACACCCTAAGGGAATTGCCAGAGTGAAGTATCTCTGTCCAGGAAGACCTTAGAGCTAATATTCTCCTTCCATAGCTAGCATCATTGAGGCACTGAAAAAAAAAAATTGTCAGAATTAATCCACCAAGGAAGTGTCCTTTATGTCTCCACACTGAGCAACTGCTTAGGTAGCAGTTTCTAGTTTGACCCACATTAAGACTGAAATTTGCTTATGGTACCTCTTCTTGATCGCAATTCTCAATTTTTTATATGCTGGCTCTAATTTCAACTTTCTGATGATCAAGAAAGCTTAGCTTATCAGTGAGTTAGACTATATTAGAAATATTGTTGATATTTATTACTAAATATTGGTAAGGTAACTAATTAATACTTGTTAGCATTTCCTTATAAATAATAAGATATAACAAAATTTGCAACTGAGACTTAAACTTCAAGATGTCAATGCTTTGAGGTTGATGCATAACTCAGTCTAAAACCCCGAAATTAGCACTTGATCAATGGCATTTGTCAACCCCCCACACCTTTTTAGCCTTTGTCTTTGTTTGCAATATGAGTTAATTGAATATATGTATATATATATATATATATATATATATATTCTTTGTCCTACACTTTTTGATGCAAGCATCCTTCTACACAATGATTTCGGTTTTCATTTACATAAACCAGTGTCCTATTTACATACACATTCGATCATGATGGCAGGCAGAAGTCTTAGGCTACCTGCCCAAGGACACAGTGGTAAAGTACTTTATCTACAATTTGAATTAGTTTTGTCCTACTCCTAAGGCCATTCTAAATATAAGCCTCCTTCTAATTGTTTCCCACTTCAGTCATCACCTCCAAACAACAATAACAACACTGGCTTTTAAAATATGCCTGGAACTATATTTCTATCCTCGAATACTCTCCATATCTTAAGACTAAATTCAAATCAATCCTTTCTGATAAGTCTTCTCTAAAAAAGAGATGAAGGTTATTGTTGTGATCTAGACCAGTGATTTTCAAATGAACCACATAAAAGCCTACAGATGCTGCCAAATGACTACAATGCACTGAAATCCTCCCAGAACCAGAATTACCCACCTGTCTCAAAATGTTGACAAGAAAAAGTTGGGAAACTCTGACATAAATACTAATAGTGCTTGTAACTTCCTTCTGGAATGTAACACTGCTTTAATACATATTATTTTGAATTTTCCCAGAGGTTGCAGATTATGTTTTACATGGCTTTATATTCTACATCCATTCCCTCACTGGTGACTAATGGTCTCAAATAACTGCAGTGCTGGGGAATAATTAAGGACAGCTACTCCCTTGTCCTTGTCTCTTGAGTAAGCCTTGGAATGGACATTGGAGTTAGAAAAGCTTTGTGAGACAGTACTTGTGTCCTAGAACACAGTAAACTTTTAAGGCAGAGAATGCATTTGAGAAGCAACAATGTATTTTTACATAAAGTTGGATGAGGATGACCAGAGAAGTAAGGGAAATAATTAAAGTCAGAGGGCAAGGGCCACTTTCTTGTTCTTTAGCATTATCCTGAGCAAACCTACAGCTATCCAAAGAAAGGATCAAAAATAGAAAGCATTGCTTTAAAAGGTACAAGTTATCTTTTCCCAGGGGAATGGAAAAACCTCTTCATGAACATGATAAGTATGTGAGTTTTTTTTTTCTTTTCAAAATCATAAACATGCTATGCATCGGTGCTTCCTCTAATCATATTGACAGTGGCGATCAATGCCTTTTACAGAGATTTGTGGAAACCACAAAGAGTCAAGCGTAGCTACGATGGAGATAAATGTCCTTGAAGGCTCTCAGCCTTAGCTCACCACTAAATGCCTCCTTGGAGGATGCTTTATTTTATCCCAAGTTATTACTGGAACAGGGCAGTGGTTCAGTACTGATGCAGGAAAGTGTCTATGGTGGCATGTAAGGATCTCACTTTATGACTCCCATGAAAGACACTGCTTCCTAAATTACCTTTCTTGTCATATTGACCAAGATACAGTGATTCTTCAGTAAGTTAGTTCACAACATCTCTTTAATGAAGCAGTGAAAACTTCTATAAATCTTTTAAAACAACAATAATAAGCACAACAATTTGATTTTTAATCCAGGATTATCTCTCTCTATAAAAGAAGGGATCTGATTTCTTTGGCTCACTCAATTCACCCACCATTCTCCCTGACCACCTCATATCTTCTTTTTTTTAAACTTTTTTTTCTTTATTTCTGTATGTGTATGAATGTACTGTCTGCATGCAAGTTTGTGCACCTGTGTCGTGCAATGCCTTGGAGGTCAGAAGAGGTCGGATTCCCCTGGAATTGGAGTTTCAGACGGTTCTCCGCCACCATGTGGGTGCTGGGGATCGAACCCGGGTCCTCTGTAAAAGCAGTCAGTGCTCTAAACCGCTAGGCCATCTCTCCAGCCCCATATCTTCTTAATAGGGTGAAATATTCAGTGTTCCTGGATGTTTACTTTAACAAAGCAGACCAAAATTGTTTAACATATCTCACTTAGAAAGGGAATTGTTGGTTGCTGAATCCTCAACAGATTGCTCAGTTGAAAGAATGCAACCAAAGAGCAAGCAACGCTAGTCCAAGATCAAGTCAACATCCATTCTGCCAATGCATAAGCACTATCACGAATGCAGGAACATGGAAAGCATGCTGCTGTGATGTCTATACAAGGCTCTAGATTTTTCTATGGATAACATACAGGGTCTCCTGAATTGCTGAGGAGGTAAACTTTCATTATGTCATTCCCCATTCTGGACAAAGAAATGAGCTGCTTCATTTTCCTCCTGAAGAGAGTACTTCTTCCCAGCCTGGCCACCAAAGCTTGTTTCAGAGATACAACCGTGCATATACATTGTGCCCCTTCTGCTGTGCACAAAATAAATTTCACATAAATAAGGAAAATTAGACCTTTGAAGAGAAAGACATGAGTCTATTGATCTCTCATAGTGAATTTATTTCTTTCCTTCTCCAAAAAACACAATTAAATCCCAGAGGGAAAATTATCTTCTATGGCTGAAGAAAATAATGCCTTAAAAAATATGCAGATTCATAATGATATAATCATTGTTAATAGTGACAATAATGAATAAATGTGCAACTTCAAAATAAATACGTAGTTGAGATTTTATAACCCCATTAAATACTAGTGTTTTACACATTGCATATTTTTCCCTTTATGAGATGGCCTGAGTCACATATGCACTTTTATAGCCTCCTAGAGATACAAAAAAACGGAGCTGTAAGTTTTCATTTTCTTTCCTGTATTATGGGTATAAGAATAAGCATATATAACAAAAACATTCTCTTAGTTTGTAAGAGAGGCCCACACTGACTCCATTTTGAGTATAGCCGCCATTTTAAGCAATTACTGGAACCTGCCCAATTCAGGGAAAAGGTTGATTGCTCAAAGACAGTTGCTCAAGGCCTCAAGAACAGCTAACTTAAACTTGTTAAAGATGTGAGGGCAGATGGACTGATCCAACATTTCCTCATTCCAGTTGCAGGATCGTGTCTAAAGATAACTGTTTGTATGTGGGGTACTGTTGGGCTGACCTAACCATGAGCTGTAAGCCTGTTATTATCCAATAAGGCTAGAAGTTACCCAAACCCCGCTAAAATTCCCCTAGACCCTGTATAAAAGGCCTGCAAGCCAAGTTATCGGGGTCAGAGTCTTTTCCCTCCCACCCCAGCATGCTGGTTTACTTTTTTCTCCTGAAATAAAGTCTTGGTTTTCCATCCTTTGGTGTGTCTGGTGTGGATTCTTGAACCCTAACAAGTTCACCTCTGTTCTTTTAATTTAATATGGAATTTGGAATGTATTATTGACTATACAATTATATTCCAATGAAATATTTTTATTCCATAGGTATTTAAATAAAAAATGAAAGATAATACTTCCCTAAACATGTCCACCCAAATAAAATTATCCAGTGCCAGTATATTGTTTATGAAGTGGCTTTTAAACAAAAATGTTTAAAAGCAACAACAAGAAATGCCACAAGAATGAGAAGCTAACACTGAAATCAGGGTCTAACTGTAAATTGTGGGAATTCAAAAGAGGTAGATGAGCACTGTTTGCCAAAATACCTTTAATAAGTGACTAAAATTACTTGCTCCAGAGGAGAGTAGAGAGAAAGAAAGAAGAGGGACAAGAAGGAAACACTGTAACAGAACAAAAGAGCACAGAGGATAGGAAAGCATGCAGAAGGAGTATAACTGCAGGCATGGTGAAACATTGTTTAAATGGCAGGTATCCAAGTCTCAAAGGCACTGATATCCATCTCATTGTTTGGTTGATACTGTGGCCGAACATGTAAAAATTTTCAACTACCCATATGCTTTGTCATTGTACTTGTAGATACCATGTCTTTTATAACACAGTACAGAAGTTTGGAAAATATATTTTTTTTATCACCCTGAAGTTGACGAAAGCCTCGCATGCTTTCTATTCTTCAGTACGCTAAGACTTGCTAAGTCAAAGAAGCTCAAGGAAGACTGGGACTTTTGCCGCTGATGAGAAACTGCCTTGGCAATTTATTCAGGCATTAAGGATGTAGACTTTGCTGCATGGATATCAGATTCAGTCAGGGGTCAGCACTTCAGAAGGAATCTTGAATTATGCCTGCTCCATTGGAAAACGTCCAGTTCTCAGAGAATGCTCAAGGAGAAACAGTTTCAAAGTCCTCAAACACTACCACGTCCCCCTGAGCTTCCTTCCCATGGTGATCAGAAAAGTTTCTTTTTCATGCATCCTGTATCATCTGGAAAGCCTGTTCAAACCAGATGTTTCCTGTATCATCTGGAAAACGTGTTCACATTCATATTCCTGAGTTAGGCTGTCCTGAGAATTTAAGTTTCTAATAATTTGTAGATGATGACCAAACTCCTAGAGCAAAAACTCAATTGCTTTTCAGAACACGTCTCACTATTTTGCACTAGATAGACTAGAACTCAGTATGTAGACCAGGCTGGCCAAGGAATTCACAGAGATGAGCCTGCCTCTCCCTCCCAGCACTGGGATTAAAGCCACTTGCCACCACACGTTGCTGAAAGAGCTGCAATTTGAAAATCATTGTTATATTCAGTTATATTCCAGGAAAAATCTTGTCCCACGTTCTATAAAAATAAAATTTCACCTTCATGTTTTAAATATAGTACAACTATAATCTGAAATTTAAAATTAAATATTTAAGGAGTTAGTTTTTCTTGACTTGTTATCAAATAGCCACAGTATTTAAAATATTTGAATTCATTTGTATGGATATGTGCTATGGACTTTTGTTGAGGAACATTTAATTCTACTGACAGCTAAAAGGAAATATCAAGTATAGCTTCATCCTTTATAGTGTCAGAGTCTTTACATGTTGAAGAAATATTATGACCAGAGTGTTGTAAGAATACCTCACAGATTTCACCTCATTTGGCTTTTAATTTTAGCATTTTTACAGAGCCTCTTTTCCAAGTTTATTTCATCTGATAAAATGTTTATTAAAATATAAGACAAGAAAATGCCTACTGTGCACGTGGAGCACTGTTAGGCCATGCAGAAGACAAAAAAAAAAAAATAGAATAAATTATCCTTAACAAGAAAGGATTCACCAGACACACCACACACCACACACACACACACACACACACACACACACACACACACGCTTTTCACAGCATTGCAGAATGAATGACACAACTTTCTGTATGAGGACTCCTGAGTCAATAAAACCATGGTACAGTTTCTATGGGGACCTGGCCCTCTGCTAAAAGTTCTGACTTTTCATTTTATTGAACAGTGGTCATACCAGTTGATCAGACCTAATGAATGCACTCTACCTTACTCACACTATTCATTGTTTTTATTTCTTTAAACTTTCTGTCCTCACTCTATTCGGTATCTATAAAAAGTGACATATATAGATGGCTTAAAACCAATAATGAAGCCGGGTGTTGGTGCACGCCTTTAATCCTAGCACTTGGGAGGCAGAGGCAGGCGGATCTTTGTGAGTTCACAGCCAGCCTGGTCTACAGAGTGAGTTCCAGGACAGCTGGGGCTACAGGGAGACCCTGTCTCGAAAAGACATAAAAAACAACAAAAAAAAAAAAAAAAAAAAAAAAAAAAAAACACAATAATGAATGATAGGAAGTCCAAGACCAAGCATGGTAGATATTGCTTATGTTGAGAGACTGTGCTCTATGTGTGGCGTCTTCTATCTGTGTCTTCAAATAGTTGAAGAGACAAGTCAGTTCTCTGCCTCCTTTGTTAGGCACTGATCCCATTCATGAAGGGTTTGGTCTCACAATCTAATCTCCTCCCAGAAGTTTTTCCTTCTGTTATTATGTGGGTGATTAGCTTTCAATATATGAACTTTGATTGAATACAATTATCATTTTATAATAGAATTATCCCAAGTCCTTTGACACTTCATTCACTCAACATTTGATGAAAAGATTTCAGTCGAAGCCATTTTTCTAGACTAGGGAGAGCAAAATTAGATAAAAGTACATGGCTTCTCCCTAAAAAATCCTTATCATCTAAGGGGAGCCCACTAAGAATGCATTGGTGGCATGTTGCCATAAGTGCTATGACCAAAGAAAGATCAGACACAAGAAGGAATTTCTGGATGTTCTATTACTTGAGTCCAATCTTGCACTACAAGTAGAAGTGTGGAAAGAATTAGTCAGGGGAGTAGCAGAGGGAAGGCCACTCCCTAAACATCACAAATCATAGTAGAAAAAGATATGAATGATGCAAATTCTTCATTTTAGCTCCTCCTCTGCCAAAGAAACTCTCCATCTATGCTTAAGGAACTTGGATTTCACACTAAGAATTGGACTCTGTTCTCCTGTTTTAAGGAGAAAATGACTTTGTGGAACAAGTTTATTTTCTAAACTGTCAATGTTCTTTCAGGTTTTGATGCTTTTCCTTCTCTGGGTATTACACAAAGCAAGCAAACTAAAAGTGAAGAGAATAAGTGAAAATATCAATGCATCATCCACGTGGTGAGACCCTCATACACCACCGTGCAGATGTTCAATGTCTAGCCTGTGTATGACTCTGTTTTTCCCTCCCCGTTGAGATATTCAATGTGGTAGAACCTTCAGTCAAGATAGCGTGCATTAATCCAGCCAAGGTCCAAGTCATGTTGACTTTTCAAATGACTGCTCTCATTCATTACTCATAATTACACATCTGCTTTCTATTAGTCCTAAGGGTAAAATAAGCAAATGTACTGGCTAGAGAAGTGGCTTAGCTGTCACTCACAATAGTTTTTACACATTTTTTCTACCAAAACCACACAAAATGTCCCTATTTAACTTGTCTTCCAGTCTTAGAGTTTGCCCCTCAGGACCGTGCTCCTTCTACACATCTTCCTCCTTGTGTCCGACAGTAAGTAAATTCTCAATCATTTGGAGTTTTCACTCTTTGCTTTCAGATATAGCTCCTCTACATCTTATTGTGCTGGCTGGTCTTCATTTCGTGACTATCTCGCACTGTCCATTTGCTGCCTCTCATTTCACCAAGTTAAACACAATAAGGGCAGTTTTAATGTTTGGAACTTTACACGAAAACATGGTAATGGTGTTTTGACAATAGACCTTGAAAATAAAGGAAAAAACGGAGCCAGAGTTGTCTGAATTTTAATGCTCTCTCCTTTCTCTCTTTTTAAGTTTTTGAAGATAACTTAAAAATGAATACCTGGAATATTCTATAATATCTTTGAAAGAAGCAATTTAATCAAAAATCAGAGAGCTTCTAGTTAATTTAATTCCCTCCAGACTCAGATTCCTTCCAAATTGCATGCTTCAAAACTACAGAGGGAAAGAATGTTAGATGCCCTCCGAGAATTCCTGAAGAGAAGGGGGAAGGTCCACGAGAGAAAATAAAAGTGAAAGTGAATTTATGGAGAGAAAAGAGAAAATAGTGAGGAAATTTCAATTAATCTGTGATTGATTTAACACTTAAGAGCAATTGTTAAGAAGAAAAGCAATATTAGCATTTAATTAATTATTTAGGAGCTATTGAGGGGAATATATTGTGTAGTGTATCAAACTTATAGCCTGCATGAAGAATTGATTAAAACTCCCCTAGGAGGTTACTAGCATGAAACAGTACGAACAATATACCAAAGGAACACTTTGATTCCAAATTTAAAGATGAAGGAGTAAAAGAGCATGATGGAGGGGCTGGAAGATGCTGCTGTTGGCAAAGTGCTCGCTTGCTGTGTCAGTACAGGGCTGCAGTCCAGCTCACCCATGTAAAAGGCCTGCTGTGGGAGCAGATGCCCCTAGGCCCAGTGCTGAGGAGGATCCCAGCTGGCCCACGGTATCCAAAACCTTGACAGAGCCTGTCTCAAAAAATATAGTGCAGAGTAACCCAGTGTTCAGCTCTGGCCCCTATAAGCAGGTTCACATACATGCACATAGGAACATGAACATACACACAAATTAATATATTTTAATTATAAATAAAATACAATTTAAAAATTAGAAATATGCGGAGCTGGAGAGATGGCCTAGCAGTTAAGAGCGCCGACCGCTCTTACAGAGGACCCGGGTTCGATCCCCAGCACCCACATGGCAGCCAAGAGCCGTCTGAAACTCCAATTCCAGGAGAACTCCAGTTCCAGGGGAATCCGACACCCTCTTCTGACCTCCGCGGCATTGCACAACACGGGTGCACAGATCTGCATGCAGACAGTACATTGATACACATACAGAATAAAAATTTAAAAAAGGCGTGTGCCACCACACCCAGAAAAAAAATAGAAATATGCACATGATGGGGACACACACACACACACACACACACACACACACACACATATTCTAAATTGGACACAATTTTAAACATCCAGACACCTAAAATTGCAAACTGGGTTTAGAGAACCTAACCATCTAAAACACCTAAAATAAAATTAAGTCTCCAGAAAAAGGAGACCTCCATTCTTCATGGATATTATGATCTTTAAACAAATCTAACCCATGTTATAGTTCCATAGGGATCATAGAAATTAAGAAACTATTTGCTAAACATGCATTCTATAGAAATTTCTGGCAACATAAGTGAAGGAGAAAATGAGGAAGGGAGCCTAAGTCAACAGGTAAGTGATACCGTTCTACTAGGTGGGGCACTACTCTAACAATGTGGCCATTGTCAGTTTGATTTCTCACTGGGAAATCTTGCTCTTTTTGCTTCCTTTTGGACGTCTATCAATTTGTCTGTCTACCTGCTTACCTATTTATCTATCTACCTATCTGTTTATCCAGCCATCAGTCCATCTATCTGCCTATTTGCCATGTTTACTGAGTAAGAAAGAAAAAATATTTATCTCTCAATGCCAGTGAATCACTTCCAAAACATACTGCAAATGTCCACTGTGCTTTATCTCTGAGAAAATCCACCGTGCAACTGTGTTCTAGGTGTGTATCATGTCTTCGTTTGAAAGTAATGTTTGTAGTGCTGACACAGATGACAGCATTTCCTCCCCTCCTGCTGTATTAAGTTCATGGACAATCTATCCACCCATGGTCTCATTGGCAGTATCAATCACTAGGCACATGTGACCCAGGACCTGTTTTAAACACTTTACCTGCAGTTATGTTTATCATAATTAATATAACTACTGGTTAAACATTGGTATTATTATTCTAATTCCTCATATGAGGAAACAAAACTGGATATATTAGTAACTTTCTAAGCATCTCAGCATCCAGAAGGCCTGCCTCCAAAACTGAAATGTAATGTTTACTTCTATGATCCAAATTCTGAGCACAATTCTAATAAATTTCTGCTTTGTTTTAAGGGATAGTAATGCTATAATATCATCATTATCAGTCTTGGTCCTATAAATCTACCTTATCCCTGGCTCACAATTAAATTATATCCAAATGCACAGTCTTCTCTTTTGACAGGAAATGATCACTATTTTTATAATTATTTAGCAATAGATAGTCTCTGCCATAAAATACCTGTCATGTAAACTAGGGATCAACATATACTTAAATGTTAGAGAAAAAAGGAAATAGACAAGGGAACATGGGATGCTTTTCTGTCACATGATTCTGTTTAAGGGCTTGCATGAACTTTAGACACATATTGAGATTTAAGGACTGAGCTGGGCACAGTATTCATGCCTTTAATCCCAGCACTCCGGAAGCAGAGGCAGGTGGATCTCTGTGAGTTCAAGGTCAGCCTGGTCTACGAAGTGAGTTTCAGGCCACCTAGAGATACAGGGAAACCCTGTCTCGAAAAGACAAAAAAAAAAAAATAGTTAAGGACTGAAAACATAGAGATGGAAATTCTATTACACTCTAAACCGAAAGTGTCCACTTCTCAAGATAAAGGTTAAATACAGTTAAAAGGGCATTTTCCTCAAGGTAGAAAGAAGTCCCTCTCCAGCTTCCAGTGGTTGTCTGTTCAGGCCGACCTCTTTTGCCCCCTGGGGGACATTAGCATGTCCACAAAGTCCATTAGCTTGGTTTTTCACATCCCCACATGGCTTCTGAAAATGTACAGACTGGAGAAATCTTATCAAAAGGTCCACAGTGCTGCCCATGCTGCTTTCAGTTAACTGGAAAGACCACTCTCCCAAGCTGAGCAGTGTGCTGAGGTCCCACCTCTGAATTCTGCTCTCCCTCCTGCCAGCACTGTGCTTGTGTTAATTCTTCAGGGGTGTGCCCATCACCATTCATGTCTGTTTAATATCAAAGCACATCAATTTCTCCAATTTTCATTCTTTGTAATCTACTGTACCTATGATGTGTCCATATTCTGCTACAGTGGAAAATTTGTGAAAATTGGATTCTCATTCAAATGCTGATTTTATAATTATCAATAGTTAATATTTAACTCACTTGATTTTTAGTTTCCTCACTATAAACTGGGCATCATAACAAAATCTCTTGGGATTATTGTGCATATTACAAATGTGATAATACATGAAATATACATAGTGTATTACCTGGCACATTAGTTATTAGTATCATCCATGCATCCCATCTTTGAGAAGATCACCAATCAATTCCTTTCTTGATTTATTACAATGAATAGATTTATAGTCCATAAAAAAGGCCCATAGAAGTTAATTAGTTTGTAGTGGGCATGCTGGTGAAGAGGGTATTAGAACAACACACCCCCCGAATTTGCCTCTTAAGTCACAGGCAGGGCATAAACAGCTTTGTTTTAGCAGTGGTTTCCCACCAGAATGCACTATGTCATTGTAAGTGCAATGTAACAAGGTCAAGTGACCATGAACTGAGGACTCTGAAACTCAGGAATGAAAGAAAATTTACCTTCATTAAACTGATTATCTCAGGCACTTTGCCACAGTAACAGAAAAGTCACTAATAGACCCGTCTTCTCCAAAATCAGAAGATGCATCCCAGTATCAGTGTAAACATGCGTAGACAGCATCCTCACATTGGAGCCTTTGTGGAAGTAGAGGCCATTTCCGTTCAGTTAGGCCCGGGGCTCTTCCTGATTTCACCCCCTACTGGAAGAAACTGAAACTGAAAGGATTCAGATGCTGCTTTTCTTTTCTTGGAAAAATAAGCCCTAGCGCTGATTGCTTCAAACAGCTAGCTCGTCCACATCCACTGCTGTTTAGAACCCAAATCATAGCAGAGTTCCTCCACTTTCCCTTTTCATCCCTTGCTTTCTAAATCGTTGCCATGGAAACCACACTGAGTTTTCATTCTCTGTCTTCGGTATGCTTCTGCTCAGAGGCCAGGGAGAGGGAGACATTGATCAGGGATGCAAAGAGACAGCCTCTGGGGAGAGAAGGCCGTCGGGGAGTACGTGCTCTCAGGACACAGGATCACAACTACTCTTTCAGCCAAGACAGGTCGATTTGACCATCCTTTAGGAGGATTTAATTAAAAACCAGTTTAGGCCAGGCCTTGTACAGCACAGTGGCAGCATGGATCACCAATATCTGATAGTGGCTTGTCAAAGAGGGCCAGGGTTACTCAGAAGTGGCCCCACACATATTAAAGGTTTCTTCTGTGTGCTTCTGGCAAGCAAGAAATTCATTTGGTGGTCATCCTTTCAGCCAGGGAGATTAACTGTCTGTGGACTAAATTCACTGTTCATGGTATGAGGTCACTCTGGGGTTGGGGGGGGGTGAATTTCTGTATTCCACGGCGTCATCCATAGGTTAAAAGAAGTATACAGGCTGGGGAATTATTAACTTTCACAATATTCTCTCTCCAGTTACCACAATGCTGATGCATGATGTGGTAGACATTCACATGTGACTTAAGAGAGTATTTTATTTTTAATATGCTCATTTTCTTGTCTTTTAATATAAAGCAAGGAAACAAAAGTGTTTGAAGCCCCCCCCCCCCAGAAGCCACTTATGATTAGCTGACATATGATAGCTATGAGCCTCCGATTTCTAACTTGGGAGCTGTCTAGTCATTTAATAAACTTTACTCTGCTCAGAATGAGCCAGTTTTCAAGGGAGCTGATAAACAGGGAGAGGTTCTGAGAATGTGGAAATTGATGACCATATACAATTTCTCTCAAGTATATTGTTCCAATCTTTCTGGCCTAATACCTTCTGGGTGTCACTCATACCTGTCAGGTCACATGCTCCTTACCTCTACCTGTGACCCTCCCATGTTTCCTTTGCATTTTATTCTAATCCTTCCATTCAGTGCAGTTCTTTAGTTTCAGACTTTGTAAACTCATCCTTACCAGATAATACATGTGAAAAGTTGTGAATGATAATATGCCTCTTTGGACTTTGATTTCCCCACTGATAAAAATGAATTTCATAGTATCTAAATGTTGGGAAGACTGCTACTGGAATTTGTAGTGAATGACAGTATCAGGGAGAGCTCAGGAAACATTAGCTTTTATTCAATTCATTTCGACTCACACATATTTAGACCCAGTGTTTTTCAATGTTTTATACGTCTTTTATATATTTCAGTCTGTGATCATGTTGCTGAGTGTGATTTATTTGAATTTTATTTAACATATACAAAGAAGCTAACAACATATTCATCAACAAGTTCAAATATCACAGATCTTGTCATCATTAAGATTTTTTTTTTTGTCCTTTTGATGCAGGGATTCTCTGCAGTCCCAGCTATCCCAGAACTCGCTACAGAGAACATAGTAACCTAGATCTCAAAGAAAGCTGCCTGCCCCTGCCTCCCAAGTGCTGGTACTAAAGGAGCATGCACCTACCCAGCTGCATTAAGATATATTTTAAGATTTGGTCTGATCATGCAGCTTCTTATCCTGTATTGTCCATCTAAGAGGTCATCTCACCAAATACCCTGAGTACTCAAGTTGTAAATTAGTGCCTCAGAGCATGAATTTCCATAGTCTTTCTGTTTCTTCTTTACATAACCACTCTGCCAATCCCAAATTACGTATTTAACAAGCCACTATAGGTACATTGAACAATATGTATTCTAAATACTAATATTAATTCTAAATCTTTGGAACAATATAGATAGATAGATAGATAGATAGATAGATAGATAGATAGATAAGATAGATGATAGATAAATAGAATACCACAATTGGTACACTTTCAAATTTGAATTGTCATGTATACCATGGTACTAAATTTACTGTCAACCCCTCCAACTTATGAAGATATTTTAATCTACATAACCCCTTATAACTGAAACCTGCCGATCTATGGACGCTGCATGAATCCCAGATCATTCTCACTACTTCCATCCTCTGTCTATCGTAATATCTCATGACTTGTCAACTGTTTATTAGTTTCATATTTTTGAGAAAATAATACCTGAATGCTTGCTATTTTGAGAAACCAACTGCTTAGTTAGACATTTAATTTATCTCCCAAGTCAAGTTGAATAGTATATCATATTTCTTCATAATCTTTCTACTTCTGTAATTGGAGTTCTAATTCTCATTATCATGAGTGTACCTTCTTCTCTCTGTTTCCAATCCACACAGAAATTGCCAATCTGAAATTTCAAACATGCTGTGCTCCTGTGCCATCTTCTTGCTCAATACATGCTGAAGTTAACAGGATTCATCAGACTCGAGCTCGTATAATGTCCACTGTATCCCTTTCCTTCATGCTTCTTTTTTCACCTGCTTTTTCTATTTTCTCCCCAGTCAGTACACATGGCAAAACTGCATTGTTTATAAGTATGGTTTATTAATCACCTAACAAAACATTTCCCTGACCCTATTTAGTTACACCATTATATTTCTTTACATGTCAAACTATGCCTTTTGTTCATGAAGCCTTTCACATCCTCTTCATACAGCCTTCTTTTACTCCTATTCTCATAGGTTTGATTTGCTCTCTGATACCTGTCACATTCCCTATGAACCTGACACTTTAATCACACATAGTCGTGAATTTACAGGTTTATTAAAATAACAATTTAATTAAAATATTCTCAGTTTGAAACTACAGTTTCAAGTTGTACTGTGTCCTATGTCAGACACACAATAGAGTAGGTATACATAGTACCTTACTCATAGAATTTTTAACCTAGTAGGAATGGGTGCTTCTTTGTCAAATATGAGGTGGCTGAAATTGTATGAGCTCAAGTTGGGATCTTCAATTTTGTTCCATTGGTCAATGGGTCTATTTTTATGCCAGTACCAGGCTGTGTGTATGACTATGGCCCTGTAATATAGTTTGAAATCTGGTAGAGCAATCCCCCCACCCCCTCACCCCCATATTGCATTTTTCACTTAGGGTTGCTTTAGTTATCTGGGATCTTTTGTTTTTCCATATGAGTTTAAGGATTTTTTCCCCCAAATCTATGAAGAAGCTCATAAAGATTTGGATTGGGATTGCATTGAATCTGTATATCAATTTGGGTAAAATGGACATTTTTACTATATTAATTTTTCCAATCCATGAACATGGCAGGTCTTTCCATCTTTTGATGTCATTTTCAATCTCCTTCTTCAGGAATTTAAAATTCAATCTTCTTCAGGAGTTAAATTTTGTTGTAGAGATCTTTGGTATCTTTGGTATCTTTGGTTAGGTTTGTTCCCAGGTATTTTTTTTTTTTAATTTTTGAGGCTATTGTGAATGGGAAGCTTTTCTTATATTCCTTCTCCACTTGTTCATTGTTGGTATAAAGAAAACCTACTGATTTTTCCAGGTTAATTTTGCTGAAACTCTTAATCATTTCTAACAGTTTTCTGGTGGAGTTTTAAGCATCCCTTTAGGTAAACTATCATATCATCTGCAAAAAGGGATAGCTTAACTTCCACTTTTCTGATTAGTACTCCTTTAATTTTTTTCTCTTATTGCCCTAGCAAGTGTTTCAAACACTATGCTAAAGAGGAATGGTGATAAGGAGCAGGCTTACCAGGTTCCCACCTTTAAGAGAAATGGTTCCAATTTTTCTCCATTTAGGATGATGTATTAGTCACTTTCCTGTTACTGTGGTAAAACCACCATGAGCAAGAGAACTTATAAAAGGAAGAGTTTATTTGAGCTTATGATTGATGGTTCCAGGGAATTAGAGTCCATTGTGGTAGGAGGCATGGCGGCTGGAGCTGGAGCAGCAAGCTGAGGTTCACATCTTGCAATGAGCACAGGAAGCAGAGAGAGACTGGAGACCACAAGGCTTGTTGAACTCACTAAGCCCGCCCCCAATGACATACTTCCTCCAGCACGGCCACACCTTCTAAGACCTCCAAGAACAGTGCCACCAACTGGAGACAAAATGTCTGAATACTTAAAGCCTATGGGGGGACACCCTCATTCAAACCACCATAGATGATATTGGCAGTGGGTTTGCTATATATGGCTTTGATAATATTGAGGAATGTTCCCTTAAGCCCAATTCCCTCTAGGACTTTAAACATGAATGGATGCCTTGTCAAAGGCTTTTTCTGCATTGATTGGGTGGTTTTTGTTTTTCAGTCCATTTATGTGTTTTATGATATTGATTTATGTTTGTTGAATCATCCCTGCATCTCGGGTATGAATCCAACTTGATCATGATGGATGATTTTTTTGATGAGGGTCTGTATACCATTTGCAAGTCCATAAAACTTCAATGGAAGATTAATAGCATCTTCTGCAAATGGTGCTGGCAAGATTGGATACCATTTGTAGAAGAACGAATTAAACCCCTACCTCTCACCCTGTACAAAAATAAACTTCAAATGGATCAAAGATCTCAACATGAAACCTGGAAACCTGAAGGTGATAGAAGAAAAAAGTTGCCAACAACCTTCAAGACATAGGCACAGGAAAAGACTTTCTAAATCAGACAGCAGCTGTGCAGAAAATAAGGTCTACAGTCTACAAATGGGACCTCATCAAACTCAAAAGCTTCTGTACAGTGAAAAGAAACAAGGAAGTGAAGAGAAAACCCATAGAGTGGGAGGAAATCTTCACCAGTGATACATCTGACAGCATTAACATCAAGAATATATAAACTACTCAAAAAATAAAGAAGTAATAAAACAAATGACCTACTCAAAAGATGGAGTAAAGAGCTGAACAGAGATTTCACCAGTGAGGCAGTAAAGATGGCTGAGAAACATCTTAAAAAGTGTTCAACATCATTATTAATTAAGGAAATGCAAATTAAAATCACTCACTGTAATACATCTGGCTAAGATGAAGAAAACAATAGATACCAAATGCTGGAGAGGTTGTAAGGAAAGGGGAACACTCATCCACTGCTGGTGGGAATGTAAACTTGTACAACCTTTATGGAAAGCACTGTGAAGAACCCTTAAAAGACTCAAAATGAGCTTACCGCCTGACTGGGTCATACCACTCCTGGTTATATATCCACAAGTCTCATCCTACCCCAAAGATACATGCACAACCATGTTTATTGCAGCTCTCTTCACAATAGTGAAGAGCTGAAACCAACCCAAATGCCCCTCAGCAGATGAGTGGATGACAAAAATGTGGTACATCTACACAATGGTAAAGAAAGATGACATCATGAATTTTGTAGGTAAATGGATGGAACTAGAAGCCATTATGTTAAGTGAAGTAACACAGTCCCAGAAAAACAAATGGCAAATGTTTTCCCTCATTTGTGGATGCTAACACCAAATCTCCAGTTGAAAGGCAAGCAGAACGACATTATTGATATACTTCTGTTTATCTGATAGCAACTATGTTGTTATAGTGTAAATCTCTTAATGGGCTCTAGAATCTATCCACCACTTATTCTCAGATTCTGTAATTACTGTATATGGGTGGAAAGTATGCATTCATATTTCAGAGTAATATGAAATTAAAAGAGGAAAATGTGAATTCCTAAACATAAAAAAAAAGACTGAGAAAAGAAAGAGACTGAGAGAAAGATGCAGGACATGAAGGGCAGAGCGGAGGAAGGGGGGGGGGGGGCAGGGAAAAGGGAATATGTCTAAATTGAACTGAAAAATGATGTCTGAAATACACAAAACATCAATAAAAGCATTATATTATCTAAAAATTAATGGTTGCTTCTGAATTAGAAAGAGGTATGATGGATGATTGAAAGATGGTAAGGGATAAGGCTCACAAAGGATAGCACCAAATGTGGTCCACACAAGGGAATCTGGGAAGGGTCCTGGCTATGTCTGTGGGTGTGGTGGTTTGCATGAGAATGTTCCCCATAAGTTCCAAATATTTGTATGATTTGTCCCCAGTGGGTGGTGCTGTTTTGGGATGTCTAGAAGGTGTGGCCATGTTGGAGGAAGCATGTCACTGGGTGGGGGGGTACTTTGAGAATTCTTAAAGCCTTGCCAATCTCCCATGCCACTCTGCTTCCTGTGTCTGCTTGAAGATGTGAACATCAGCTTTCAGCCCCAGCACCTCTTGCCACCATGTCTCCCTACCATTATGAACTCTAATTCCCTTAGGATAATAAGCTCAAATAAATTCTTCCTTAATAAGTATTCTTAGTCATGGTGGTTCTATGGCAACAATACGGAAATGATTGACACAGTGGGTGTGGAAGTTCATGTAGGTGAGTGGGGGTGTGCCTACCCGTGTGCATGTACAGAGATCCACCACTCTCCTTCACATTCCTTTGAGATAGGATATCTCAATAAACCTGGGCCTAGGCTGGTGGCCAGCAAACATCCGTGATCTTCCTTTCTTCTTCCTCCACAGGACTGATCTTACCAGGCACATGAGGGGCAACCAGCATTTTACATAAATATGATCTCTTGTGTTAGTGTTTGTACAAGTTCTCTTATCCACTGAGTTACCTCCCCAGGCCCTAGACTGGGCAATCTTTTGACCAAAACTGCATGCATTTGTAAAATTAGATGATAAGTACCAATGTAGTACCTAAATAAAGGGGCAATTATAATAATAAAAATAACAATAAAACAGGCCATTGCACATTCCAAGTACTAAAAGAAACTCCAGGCGGCTAGGTTTGGGGGAGTAATAGATGTTAGCTGAGCACTAACCGAGTCTAGTTACTATAGGGTCTTATAAATCATGGTAAGAACTTGGAAATTTGGCCTGATAATTAGTGACTTTAAGTTTAAGAATAATATGATTAATTTCTTAAAACGCCATGCTCCAGGTATAGGATTATGCTTGCTTGAATTGCAGCTCTTTTTCAGATGGAGAGAAGTCAATGGAGGCAGCTACATGGAGGAGGTAAAATGAACAGGAATTGGTGGTTGACTACATTCCAAAGGGTAGAAACTGTGTGTAAGAGTCTGTGTATCCCTCACAGTGCCTGGATGATATTTTAGTGCAGAAGGGACTCGATAAATATTTGTTGAATGAATGAATAAATGAAGCTTCTAAAACTTCTCTCCCTGGAAGAAATATGAATTACATTCATGTTTCATTTATAAGGAATGTAATGAATGCTGAAAGCAGAAGCAAAGCTCTTTCAGCATCAGTCTTGTTGAAGGAGCGAGTAAGGAGGAATTTCAGACTACTGCAGTGCAGCCCCAGGGGACCTTAGCTGCTGTGAGGCCAAGGATTCAGGGCCTCCATCACAGACATTTGGGGGAACACAGGCAGCTGAGTGGGTCAAAGGGCAACAGTAAATCTAATTCCAGAGTTTTGCAATCATAATACAGATTCCTGGAAACAAAGCTGGCTTCTGAAGCATTACAATTACTCATACCAGAGGAGGGGATGTATTAAATATAAATTCACATGATTCTACCAAAGCATTGAGTTGGGCAGGGAAGATAGTAAGAGGTTGGTATTTATTTCTATGCCATATTGCAAAAGCTTAATTCTGTTCTTGCTGTCTTGACATGTCATAAAGAGACCATCTACAAATTGCTTTGCTTCATTTTGTGATGCATCTCCTATTTTCTGTTTTATTTAGTGCCCTCCATTATGCTTTCATTTTTTATCCTCCTGCTTTTGTTGTTTTGTTTGTTTCTTCTTCTATTTGCTTCTTCTTGGCTCCATTTCCTTATAGCCTGGATTAAGTCCTATCTAATATGAGGTGAGTGTTTGGGAGAGCAAAGAATATTCTCAGCAAGGCTGTCTGTAATCCCAGATATTCTGGAGGATGAGCTGGAAGGATCATTGGTTCCATACAAGCTTTTGGTACAAGCAGAGTACAAAGAAATCCTGAATAATATAATGGGAACCTGTTTCAAAGTGAATCATATTAAAAGGGCTGGAGATGTAGCTTAGTGGTAGAGTTCTTGTTTAGAATGACTGAGGCCATGCATCCAATCCTCAGCACCACAAACACAATGTAACATATTTCCCTTCAATTTTAGCCTCTTACTAACAATTAAAAAAAAAAACCCATCTCACACACACACACACACACACACACACACACAAACACACAAGCTGAATATTTATATCTGATATGTCCTAACTAAACCCAAAAATTTTATCCCTAAGAAAATGATAAAACTTAAGTCTTGATGCAGTCCTCAAAATGCTTTGTGAAGTGATTTAAATAAAAACTATCTTTATTATCGATGTTAACATAGCAGTCTAAAACCAAAGTTATATTTCAGTACAGTTTTAGATAGGTAAATATGAATTTACATAATAAAAATAATATACTGATGTGTTATATGATTAATTTTGCACAAGGCTTTCATTTCCTTTATGATACGGCTCTGTACTTTCAGTTTGTCTACAATGAACAGATTCAGTAAGATGCGCTGTATCCTCAGTGCTTTCTAATTGATTAAAGATAGAAAGATCAAATGCATAGAATTCTGCTAAAACTTTCAAATCACCTGTCATGCCACATTCTTTGCCGGTATTATCCATTTGGTATACAGACATCTAAAGGAATAAATAAATACATAAATAAATAAAATATAACATACCTATTATATACTATTGTAAATAGTCTATCCCATTCTGTTTAGTTTAGTGACTGCAGTAAGTGACCATCTATGCATGAGTTCTTTATTTCATTGAACAATTATTTTTGATTTCTTCTTCCTCTGTGCTTCCATTTGAACTCATTGTATGACTAAGAATTTGTAATAAGAATATACTTTGTAATTGCTGCTACACAGTGTATACATGTGGAATTTTTTCTTAGAGCATCTTTTAAAGACAAGAGCACTATTTTTTCATCTTTTGTGTTCAAATTCTATAATATAGGTGCATAAAGTTTTTGTTGTATTGAATATATTACTTAAGATATAAATTTACCATAATATTGTGAAAACACAAAAACAAAAAAAAAAGATGCCCGCTGTATCTGTGCAGTAGTAAGAAATAGTGCTCTAAATGATATAAGTGAGCTTGAAAAGATTTGGCTCTAAGACAGTAGGCGATTCTCATGTGCTGCTTGGAATATACACTAGAAAAATTAAACAGCCTTAGAATCATTCAGTTAAAAGCAGATGAGGGGAGTACATAATGTCTTTAAATTAAACACCATCCTACCATCTTGAGAGTCCCATGTGTTGAGTTAGAGCTATGCTCAAATCTTTAGATCTTAGCTTCTTATCTTGCTGTAACAAGGTTGATTAGTGTCACCTTATTTATGAACTTGTTTGACGATTTGTCTGTTTCTACTTTTTATTCTCCTCAATGTTGAGGTGTATTTTTTTTTTTTTTTTGGTCTTTTCAACAACATAGTCCCCCAGAGTAGCCCCGCTTCCTGGAAACCACTTGTAGACCAGGCGGCCCCGAACCCACAAAATCCCACCTGCTTCCTCCCCCAAAAAATTAAAAGCGTGTGCCACCACTCACAAGCACATGCCACAACACAAACACACACACACCACACCCACACAAACACCACACACACACACCAAACCAATAATAATATATATAACAGGTTTCCAGTCTGATTTTCTCTTTTTGTTTCTTTTACATCAACAAGTCTTTGGCTGCAGGTAGTTGTTGCGCATGTGTTACACACACATTGTTTGGGATATTATACATTCAAATCTTGTTTGGGTAAAAAGGTCCATAAAATCACAAAAATAAAGATTTGGAACATTTGTGAAGCAGGTGATCTGTAAAGACTTTCGGATTTTCTTTGGTATGAGTTAATGTTTCCTATCATTACTTCTGAGCTAATCTTTAACACTCTCAGTCAGCACTCTCTCGGTCATGCTTTATCTACTTTTATGGTTGTTTAAGTTGATATTTCTGCAGAGNTTTAGATCTTAGCTTCTTATCTTGCTGTAACAAGGTTGATTAGTGTCACCTTATTTATGAACTTGTTTGACGATTTGTCTGTTTCTACTTATTTATTCTCCTCAATGTTGAGGTGTATTTTTTTTTTTTTTTGGTCTTTTCGAGACAGGGTCTCCCCTGTAGCCCCAGCTGTCCTGGAATTCGTTCTGTAGACCAGGCTGGCCTTGAACTCATAATGATCCACTTGCTTCTGCCTCCCGAGTGCTAGAATTAAAAGCGTGTGCCACCACTCACAAGCACATGCACACACAAACACACACACACACACACACACACACACACACACACACACACACATATATATATAAACAGGTGTTCCATGCCTGATTTTCTTTTTTGTTCTTTTACTTAAAATCTTTAGGCTGCAGGTAGTTGTTGCGCATGTGTTACACACACATTGTTTGGGATATTATACATTCAAATCTTGTTTGGGTAAAAAGGTCCATAAAATCAAAAAATAAAGATTTGGAACATTTGTAAGCAGGTGATCTGTAAAGACTTTCGGATTTTCTTTGTATGAGTTAATGTTTCCTATTTACTTCTAGCTAATCTTTAACACTCTCAGTCAGCACTCTCGGTCATGCTTTATCTACTTTTATGGTTGTTTAAGTTGATATTTCTGCAGAGAATATGAATGTTAGAAAGTACTCTTCTGCCATTTTATTGATATGTTTTTCCTGGTCATGGTTTACAAAGGCCATGAAACTCCCTGTTTTCAAACTGCACTCTCAGAGCATGCTCTAAAAAGAAAATCCCCACCAATCTGATAAACTCAAAGAGCATCCTTCAAGGAGGAGATAAGTATGAATTCTCTCACAATGCCATGAACTTTAATCTTTGACAAAACTACAAAAGCTTTCTGATTATAATGTTACATAGTCTAAGATATAGAACTATGTCCTGTAAAGAGCAAAAAAACCTGCTTTTGGGTATTACAGGCATCACACTTATGTCACTGAATAACCCTGTGCTATGGCGTCTGTAGTCAATAAGTTCAGTTCCACCTGCATGCATGTATACTCAGTTGCAAACTATATACTGTGATATCTCTTGTCCTCAATTCAAAGACCAGTTTTTTGAGGAAGAAGCTATTTGCCTATTATTTGTCCTCCTTTCCTGTTTTTGCTCTGATTCTTAGCCACCAGGCATCTACCACATTCCTCCATTGTAAACTGTGGGTCAAAGACACACTTCCTGATTGCCAAATCACCCCCCCCCCATTTGCCTCTATGGGATTAATCATGCTGACTGTGCATTCTTCCCTTCCCTCTCTAAGTGCATTCTTCATTCCTCTCATATTTTTCTTTTTCTTTATATTTTTATTGAGTTTTGTATAACTAGTATCATAGAGCTTAATCAAATTTAGACTCCCCTCTCATTCCTAATATTGCATGGTGCATCCCCCCACACACACATTGGATTTCATGTACTGTGTTGTATATGTTAAGTTCTTTCCAGTCACCAGTGTACCCTTTGGTGCAAGTTCATCCACTGGAGTCCAGTCGCCTCTCTACAGTCACTCCCACTCACCCAGCAGTAATCAGTTGCTGGTGCTTCCTCCCCTAGTGTTGGAGCCTGATGCCCATTTCCGTTGTTTTACACAGGGTTTTTGTCAGGTTGAGTTGGCACAGATCTTGCGCATGCTGTCACCATTGTTGCAAGTTCATATGAACAAATCCTCAGTGTTTCGAAGGGCTCTGTTTCCTTATGTTCATACACCAACACTGGCACTTAAAATCTTTCACCCCCTCTTCTGCAATGTTCCCTGACCATGGGTAGTTGAAGTTTACTATCGGAGTCCTAACCAGGGACACACACTCTGTAGTCTCTTATTCTCTGCAGTGTTGTCAGTTGTAGCCTTCTGTGAGCACTGCACTTGACTACATGCAAAAGCTTCAATCCTGGGGGTCCCACTGTAGATGTGTCACTTAGGGCTGGGCAGCTCTCAGATATATTTTGTGTCTGACCAATTGTGGACCTCTGTAAGCCTCCGTCTGTTGCAAAAGGAAGCTTCTTTGATGCATGATATATAGTATACATATCTGAAAAATATAAGGATCGATCTATATTTAGCAGACTGTAAGAAATGTTTAGAGATTTGACCTAGATAGGGTTTTTGCTAGGATCTATGACCTCTCCAGCCATGTATATTTAGCTATATTTACAGTGCCACCCATGAGTTCCCTCCCATTGAGAGGGCTTCAAGTCCAAGTAGATAGCTGTTGATTACCTCTTAGATAAAAGTATCACTCTCGCACCAGTGGAGATAATTTTTTGTGCCATCGTCATGGTTATCTGGTTTTCTATATAGATTGGAACATTGGATTTCTCCCTTATCCACTTTCATAGTATCCTCTAGAACTATCAGAGGTAGTCTTCAGGGAGGCAGTTTCCAGGTGTGCTCCATCTCCCTTACAGCAAGATTTTGTCCTAAGTATGTCCTGTCTTCAGCAACAGGATCTTTCCTTCAAGTACTGGGGGATAATGAAGGGCTCTGGCAATAGCCTATTTTATTTGGGAAATTTTTATATTATCCAGACAAAAATCTGGAAGGGAGGCTTCTCCTGTCTGACACTGTGTTCCTTGTGTACAGCCTTCAGGTATACACATACACAGTTACATTCAGATATTATATGTGCATTTTTTTAGGGAGTGAGTTAACACATTTCCTTCCGGCTTTTTAGGTCACCCAAGCTTTATCTCATCTCTCTTCCAATGTAACCTCCCTCCTCCCTCCCCAGTTTAAGTGTCCCCAGTTTCTCCTTGATAATATATGTCTCATGTTATCCCCCTCTCTTGAGTTCCTTCTTCCCCTTTTCTGCCATGGTTCCTTGCATGTCTTTTCTTCCTCCCTTCCCAGGTGAATATCCCATTTCCTCCGTTTCCCCTGGTAACATCTGTTCCCTGCTATCCTTCTCTTACAGCTTCTTTCTTTCCCTTTACCTCCGGGCTTCCTTTCCATTTTCCTGGCTCCTGCTGTTACATCATATTATACACTCACATATAAGAAATACTGATTTGACCTGCAAATGATGGAGAAAATTTAACTTGAATCACTCTAGGCATCAGTCAGATAGGAAAGACAGAGTAATCAGTGAAGACCTAGAAAACATCTGTACAGGGCTGATTCCTTCTACAATTAACCCCCTTTTTCTCATCCAGACAGACAGTAGATGGCAACTCTATGGCAAATGGTACGGAGAAAGAAGCAAGAAAACTATCCATTGAGAAGATGTAATACCAACATACCAGAAAGAATGCATCTTTTCTAAAAGTACAGCCCGTAATTCAAGCAAAGAGGCCAAAGTGAAATAGTGAAGACCTTCAGATAGGAGCTAAGCTCACAAAAGAAAGGGATTCAAATATAAGTCCTAAGAAACCCTCCTCACACACAAATGGGAAATTTATTAGTGCAAATTGAATAAGCTTGAAATTCTATAAATTTCTTTTCTTCCTTTTAGATTCCAGCAAACTGAAGTTAAATATGATTCATCAAAATAGAATTCACATTTCCTCCCCAGTTTGTGATACTTTTAGGACTCTTGAACACCTTGCATTTAACACTGTTTACAGTCTTAATCAGCACCATGAACCTATGGCATATCTTCAGTATTTGGGAGATGAGTGAATATGAATTTTAGTCATTTCTGTGTACCAAAATGTCATACCACTCAGTGAAGATGTCACTGAAGGATAAAACTCCTTTTTAACATCAATATTAAGTCCCCCCCCCTAGGGCCAATGAGCACCCCTGCATAGGTTCCTTCCCATTCTGTGGCTCTCAAATCCAATCAGAGAGGGACAGTTTACCCTCAGAGCAGCAGGTCCACGATTGCACAAGTGGGCACATCTCTCCTGGCAGGTTGATCTGATTCATAAGACTCACAGCTGAGATCATTGATGCTTTTTTCCCCTCAGAAACCTGCATAGCACTTTCCAGGATCATGAAAACTAGCTGGAAGTAAAGAATTTTACAGTTCAGCTCAAGGCTGTGCTAAACAGGGACACACACACACACACACACACACACACTTACACATCTATCTATCTATCTATCTATCTATCTATCTATCTATTATCTATCTATCTATCTATCTATCTATCTATCTATCTATCTATCTATCTATCTAGATACAGATATTCAGAGTGAAGGAGATATACAAATAAACATTCACAGAGAAAAACAATAGTGTAATCTTAGAGTACCACCCATGTGTACGTGTAATGTGATACCTAATGAGACACTTCCATTGCAAGACTTCCAGTCTGATGAGAGCCAAGGCTACAGTTTCTGGTGGTGTAATGTGAAAATAGCAGTACCAAGAGATCGATAGTAGGAGATGGTGGCAAGAGGAACTGGAGAAATACCTCAGAGGTTATGAGCACTGCCTGCTGCTGAAGAGGACCTGCATTTGGTTCCCAGCACCCACTTGATTGCTAATTCCCCTCTGTAACTGCAATTTCAGGAGATCATTATCCTCTTTTGTCCTCCACAGTTATTGCATGTACATGGTGCACTATGAAGGCAAAACACTCATACACAGAAAATTAAAATAATAAATAAATAAAATTGTAAAGTGGAAAAGACATCAATCAAGATAAAATATAAACTAGAGATCATGACAAGAAGGCCCGAGGTAGGCATAATCACAGTCCCTGGGAAGGGACACATGTGCATTGCACATGGTTGCCAGTTATTTGAAGTGTTGCTGCATCATCCTACTATTCATGGGAACAGAAACAGAAAACTGACAGCGTGGTGTCAAAGATAACTTTTCAGTACTCAGGGAATACAAACATGAGAAAGTTGTAAAAGAAACAGGGTAGCTAAAGCTAAATAAGAGTTCAAGAATGCAATTACAGTCGGTCACATTTGATACCAACCCTTGAATGAAATTGTAGGGGGGTCTACTCTAACAAATTCCCTGACTTCTTCTGATATAGAAATAATAAAAGATCACAGTCATTGAAAAGCTAGCACTGTACAGCACCCAAGATCATAAATTTGGCATAACATGGAAGATAATACAATTTAATGATAGCTAAATTACTGTTCTAATCTAGCTTTTCATCCTCATAAGTATCCTCTGCATGTCAGTTAGCCAAACAATGCAAACTAGTCTCTATTTCATGAAGAATAGGATATACCTGTTAGAAATGTATATACCAGG
The DNA here is from genome assembly GCA_009823505.1 of Rhizomys pruinosus. Lineage (NCBI taxonomy): Eukaryota > Metazoa > Chordata > Mammalia > Rodentia > Spalacidae > Rhizomys > Rhizomys pruinosus. The sequence continues at coordinate 350,725 of VZQC01002408.1, read as the reverse complement.
AAGTGAACACTACAGAGAAGAAAAGCACAGGAAGCTGAGGGAATAGAGTACATTATCACAGATGTTATGGTCAGAAAATTTATTTTTCAGAGGTCACTTTGTTTAATAGAAGTTAATAAAGTAATAATGGACCTGATGCAAATTCAATGAGAGATACCACCTCCATAGAAAGAACTATATGGGGGAAAGGACTGGATATGCTATATAATCACCATATTCCCCCAAGTCAGAGAAGTCCATGTGAGAGGGATGTGATGGGAAGGAACTTAATTCAGATAGGCAGCAAGGGTATCAATCATGCAAGTTTTGCTGGACTTTGTCCAGGGAATTTGATGTTTTATTGGTGTGGGAAGGTGTAGGAAGTGGTTCAAGAACTGTGGCTGGGCCTTATTAGTATTGTGAAAATTAATGAAACATTGTAATTTTAAGAATTCCATAAATTTTATCATTATCATAAGGGAATGAAGTCTTTTTAAAATTTTTATATTTTGTTGAAGTTTTGTATATTTCATACACAATATGTTTTTGTGTGGGATTAACAAATTTTACCTTATTGTTAAAACATGGCAGTATAGTTATGTTTCTTTGTGCCTGCATGCAAAATTACTTCTAAAAGTTGAATCCCAAACATGTTTGGGAATTAACCTATAGCTTATTTTTATAGTCTGTCATTTTGGTATATATGTTGAGTGTATATATGCATATTTTGGAGTAATATAAAGTGAAAGGGAACAACAACAATAACAAAAAGAAGAAATAGAAAGAAGTGTAATAACTAAACTGAACTGTTATATTCCTCAAACTAAAAATGTGTAATTATATCTTAGAACATGAATTTAAAATACTATGTCTACCTTAATGTCTAAACATTGACTACTGACAAAACTATACTACCATGGGAATGGTCTTTACATACATATCACTTAAGATCTACTTCAGTTAATAGTTTGATAGAGCCTAGCAACTACCTTTGTGGCTCCACGTTGATAACTCTGAAACTTATTAAACATAAAGTACAGACAGCAAAGTTTAGTAGAGAGTAGGAGGTTTATTCTACAGAAATTTTAATTTACATGTCTGTATGTGAAATTCACAGATAATTTTTGAGTAACATTAGAGAGAATTAAAAAATACACAGTAAAGAAGATACCTCCTGAAACTTAAAATTATCAAATGATTGAAGATCACCCACATTGCCATGAAAATGCAAAGAGCTTCTGTATTAGAGCAAATTTCCCTGAGATCATTCAAATTTCTGTAGAATGAATGACAACTTGAATTAGAGATTATCAAACATAACAGGATAGAAAAGGAGTTACAGAGTCTATTTAGCCTATGTTCAGGGAAGGGACATTCTGGCTCCATTGGGCTGCTCAAAATGTCTGCTGTTCCTGGCAGGTACAGAGATGGATGGGCATTGCCATTGGAATCTGATGAGACTAAGCATCTGAAACAAGCATTCTGCTCACCAAGCAAACTTCTGTTAACATGGCTCCCTCTGTAACCAGCCCATAAGGCCAGAATCCAGTGGTCAGACTCATGGAGATGTCTAATCTAGTTAACAGTGATATTTTTCATTATAAATTAATGCTGTGACTTTCTAATTTATTTGGTTGACTATTCTGTGAGTTTTTACAAGTCATCTCCCTTGAATAACCAGCTCTGGGCATTAACCAGACCAAGTGCTGGGACCTGCAATGCTGAGGTCTGGACTCCAGCTGTGATGAATTCACCCTGGAAATGCTGGCCTGCAAGGTCTCTTGGCAGCTGGCCTTCTCCTGGGACACACTGACCTTGCAGTACCTTATATTTGAAATGTTGACAAGTGCAGAAGCACGCTGGCCCTCCTGGGAACAGTCACTGCTGGGGCATATGCACAGGGAGTTATAAACTGTGATTAATTGAATATTGAAGAAATGTCTCTGCTTGTGGGAAAAGAATTTTAATTATGTATACTATGGATATACTCTTTAAATATGATATTGAAAGTTAATATTTTTGATTGATTGAGTACATATTTTAGTCCAAATTACTTCTTAACCATTTTAAATATGAATTGATTTGAACACTATTATCATTTTTGTTTAGGCATAAGTAAAAAACAGGAGCTAAGAAAGAGTATGTCATTTGCCTAAGTTAATACCACTACTAAACAATGAAACAGTGATGTGAACAGAGACCTGTTTTCCTTGATGTTATGTGAATGTGTTCTGGTAGAAGATTTGCCTTGGCTGGAAACCCAGATCCAGAGCATACTACATTTTTGTCCTTGGATAGAAAAATCAGATAATTTTAAATCTATTTTGTTTCTATATAATTCGTGGAATTGTAATAAATGAGATCATAGAAAGCACTTAGCAATACAACATCCTTGTTGTGAAGGCTGGGGAATTTGAGCAGGTTATCTTATAATAATATAATGTTTAAGGCGCTTGCTGTATTAGAGTTAAAACTCTGTTTGGGGGAGCACGGAGGTCCTAGTAAATAAGATGGTTTGGTTCATTTTAAGTTTCATGGTAAATATAAGATGTGAACAATTCTGCTTCCCAAAATCAAGGGACTAGCTGAACTTTCTCGTATGGGTCCTCATGAAGTCAGGACCATTGACAAGCCAAGTGTCAATAATGATTATCATAACCCCAGTAGTTTGAAAATAGCATTATCGCAAGTCATGAATCTAATAATTTAAAAACATCAGTATCGTGTCTCTTATGTAGAGGCTCCTGCCTGTCTTGAAGAAGGGTTGTCTGATCATCCCCAATATTCAGCCAGCTGTGGGTACTTCCTTTGCTCCCCGAGCCGTCTGCATCATCCTGTCCTTGTTCAGACCTCCCTCTGCAGTATACCAAGCTGGTATGTTCCCACTCACCACCTTTTTATTCCAAATACTCTGCGTTTTCTTCATTTCATTTAGTTTATATTTTCCAATTCTCTTGCAATGCACAGAAGAGGTCAAAGTCATTCATCTAGAAATAGGAAAAATTCCACACACAAAAAAATCTTCCAAACAGTAAATGGCTAAGTGAGAGCAAACGCCTCTGGAACTTGGAAATCTGGCTTCAGACAATAAATCAAAGCCATTTAAGTTACTACCAAAGCACCTTGGGCTGTCATACCTGACTGGACAAAAATTGAAATAAAAAAATAAAAAGGGTAGTGATGAAGAATAGAAAATGGCATCCTCCCTAAAGAGCTGTAAAGGTGATGGAAGGACAATCTCAACGGTGTTCGTTGTCTACTTACTCATGTGGCCCCAGCAGGGCCACCAGGCAGCCTGCCCAGCCTTACTGGCTGTCTCTGTTCAGGTCTCTTTCTTCCTCCTTGTCTCAGGCTTTATCCAGTCTGGCATCAGATCTCCCTTCGGATCTTGCATATTCATTCCCTGGGACTCAAAGCCTTGTGAAAACCAGAAGGGCCAACGCCAGACTAGCAGAGAAAGGTCACTTTCATAGTGATTTTTTTTCCCCAGTCTCAAGTGGGAAGTCCCAGGGTTCCCAGACAAGGAGCCTGTCTTTTTCTATGACATTTCCAGATTTAGCTTCAATAAAATAACTGAAACCCTGCCTTGGACATTTGTGAACAGCATGTTGCCTGATTGGTCTGATTTTGATTGCAAATCATATGTTCGGCTCTGCACTCAGCACGTGGTTGATAATCCTTGAGTTGTGGTTTCCCTTCTCTGCAGGGGAAAGCTAACTGAGCTGTTCCATGCTCTGCCTTGCACAGCTTCCCTCTCTCCCCTTTCCTTTAGCATGGCATTCTTGAGAATTTAATTGTCTTTCACCTTGGCCAGACTCATAGAAGGAAAGAACAGAGAGAGAAAATTAATGTTCCCTTTCTTACCCTTATCACCGCTATGCTAACTTGAGAGTTGTCTCTCTTCCTTTTGATGGGACACCAGCCCCCAAATGTTCCTCTACTCAAGAGTTTCACTTGAGATCTGTTGGAAAATAGATATTGAAGTGTATTGGCCAAAAATTCCAGTGAGCTATGTGAAGATGGGAAATGAATCTAGTCAAAGACTAGCAATATCAAAGCTGGTATTTCCCTTCTTGTCTGGGGAAGAATGAATTTCTTTAATGTTCCTAGTGCTCTTGTAGAACAGATTAAAGGTCTTATTCTTTGTCTTGCTAATGATAAAACTGCACAGGATAAAGGTGAAGTTGCTTACAGAATGCTATAGAAGTGGGTTAGAGTTTATATGAACAGTAATAGAAACAAAACCAAATAACAACAGAAAACAACTTGTAGATGTCCAGCCTGGCATTGGACCACGGCATCTATTATCGCAGTTGCATTGGTCCTCTGTCAAATCTGTGGTGGAGAACCGGTGTCTCAGATAGAGTTGGAGTAGTGACACACAAGAACTTCCAGCATTATGAACTCTGGGTCTCAGTGTCTCCATCCAGCCCTGATTTAATGTGGACGGCAGTATCTCCACTGACAAGAACAGCATTTCTTGTCACTTCGTGTACTGAGTTATTTCTGCCTTGACATATATCAGCAGCATCAGGACCTGGAAGATTTATTGGTAGTGTTAATAATCACATGTGAGTAAGGTCCCAACTCTACAGCCCTCAGGAACCATGCTAAACATAGCCAGTGTATATTGTCTTTTGGACAGCTAGCTCATATTTAAACACAGCTTTATCTTTTCTGACAGAAGTATAAAAATTATGTTTTTAGTAAATAAATAGTGGACAGATTTCCTAGTATCTGATTTTCCCACCAGTTGAGTTAGATTCAGTATCCACTATTCTGAAGGCAAAGTGTACAAATTATTTTGTAAAAAAAGAATAGAGGGATGTTTTTTTGTTTACATTTTGTATTTGTTGTATGTGTTTGCCGCGGAACGTGTACTGCATGTAGTGTTGTGCACCAGTGTTGCGTTGCAATGCCGGGAGTGTGCAAATCGACGGGTTCGGTATCCCCCTGGCACCTGGATTCTCCTGGAATTGGAAGCTATTTCGGGGGCGGTTCTCAGCCTCCATGGGGTGCTGGGATAGAAACCAGATCGGGGTCCTCTGTAAGAGTGTCGCGCTCTTAAAGCTAGGCCGTCTCTACAGACCTTTGTCTATTTTTTTTTTAAAAAAAAATTGTGGCTTATTTTTTAATTTAATTATTTTGTTGCCTGGTCGTTGTGCATTTCGTACATCATTGTCCCTTCCAGTCCGGCATAATTTCCCTTTCCTTCCCCCCCAACCCACCCCTCCCAGACCATCCCAATCTGTATTTTGCATTCATACTGTCCCTGCACTCTTCAGTGGTGTGTTTTTCCTTTTAGCTATACGTGATCATAGCCATGAGTATAGAAGGAGCATCCTTCGTGTCAACCCAATCTAACGAGACTGTTGTGCCCTAACACCCCACAGTCCCCCATTCAGTGGGGGGGGGGGGCGTATGACAGGTTGTTTGTTCAATCAAAGTTGATCAACACGAGTTTCAGATACAATCTGTCGTCTATGATTCCAGCTCCAGAAGACCAATCGCAGCCTTTACATTCTACACCGACGCCATATCACCTTACTCAATAAGACTGGCTAGGATCAGAGAACACGATGATACCAAGTGCTGGAGAGGTTGCGGGGAAGGGGAACACTCATCCATATGCTGGTGGGATGTAAACTTGTACAGCCACTATGGAAGAGCAGTGTGAGACCCTTAAAAGGCTGCAAAAATGAGCCTTCCTTTGAGCCGCATGTCATGAACGCACTGGATCCTGTGGTATCATACCCCAAAGGGACACACTTACGTCTGCAAAGATACATGCACACCTGTTTATTGCAGCTCTTTCTCAACAATAGCAAAGAAGCGAGTACCGGCAGGTGCCCTCAACTATGAATGATAGAGAAGATGTGGTACATGTATACAATGGAGTTCTATGGCAAGCAGTAAAGAGGGACAATCAAAGGTCATAGGGCACTTTGGCAGTAAATGGGTGGAGCGTGTGAAACATATTTAGAGGGAAGTAACACCAGTCCCAGAAAAAACAAAACGACAAATGGTTGTCCCCTCATATGTTGTGATACTAGTAACCAACAAACCCAGATTAAACTATTTTTTCATGGAAGAGGATGCATATTAAAAGAAGATACAAAAAACAGAAAGACTGCATCAAGAAAAATGGACGAAATGGTGAATTGGGAAGAGGTGGGATGGGGGGGAGAGGGACAAAGGAATTCGTGTAATTTGGGAACTAGTTTTGTTTCTTATTGTATTAGGCTCTAAATAGATCACAACCACACACAACAAGACAAGCACCCACACACACACATACTGTTTCTATGACTTGTTTCTTATGTTTATTACTTTTTTCAATTTACAGATACCCATATTTCATGTTCTTTTTTTAAAGTGTTTTTTTTTTATTTATTTACTTTTGTATGTGTATGAGTGTACTTTCTGCATGCAGGTCTGTGCACCCGTGTTGCACAATGCTGTGGAGGTCAGAAGAGGGTGTCGGACTCCCCTGGAACTGGAGCTCTCCTGGAATTGGAGTTACAGATGGTCCTTAGCCGCCATATGGGTGCTGGGGATCGAACTCGAGTCCTCTGCAAGAGCAGTCGGTGCTCTTAACCGCTAGGCCATCTCTCCAGCCCCTACAGACACCCATATTTCATGTTCTTTAACAATATTTAAATATATATATATATATATATATATATATATATTTCGAATACAAAGATCACAGACAGTGATGCCCTCTGATGAAATAGGGAACACTAATAACACTGGACTTTTCTTCTGTCCGTTTACTATTCTTACCATTGCTTTCCCAAAGCTCATTTTCTAAACTCTTACCATCACCGCGAAATTGGATTTGATCCACCTCACCCAAAATGAACTTGAGAAGAACGGAATTTATTACAAATTAATTAAATATAAGTTGACATTATCCATTTGGTTCATAAACCATTGCATAGATCAGCTTTATATACCTATGGAGTTTGTTATAAGCATTTTCAGAAGCCAACTGTGGTTAAAATTCACAAAGTGTAGATACTCTTTATATCAGATATGCAGTTGCCTAGAGATATTAGTTTTATGGGCATTCATTTGTTTCCAATTTCTAAAACATTCTGGGAAACATGCAGGGAAGATGGAATGCATAAATGAAACACATAGTGCTAGGTTATGATGTGATACATATAAAGAGATCTCCATCAGTGACATTCATTTCCAGGGTATTAAGCAGTATTGCCTTTTCATTGGTACTTTGAAATGTTTATGTGTAATTATTTTGTATCTGAAATATTTTTGTTCTTAGCATATCATGCATTATATGACCTCCTGTTAATTAGTTATGCCTAGGGAAAGTGAGGCTACAATAAACAATACTAAACTGTGCCTTATTGTGGCTGATAGAGGATGAGATGAGAGTAAACAGGAGTAAAATAGGTTAAACAAAATATAAACCAACTTGCATTTAAAATAATAAGGTAGTTTCAGGTGTGTGTAGATCTGGAAGGCTTTGTATTTTGCAAATTTCTTTTTACAGTTGAGGAAATTGAAGTCTGGTGGGGGTTTTCCTAATGTCTCAGAGAAAGCTATATGCATACTTACAACCAATAACCAGTGGTATTTCCTGTTGCTGGCCTGAAGTACTTGTTACAGGAAGACCCTCCTTTCAATAGAAGTGCTGTCAGTTATGATTTCCCTATACTATTTCAGTCTTTAAAAATTGACTTTCTGCTCTTCCGACTCCAAAATGGTACCTACATGAGTTCCAAAGATTTAATCAGCATTGTTCTCATATTGCTCCTTCCCTTCAGTCTTCCTCCTTAGCTACCCAAGGACATATTTGTACCAGATAAAACAGGTACAAGATATCAATTATACAGATTCCTCATATTTACTATAATGTGCAATTAAATGTCTTGAATTATTAATACATTTATAAATTAATAAATTGAAGGTAACATGAGACTTAGACAAATTTCCAGAAGAAAAGAAACAGATAGCAAGGAATTCTTCAAATCTCCTCTGAACACAGTCATGCTTAGACTGTCCTGGGAAACATTCTTGAGACTTGTTATATACAGAACAGACTATTGGAAGCAAAAATCACTATCAGCATCACACCAAGCTCTACTTACCTGGCACATTTTTCTTGTACTCTAAGTACAATACACAAACATTAAAAGGAGTGAATTTATATAGACCATTTGAAAAAACAGTTCAAAATGGAGCATATTGAGTTCACAAAACCATCACCTGTTAGTGTTAGACTCTGGGTGTCTGTGATGAATGCATTTGCAAATATTGCTGTGAAGTAATTTCCTTCCATTGCTAGAGTACTCCAGATAAATTAGATTTCCCTCTAATCACATCTGCTGCCTGTGTATAAAAAAAGATGGGCTGTATGCCTAAGACACATCATATGAACTCGGAAGGTAGACAGCAAAGAGGCTTAGCAGAAAGTCATGCCATGCAATCATAATGGGGCAGGGTGCAAACAAAAAGTCTCAGCTTTTCACGCAGACATTATGCAAAATGACACCTGGAACATCAGTGGGAGAAGATGAGTATTATGGGGCATGTGCAGTTCACCTGTCAGATGTAAATGAGCCTGTAGCTATGCCTCCTACATATTGGGCATCAAGTTGAGATCTGGCTAATTTGTGTTGAGTACTCTCAACAGCAAACCAGATTTATATTGCTGTTTATCCAATATATTTATATTGAAATCAGTCATAAAGATATCATGTGAAAACCCAAACTGAAAGTGACTGATGACATGGCCCAACACAATTTAGAAATACAGGTTGTTCCGACCATTTGAAACCATTAGTTACAAAGAACCTTTTAATTAAAGAACTAGTCAAAGCAGTGAATCCCAAATGCTGTCAGTTCCTTTAATGGCTATACAAGTAGCAGATGCTAGTGTCAAACCCATATTATATTGGGTCATGCCATTTCAAAATAAAAGATGCCTGCATTATCTTACAAGTCTTCGTGAATGTCCATCTGAAAGTTTTCCTTTGACCTCCTTGTGCCACGCTAGGAGTGCTAAGGAGTAAAAGCCCTAACCAAGAGCTTCCAGACAATCACAAATGGAACCAGCTTCCTCCTCTTTAGATGGAAGATTCTGAGTCCAAACTCTTTCCTAATGAGAATGAGTACTAGTTATTCAGCATACATACTTCCTTTTGTTTCTTTCTATTCCTGGCCATACCCCTATAACAAATTGTAAAATCCCCTGGGGGAAGATAGTTTCAATTAGGGATTGCATAGCCCAGGTTAACCTGTGGGCATGTCTGTGAGGGATTATGTTGATTATATTAATTGATAAAGGAAGTGTTGGCCTAAAAATGAGCATCACTATTGTATAAAAATTAAAAACTGTGCTGAGTAATGGCAAGCAAGCATTCATTCTTTCTATGTACTCTGCTGTGGATGTAAGTAACTGCTTCAAGTTACTGCCCTCTTGACTTCCACCACATCATGGACTGACTCTTCAAATTGTATGTTGAACAGCAGTTTTCCTTTAAAGTTGCTCTTGTCAGAGTATTTATCACAACATCAGAAACCAAACTCAGTCTATGTATTCCATTACCCATATTTTCTGGTAATATTTCCAAAATAAACTACTTGGAAATTATTCTTTATTTCTACGTAATCTTAAGCCATGCTGGTTTAAACTTCCAGGAATTAATCACCACCAACAGCAAATAATGATATCGAATAATATCATCACATATTTCTCATATTAAATTCATACATTTTACTAGTATGAGAATGGAAAAAAGTGCTGGAACCATTAATAAAAAGATAAGCTAAAACAGATGAAATAACTTGCAAAGCAATTTTAGTAGGGATAATTAGACTTCAATAACCAGAAAAGTCTTCCAATCAGTAGTACAGTAACTCAGTACCATTTATAGTAATGGCCTGTATCAATCATTAAGCATTAAGAAGTTAAACACTAATTGTATACTGTGAAGGAATGGATGGAGTATACTACATAGTTTGGAAAGCTGGTATTAAAATTATAATTTTAAACAGATCTTATTTATTTGTCATTTTATTTTATTTTATTGATCTTTTTTTGAGACAGGGTCTCCCTTTAGTCCCAGCTGGCCTGGAGTTGGCTTTGTAGACCAGGCTGGCCTTGGAATCACAGAGATCTGCCTACCTCTGCCTCTCAAGTGCTGGAATTAAAGGCGTGCACCACCACACCCAGCCCTAGATCTTATATTGCCTAAGAGTAAATGGAATAATACAGCTTTGTCCTTTCTCAACTGAGTTATCCTGTTTAAGCAAATATAGCTTTGACCATCACTCTACCTGTTAAATCTATCCTTAGAGATGGAAAGTTGATGCATTAAAAAAGTAAATAAGGGGCTGGAGAGATGGCCTAGCGGTTGTGAGCACCGACGCTCTTGCAGAGGTCCCGGGTTCGATCCCCAGCACCCACATGGCAGCCGAGAGCCGTCTGAAACTCCAATTCCAGGAGAACTCCAGTCCCAGGGGAATCCGACACCCTCTTCTGACCTCCGCGGCATTGCACGACATGGCTGCACAGACTTGCATGCAGACAGTACATTCATACACATACAGAAATAAATAAAATTAATTAAAAAAAAGTAAATAAAAGTTGAAAAGAATATTCATCCAATTTAGAACCAAGCCTGTAGTGAGCTGATACTTCAGGTTTTTCGTAGAAATTCCTTGTATGTTAGCATACATATGCAGTGGTATCCTTTGTTCATGTATGAGGTGAGCTCATTTTACATGTTAACAGGATAAGTAAGGAGAGTGGATGCATATCATGGAGGGACTCAGGCTATACAAATATCTTGCTGTTGATCAATACCAGACACTTGAATTCTGCCACCAGCAGTTGTATCTTTGGTTTAATCATTGTTGTACTTCATCTTACAAGATTAAAACCCGCCTAAAGGAAGTTTCAACTCATTCACACCTTCATGTACGTCAGTAATATTAGAACCTTTGTTAAGTGACAAAAGGGACCTTCAGATATATCATAATGACAATACTAATAATGATGACATTATGGAATAATAGGACAAAACCACTCCCAAATCACAGTGGGCTATATGAGTATGGCTGAAATTTGTAAATATGGATGAATAATCACTTTTTATTAACACCAATTATCACAAATACAGAGTCATGGAATATTATAACCACTGGGCATCTACCCATCACTGTGAGCAGAGGTCCTGTGTGCTGTGATCCTTCTTAGACATACATTGGACTATGTTCAAAATTTAAACCTCCTTCAATGCTAAAAATTATTCTACCCTCACTTATATTAATTGATTGGTATGCCTTTACTTTCATTGTGCTCATTTCCCTTCCCGAATCTATATTCTGGAAACTTTCCTACACAGATCCACTTTCAACAGCTCTTTGGAGCCTGTCCTGTAATAGCTGACCTTCCTTTCTCTATAACCATGCCTTCCTGAACAGAAAAATCTCTGATGTTACTATCTATGTCTGGGTGAGGCAGACAGATGGCCTGGAACATTACCAATAGTGAATCTCAACAAAAAACAGCAAAGGGAAAATCCCTTCAGGAAGGTCGAAAGGCATTATTGCAGTACTGTGATCAAGAGGCAAGCCAACTGCCAGGGTCCCTTATCTTCACTGGCCCAGGGTAAAGTCAAATTTTCCTAATTCAATTTGCATTTCCAGAGGACAGAGTCTTAATACAGATCAACGCAACTCAAGTATTTTTCTAGTATCTACTCTGTGCCAAATGCTACATTGGACAAACATTTCAGAGTCACAGTTTTGGGCCCTAAGATGTAGGGGATCTCCTCATACAGTGCTGCAAAAGTATAGGAAATGGCTGGTCCCCGTGGATACAAGAGGCAGTGTCACCTGTGTTAATGGCAATTCTGTTAGAGTTCACATGGTGACTTTTCTGAGCACCACAGCAATGATTTGAACTGCCAGTCACTCAGAGTGTTTTCTGACTTGTTTCTACAAACTCTAACAGAAAGACTAGAAATATTGCCAATAACTTACTAAGAAGGAAATAATGCAAGCCCTGTCTATACTCCTTTGAATTAGCTCAGAAAACTGCCCTTGACACAGGAAAAAAAAAAACCAAACAAACCCAAAAGCTTTACTTAAAATACCATGGAAGATAGATTCTGAACAACAGACCAATTCCTTAGCAGAACAGGAAAGACCTCCTGGGATCCATTATAAATAAACCAATATATATATATATTGGTTTGTTTATAATGGATTTATTTATATATTTAATATATATTTTAATATATATATTTAATATATATATTGGTTTATTTATTGAAATGTATATATATATATATATATATATATATATATATTTTTTATCACTGTAATGTGAAAGCATGTGCAAGTCCCTTGGGTTATCACGTCTGACAAAATCTTAGCAGAGATATGAGGAAGTGTGTAAGAAACCCAATCCTAACATAAGGAACTTTTGGCAACCTATTGCTGACAGTAATTGGAGAGAGAGACTTTATCTATGATGGGACTGTTGGTAGGTTAACTAGTCTCCAATGGTTCAACCCACACGATGGGCATTTGCTGACAAAAATTAAGCCTTTCTATGTAAAAAACAATAAGTATTATAT
>VZQC01002408.1:234977-337744 GCA_009823505.1 Rhizomys pruinosus | reverse complement strand
AAAAAAAAAAAATCCTCCAATTCAGGTGATATGTGTATGTATATATGTATATATTTATGTATGTGTATATGTGTATATATATGTGTATATATACATATATGTGTATACGTACGTATATATGTATATATACTTATGTGTATATATGATATATATATATATATATATATATATATATATGCAATACAAGTTGGAAGGAACAACAACAACAAAAGAACTGAGACAAAAAAAACCCTGACTGAAACAGTGAATTTCTCCTCCAAACAATAATCCTCTGTTTTGAAAAAAATCCCTGGAAATACTCAGAAAAAGATGCAAGACATGTATGGCAGAATGCATGAACTCAGGTGGGGTGGGGGCATGGAAAGGGAAATGAGTCTAAATTGGATTGAGAAATGATGTATGATGTATGAAAAAGTTTAATAACAATATCAATATATTAAAATAAACATGGAATCAGGTGAGTCATGTTCTCCTTTTATCTACCTCATTTTCACGGCTCATTTTCAAGGGTCATAAAAGCAAGCAGTACACTTGAGAATATATTCTGGTATATGTCATGAAAACTATCAATAAGTAAATGGTGCACTCTACCTGAAAGCAGATATTTTTAAGTTAGAAGAAAGATATAAACATATCCAAACATGATATACCAAATTAGGACAGCACTATACCCAGCCTTACATATGAGTATATAAGCAGCGTGGAGGGCATTCTTGGGAACAGTGAAACATCTTGCCTGTGCTAGATTTATGGCATTGAGAGTTTCAGTGAGAAGGGATAATAAGTAAATATGAAGTAAATAACATTTTAGGGAGTCTGACTAGAGTAGGGAGTGACATCCCAAGCATGTATTTGAAGCCATTCACAAATAAATTAGGAATTTTAGACAGGCTTATCTTATTATTTTTTTAATTTTTATTTTTTTAATTTTCATTTTTTTTACTGATGCTCTGTGTATTTCATACATCATTTTCCAATTCAGTTCAGACATATTTCCCTTTCCCTTCCCCCCACCCAACCCCACCCCATCCCAGATCATGCATTCTGCCACAACTGTCCTGCATCTTTCTCTCATTTTATTTTCATTTTTTAACAATAAGTGATAATTTATGAGTACACTTCCCTAGAAATTGTTCAGTGCAGATTCCATGCTACACAGCAGAGCTGGTGCTGACTCTTTCTCAGGACCTGCCTCTTCCACTCTGGACAGAATTGGCTGTATGTTCTTTGATGATAGAAAGGATGTCTGAGGTGTCACCCATGACAAGCCTAAGTGGATAGTTTTGGACATCAGTTGCTAACACTGATCTCAGTGCCCCACAACTTAATTGTTTAGATGATTAATGGATTCTCTTGACAGGGTTGTAGCATGTTTCTTCTGTTTTTCGTTCACTTTAATAAAAATGGGATTACCCATTTTTACCATGCTGTGTCTAAAGAGCTAGTCTAGTACACAGAAAAAAAAGGAATTTTATCTTAAGGAGAAAGGAAGAAAAGGATGAATCAGTTTTCACTTTTTTTAATGTTGTCACAGTACAGGGTCTCCTGGTACCTTCTTCCACCAGAGCCCGTAATTTTCCAAGTGTAGATCCTGAACACCAGTGTCACAATGCATCAGCCTTCTGTGTGCGAATGAGGTTAATAATACAGATGTAGCCCAGAGCAAAGCTGTAAGGATTAATTAATAAAACATGATTGCTGAGCCCACTGCAAACATGAGGCATGGGATGGAGTTACTTGGTTAGAAAGTAATGAAGAGAGGCTTCTGAAACACTGGTCGTTGTGCTGCAGACTCAGGGTCCTTCCACTCTTTCCCTCTGACCAGTAAGTCTACAAAGGTTTCTTTGTATCCTAGGTTTTTAATGTTTCCCAAATCCCAGGTGGAGCACATTCTTCTGTCAGTGGATCAACACCATTGCATGCTGCTTTATTGTCCTCTGCACTTGCTACTTTCTATTCATTGGAATCATATGTGTTGCTAGCTTTTCTTTTTCTTCTGTTTTCTCTCTTTTTGTTTTGAGGAAGGGTATCATGTATCCCATTCTGGCCTTAAACTCACCGTGTATCTGAGGATGTCCTTGAACTTCTCATCCTCGTGAGGTACTAGGATGATAGGTCTGTGGTACCACAATAAGTTTACACAGGGCAAGAGATTGAATCCATGTCTTTGTGCATGCTAGGAAGAACTCTAGAAATATGCATTATTCCCAGCCCAGTATCTAGTTTTAAAAATGAACAGATGGGGGCTGGAGAGATGGCCTAGCGGTTAAGAGCGCCGACCACTCTTACAGAGGACCCGGGTTCGATCCCCAGCACCCACATGGAGGCCGAGAACCGTCTGAAACCCCAATTCCAGGAGAACTCCAGTTCCAGGGGAATCTGACACCCTCTCTGACCTCCGTGGCATTGCATGACACGGGTGCACAAACTTGCATGCAGACAGTACATTGATACACATACAGAAATAAATAAATGCCAGGCGTGGTGGTGCACGCCTTTAATCCTAGCAATTGGGAGGCAGAGGTACGCGGATCTCTGTGAGTTCGAGGCCAGCCTGGTTTACAGAGTGAGTTCCAGGACAGCCAGAGCTACAGGGAGACCCTGTCTCAAAAAGACCAAAAAAAATAAATAAATAAAATAAAAATGCACAGATGATAGGGAGGTAAGTAGATAGATGATAGATGATAGATAGATGATAGATAGATAGATAGATAGATAGATAGACAGAAACTTTTGTTGAGCATTTGTACAACTCACACAATGGTTCCCAATCAAACCCAGTCCCCCATGACCCAACCCCCTATCAAAGTTCATGCATTACAACATCTGAGTCGAGCTCCCAAACCCAGATGTCCTTCTGTGCAAATACATCCACTGGAGTCTAGTCAGCACATTAAAAATGCATTCTTATTTTTTATATTTAGCTATTTATTGTCTGTATGTCTGCATATACTAAGTCCACATATTGGTCAGAGGACAACTTGTAGGAGCTGGTTCTGTCTTTGTGCTATGTGAGTCACCTTTAGTCTTAGAGACATCTTGCTGGCTCCAGTTGAAAGCTTTTGATTCTATATTTATCAAACTGATATTTCTCTTTTCAATTGTCACCAAAGAGGAATGTTGTTCTTACAGCAGAAAAATCCCCCAACAGTCCTCTGACCCAGTGAGTAGTGATTATTGTTCCTGCTGCTTTTCCAAGACCTTTATGCCCTTCTACATGTATCCACAAATATACATGTGAACATACTATGGTTCTTTACTAAAAATGGTGAGAAGATAATAATGTTTCTAGCAAGTAGATCCACAATTAAGGGATATGAGATACTGAAACAGATCAATGAAAAAAATCCCATTTAACTCAAAAGAATACAAAATATTCGGATTTGTCTGAAAGTCAAGCTAGAGTAGTAATGAGGTTTGTCTCTTGCCTCAAAAAGAGACATGTGCATTAGTAACCATAGCTGGAGCAGAACCATATTGCAAAAACTGATTTCTCCAGGAAAGAAAGAAACTATGATAGATGAAGATTAAATATAGAAGGAAGCCCACTTAGAACTGAACAGAAACTGTCATGGTTTGAATGAGAAATGTTCTCCTTAGGCTCAGCCTTTTGAACACTTGGCCCTGAGTTGGTGGCCCTTCCCGCGGAATTTCGTCACTAGCGGTGGGCAGTGGAGTTTCTAGGCCCTGCTGCACGTCTTGTCCTGCTCTGCTCGTGTTTGAAGCTGAACGATGAGCTCTTACCGTTCTACACTGCAGCCGTGCCTGCTACTTGCTGCCCGTTCTGCACTGCAGCCGTGCCAGCTACTTGCTGCCCGTTCTGCACTGCAGCCGTGCCTGCTTCTTGCTGCCATGCCTCCGCACGATGATGTGCTTTTATGCCTCTGGAGCTTTAGACCAAAATAAACTCTTCCATAAGTCACTTATGGTCAGGGAGTTTTATCCCAGCAACAGAAAAATAACTAATATCCTGGTATATTCCCATTGGAATGTCAAAGACTTCTACATAATTTGTCTAATTTTAACATTACATCTTCTGAATAGATGGCATTATTTTCCATTCATATAAAATTTGATTGAAAATCCCTAAATTTCCCATGGTGTCAGTCTTCATGAAGCCAAGAACTTATGAAGCCAAGAAGTTATTTAATAGTTCATTAAATAGAACTATTAAAAATATGACTACCACCACCACCGACGCCTTTAATCCCAGTACTCGGGAGGTAGAGGTAGGCGGATCTCTGTGAGTTCAAGGCCAGCCTGGTCTACAGAGCAAGCTCCAGGACAGCTGGTACTAAACGGGAGACCCTGTCTCACAAAACCAAAAAAAAAAAAAAAAAAAAGAAAAAACTAAAAAAATTATATGACTACAGACTATTATACAAATTGTCAATATAAAATCTGAGAATGCATTGGTAGTATGAGACATGTTACAACTCATCTGAGTAAAGAAAGTCCATATTCTATCAGCTACCACAGAATTGTTTCCTTTTTATTTTATTATTTGACAATTATTAAATGTATATTTTATAGTATATACTACTTCCTCCTATACTATTCTCTCTATCCCATCCTCATTAACCCTTGTCACCCCTATCAAGTTCTATGTGAATATACTTGTGGGGGTGTTTAGGCCTGAGGCTGACATTGATATGTGCTTTCTCAATCTTTTCTCCACCTCACCTCTTTGTTTTAAGAAAAGTTCTTTTACTGGACTTGAAGTTTGCGCATTGTCTAGGTTACCACCCAGCAAATTCCCAGGATGCACTTGTCTCCATTACAGTCCCTAGCCTGTGTCATGGTTTCATTGTGTACACTATCGATTAGTCCAGGTTTTATTTGGTTCTGGACATCTCAACCCATGTCATCCCTTGTGCAGGGAGAACTCTATCCACTGTGCCATCTCCGCGGCTCTGAAACTTCAAGTCCTTGAGCAGACTGGGTAAATATTTTTAAATTGTTGTTATTCTGCCAGTCCACATAAGCAGTTTCACAGTCACTAAATGGACATTTGGAATCACAGTCTTTCCTTTTCTACAAAATAACATTGAGTGGTTTGTAGCACAAAAACCTGAGCCAACGACGAAAGCCAGAAACATCTTGACCCATTGCAGAAAACCTTTTATGATCACCAAATGTCATAAAATACAATTTTTAAAGGATACAGAACTAAAATGTATTATATGAATCATAATAGAATGGATAATTGATAGGATTCAAGTTTAAAGACTACCTTAACTAAGATTTAAGGACAAGATGGGGCATATCTTGTTTTGAACATTGTTTAATTAGCTTACTTTTCCATTAAAACTAAAATCAAGGTTGTACTCCCTATTTCAGAGCAGACAGGGCATCCGGCATTCTCACCAGCTGTGCCTTTTCCCTCAGGGTTTAATGGGCTTGTAAAATATTTGTACAAAATATTATTATCATTATCATAAATGTTTTCTAATTATTTCTTGGGATTAATGAATGTGTGTTGTGTTATTGATGGATTAAATACAATATTTATGAAACAGCGATAGGATTAAAGAGAAATAAATATGTATATCTTTCTGAATGTGTAAATAATAAATATTAATTGCCATCATCAATTTGTACAAAGTGGTTTACATATACAGTATTTTTGGTTCTTATTAATAACTTGCTAAATATTTGTTAGCTATTGTGAACTTCAGAGTATGAATGTAAAGGTGATTTATCAGCAATCTGAAGTACCTGTGCAAAGTCTTTGAGAACTTTATAAAGGGCAAATTTCTGGTGGAAGGACCAATGAAATAATCACAATATGTTGAATTTTTACACTATGTGGCACAGACCTACTAAATGTTCAAAAACAAGGAGCATAAACTTGTCTCACAACCATAAATAGACTAAACCTAAGGGATGTGGTAAGTCTACATAGTGTGTATCACACATACAAAGTTTCTAATTTAAAAACATTTATAATACACCATAGTGTCTCTGTAGCAGTCATCTTGCTTTTTGGCTTGTGTTTATCTTTCCCATTTCTTTGTATAACACAGCAGTAAGTATCTATATGTCTTATGGTAATGGACCAACATCTCAAAGGTAGAAGATCAAGCTTGAAATGTATGTTTGTCCACTGATTGATGGAGAGACATGAGAGAGAAAAATGATTTGCCTGTGAACCTGTTCTCTTGTCATCATGTTTAATAACTAAGTCAATCCTTTACTGCAACCAAGGACTTGATTTTGTTATAAATAAAAGCTACCTTCTTCTCCAAACTGCAAGCTATAATACATTTTAAGGCTAAGATATGAACCATTCAAGAAACATATGTTTGTTAATGAAGTTCTAAAGAAATTACATCAGTGAAGTGATGGAAGACACTTAAGCAAATAGTTTCATAAGAGTATACTGAAGTAATGATACAGTATTAAAGCAGATATAGCAGCTTTAGCAGGCATAGAAAATTGTTTTTCCTTAGGACTAATTTATTCCATGTTAAAGGAGAAAGCTTCAGGAATTCAAAGACAGGAAAGCTCCTGTTTCTCTATAATGTTCTATGAATAATTAGGAGCTGGACTAGCTTAACCTTCTGAAGTTTTCATTTCATTAATTTGATCAATTTAATTTCAGTTTTAAATAAGTCTGTTTCTAATACACTCTCCCCTTTCCCTATGGGCAAAGTTATTGTCAATAACCCTCATGATTCATTATTCTGATCCTAATAGATTTGTTAGCAATGGAATAGCATCAGATAAGAGGAGTCATTTGCAAAATTAGATTGGGAAATCTTAGTCTCAGTAGATTGGCATTTTCATTCTTTGCCACAAAGTAAACCATTCAATGTGGTCTATTACAAAGTATACCAGAGTGACAGGTGGCTGTTTAATGACATGCACAGGTGCTGTGAGTTCAGGAGGCATCTCTCTGAGTCTTTCTTCCCATGCTTCTAAGGGTACAAATACCATTTTCAAACCTATTTCTTTCAGGTTATATGGAGTGTCTCATATTTGTCAAAAACATCTGATCTTGTTGTATGGTACTAATGTCATGAAAACATATTTTACAAAACATGGGAGTAAATATTATTTCTTTATGCAATGACTTAGTGAAGCTTTTCTAAGAAGCAAATGACACAGAAGTGTGTATACATACATACAAACATATATATATATATGTATACACATATATATATATATATTGCCATCTGTAGGAACTATCAATTATATCAATGTTATAATTTTCCAGGAAAATTTAGGCCCTGCAGATATTTCTTATCTAATTCAGTAAACAAAGTTTACTTCTAATTTCAGGCAACAAGTTATTTTTTAATAAGGTTATTGGGTTATATAGCCACTGAAGTTGTGAATAGCAGAACTACTGAAGCACAAAGAACTCTTGGATAACTGGTACCCAGGCAATACAAGCGATGAAAGCAAGTTCAAGAGGCAGAAAATAGAGCAATGTGGTCTACAGGCTGCAGTCAGATCATCTTGGTTTTGAGTGAGTACACATTTCCTTTGGGAAACTACATTCATGAGAGTCAATCTGTAAATGTATTACAATTGATTAAATGTAGGAAATAAGGAGTTTTTATTCAAAGCTGTTGTGTGTGTCTATACACATACGCATAGGATATTATTGGTTATATAGAATAAGAGAAGGAAATTATATATATATTAAATCTTTTTAAAATTATATTTATTTTTGTATGTGTATGAATGTACTGTCTGCATGTAGGTTTGTGCACCCGTGTCATGCAATGCCATGGAGGTCAGAAGAGGGTCTCGGATTCCCCTGGAACTGAAGTTGGGGCTGGAGAGACAGCCTAGTGGTTAAGAGCACCAACTGCTCTTGCAGAGGACCCGGGTTCAATTCCCAGCACCCACATGGTGGCTGAGGAAATTATATTTATAATAAAAGTGTATCAATCTGAACTTTGATCTTAAAACTTAATTCATGCAAATAAAGAGCTTAATTAAAATTTAATATTTGAGCTGAGGTGTAGTAAGTACTTTAGTTATAATTAATGGTTGCAAAATAATTTGAGTAAAAGAATAGAAGGCAGTTTCTTTAGTAGTGATTGACAGGACAGGAAAAAGGAGCAAAGATGGGAGATGATAGTTAAAACACTAAATATCTAGAGCTCTAATATATAGTGTAGGATTTATAGTTAATAACACTGTATTTTGTAATTGAACTTTGCTAGAGTAGATCTTCAATGTTCTCTAAACCCTGATAAAGAAGCAACTGATAGAATTAATTACAGCAATCATTTCATGCTTACTGTGTATGAAAGAATCATCACACTGCATACTATAAATTTGATAGAAATTTTATTTGTCCATTTCACTTCAATCTGTGAAAAATACTTATTGGACACTGTGGTGGTTTGCATGAGTGTCTCCCATAGGCTGTAAGTATTCAGACATTTGTCTCCAGTTGGTGGAGCTGTTTTTGGAGGTCTTAGAAGGTGTGGCCATGCTGGGGGAAGTGTGTTACTGGGGGCAGGCTTTGAGAGTTTTAACAAGCCTCGTGGTCTACAGTTGCTTCCTCTCTGTTTCCTGTGCTCTTTGTGAGATGTGACCCTCTGTTTGCTGCTCCAGATCCAGCCACCACGCCTCCCGCCACAATGGACTCTAATTCCCTGGAACCGCCAATCGTAAGCTCAAATAAACTCTTCCTTTTATAAGTTCCTTGGTCATGGTGCTTTATCACAGCAACAGAAAACTGACTAATACAGACACTTAATAGGATATTCAAATAAGCAAGTCAAACATTCCTATGTGTAGATAGTTCATTCACCCCTCAAATTTAATGAAGACTTATCTTCATGAAAGTACATGTTAGCATAACTGAGGTAATTATTTAAAAAGAATCTGATCTTATAAAGAACAATAATTTGTGAATGACATTATATATATACTATTAAAATAATATCTACTAGGAAAAATGTAAGCACAATTTCAGTACAGTAATTTTCCCAGTGTGGGCCTCAAATTAGTGGCATCAGTGGCATCTAGAAAACTGCTAGAAATGACAATTCATACTGCCTTAACCCAAAACAAAAAGGGCAGAGCTCAGAAGACTACATTTTACAAAGTAGAATCACTGAGGAATTTATAACCTGAACTTCTCTACAGAGACATATTTATTCCAGGTTATTTCCCTATAAAAATTAATTTAACTTCTTATTCACTGGAAAATGGTGTTAACGATAATACTGAAGTATACAATCATGCCTATTGATTAAAATGGTTTTGTTATTTTCTATATTACAACATTTAGAAAACTTTTATTTCTTAATGTTTAAGGGATAACTGAGTTGCCATTAGTTTTATTACAAAGGTAGGGAAATATAATAATTGACAAGATGTAAGGCAGGTGCTTTAATGCTTTTATCTATCTAAACTACCGTCAGCTTATCTTGTCTTTACATATATATCAGGTTTTATATTAAGTAAAGGAATAAGAGAAAATGTAAAGATACTGCAATATCAGATTAACTATCCAGGAATGTAGAATGTCTGGTGTGACTGTAGAGTGAAACAGGGAGCTGGTGTGTTAATGTGTCTCCAGTGGAGATGAAGTAAAGAACTGCATCCCAGAATATGTTCTCACTTCTCTTGGGGGTATTAATTCTTCTGAGCAGTTAAAAACCATTGTATAGAACTTATACCTCTTTCACGTTCCCTCCCATCTTTCTCTTCTAGGTGCCCTTGGCCAAATGAATGACCAGTGTGGCGTGAAAACAATACCACCCCCTCCAAGGGTAAATGATTTCCAAGTCGTAGATAACTGCATCCTAAATTTTACAGAGCTGGAGCAGAAAATTGCAGAAGGGTGAAAGTGCAGAATGAAACAGTCTCATTGAGAGGTTGAGAGCCAGTAAAAAACAAAAGCAGCCAGGAGGATGCTAGTCAGATGTGAGAGGGAAGAGCCTAGAGTAAGGATTTTTAAGGTCAGAGGTCAGGTGCAGTGAAAGCAGGAGGGACTGGGACAAACCAGGGACAGGGAACACCATTCCTTCTCAGGATTGTAAGTTCATTTATATGAATCTGGCAATCAACAGATGATTCCTTGAGTGCATTAGACTTATCATTCTCTGTACTCCTCGGGACAAGGTGTACTCCCTTTATATGCTGTTTAGACCACCACTGTTTATCTGGAAGCAGTTCATTTTGCTCATATTAATTTTACCTCCTCTCATACAAGCAGAAAATGCATCATGTTAGCTCATAAGTCAAGTCTTGGAGAGAAAACACATGTTTTTCTCTGTTCTGGGTATGCATTTCAAAACTAAGAAATTTCTGTAGAATCTGCCCATCCTCCCATTGAAAGTCTGAGAGATCCGAATGAGCACCCATCCTTCTTAAGTATGTCCAAGTCTCAATTAGAAAAATCAAATTATAACCAACATGTCAGATATTCAATGGGAAATTTTAGTTAGTCATTGTAATGAGTAAACAATAGACATTGAGTCATTTTATGCATTAAAGCCATGAAATTAAGTCATTAAGTCTTGAAATAGTAGATGGGCTCTGTAACTCTCTAGTCAATTTAAGAACAAATATTTAAAAATTAGTTCAAATTAAATGTTTTTCAATACTGATTAAAAAAGTTACAGCATGCATATCTGACCCAATTCTAGATCATTAAAAACAAAGACAACCTTAGACATAACAATTATTTTACATGTCCTAATCCATAAAGAGACCTAGATCCAGAGATGTTAGGAAACATTCATAGATCAAATAAATACTTAGTGACAAATTCAAAACTAACCCTAATATTCATTCTCAGGCAAGTCTACTTTTCATTTTAGCCAACCTAAGCAAGGGGAGCTCAAAATAAAGCTATGTGACAATTATCTGATTATTTGATGGATGCATATAGATAAACAGGAATAATTATGGCCAGAAAATCCAATTTAGGCCTTCAATTACCTAGATGAACTGTCTACATTGACCAAATAAACTGGATAATGGCCAAAAATGCACTCTACATTCTATTGTGCACCCATGGTTTGAGAAGCACATCATTCTTATTAATAAGAATACCCATACTACTGAGATGCCTACAAAGTACAAATATAAGTAGAGCATCACTCATCAGTGAAAGGGATTTGAAAGTTACCCCTGATCTCTCCTGTTTATTGACAAAGGAGAAAATGCTATATGAATTAAATGTATAGATGTTAAAAAACTTCTCTGAAGATAGCAATCAGTTATGTCTCTGAGGATCATTTGTTTCATCAAGACTATTATTTCTACCAACTAAATCAACAGAAATTAAGCTCATGTTATAAGATAAAGAGATGACTAAGACCTCCCTCTTACCAAAACATTGTCAATGTAGGTTAAACTTGACTTTGTTTAAAATAGAAATATGATGTAGAATTTGTTTTTTTTTTTGTCTTTTTGAGACAGGGTTCCCTAGCTCGGCTGTCCTGGAACTCATTCTAGACCAGGTTGCCTCAAACTCACAGAGATCCTCGTGCCCCTGCCCTCCCAAGTGCTAGATTAAAGGCTGTGCCACCACGCCTGCATTTATTTATTTCATGTATGTTATCAATGTACTGCCTGCATGCAAGTCTGTGCACCCGTGTCGTGCAATGCCCTGGAGTCAGAAGAGGTGTCGGATTCCCCTGAACGGAGTGAGTCTCCTGGAATGGAGTTCAGACGGTTCTCGGCCTCCAGTGGGTCTGGGATCGAACCTGGGTCCTCCTGTAAGAGCGGTTGGCACTCTTAACAGCTAGCCATCTCTCCACCCGCTAATTATAATTTAATTTAAGACAAGCATCATGGTTTGGCTATTTGGTTATGGGTTGTGGGAAGCATTTGAAGAAAGAAGTTTCAGATAAACAGAAATATAACTTCTTTCATCTGGGGATATGGTGACATAAACAAATGACTATACCATTCCCCTTTTTTTGAGGGCTGTTTTACTTCACTTAGCATAATGGTACGAGTTCCATCCATTTGCCTGCAAAGTTCATGATGTCATCTTTCTTTACCATTGAATAGTACTCCATTGTGTAGATATACCAAACGTTGCATCCACCTCCTTTGTTGAGGGCATTTGGTTATTTCAAGCTCTTTGCTATTTTGTGAGAGAGTGCAATAAACAATGGTTGTGCATGTATTTTGCGTAGATGAGTCTATGAGTATATACCCAGAAGTGGTATACTGGGTCAGCTGGTAGGCTCATTTGATCTTTAAGGGTTCTCCACACTGCTTCCATATTGTACCAGTTTACATGCCCACCAACCAGTGGATGAGTGTTGCCCTTTCCCTTCACCCAACCTCTCCAGCATTTGGTGTCGTTTTTTTTTTTTTTTTTTTTTCTTGATCTTAGCCAGACTTATCAGAGTGAGATGATATCTGAGAGTGGTATAATTTGCGTTTCCTTAATTATTAATGATGTCAAACACTTTTTAAGATGTTTCTCAGACAGCTTTATTCCCTCACTGTTGAAATCTCTGTTCAGCTCTTTACTCCATCTTTTGAGTAGGTCATTTGTTTTCTTACTTCTTTGTGATATATTTCTGTTTATCTGAAAGCAACTATGTTGTTATAATGTAAATCTCTTAATTGGCTCTAGAATCAATCCACCACTTACTTTCAGACTCTGTAATTACTATATATGAGTGGAAAGTATGTATTCACATTTTATTTTTATTTATTTATTTTTTAATTTTTTAATTTATTTCTGTATGTGTATGAATGTACTGTCTGCATGCAAGTTTGTGCACCCGTGTCATGCAATGCTGCGGAGGTCAGAAGAAGGCATCAGATTCCCCTGGAACTGGAGTTCCCCTGGAATTGTAGTTTCAGACGATTCTTGGCCACCATGTGGGTGCTGGGGATCAAACCCAGGTTCTCTGCAAGAGCGGTTGGCACTCTTAACCACTAGTCTATCTCTCCAGCCCCTATATTCACATTTTAGATTAATATACAATTAAAGGAGGAAAATCTGAATTCCTAAACATAAAAGAAGACTGAGAGAAAGATAAAGGACAGTTATGGCAGAGTGCAATATCTAGAGTGGGGTGGGGGGGGAGGGAAAGGGGAATATGTTTAAACTGAACTGAGAAATGATGTCTGAAATACACAAACATCAATAAAATCATATAAAATAAAAAGAAGTTTCAAATGAATCTTCTAAAATCTTTTCCATAAGAATTCATCTCTTGGCCCTTTGCCCTTGCAGCCGGCACCCAGCTCGATTGTGAGTCTGTGTGCAGGGGGCTCAGGCTGGTGTCTTGCTAAGACCACTTGAAGCACAGGAGCCCAGACCTCGATCCAGACAGGTAGAACTTAGGGTAGATTGTTTCTTGGGCTGCTGGATAGTTGGTTTGTCAGTTCATAGCAGGGGAGCCATGAGCCAGCCTGCTTGGGTACAAACCCAAAGCCCTTGTAGGGTTTGGCTGTCTGGGTGGAGCCGCCCTCTGCCCTTGCAGCTAGCACCCAGTGCCATTGTGAGTCTGTGTGCAGGGGGCTCAGGCTGGGATCTTGCTAAGACCACCTGAAGCACAGGAGCCCAGACCTCACTCCAGACAGGTACTGGGACATGGGCTAAGTCAGTAACATTTACCCCCCCCAACTGGAATTGAGGAGTATCCAAGTGGATTTTTTTTTTTTTGGAGAACCCTCAGAACAGGAAGGGAAGAGTGGCTTAGACTTCCAATATCCAATATATAAACAAAATTGAAAGCCTGAAACCTAGACAAGTCAACACTCCATAAACAAGGAGGGGAAAAAAAGCATTGGAAGAAGGCAAGCAAAACAAGTCTTCAACGTAGTGAAAAGACATTTGTGATTGGCATCTGAATACAGGCAAAAAAAAAAAAAAAAAGCAACCCCATGCCTGGGACACGCGAAAGGGATAACATGGGAAAGGTGCAACAAGTCTCCCATCCCTTAGGGGATAGCTACAATGGGAATCCCCTGGAGGTGACCAAGGAACAGATCTTAGGAATAATTGCAGACCTATGCAGAGAATTAAAGAAGAAATCAGAGAATAAGGAGAAGAGAATGAATAAACTCAAAAAGAACCTAGAGGGTACAATGACAAACGTCAGAAAGAACAAGGCAGATTTACAAACTCCAGAAAAAACTAGAGGGAGAAAAAACAAACTCCGAAAGGAAGTAGAAACACTGAAAAAGGAAGCCAACCAATGAAGTAAGGAGCACCAATAAGTTTGAAACTCAAAAAGGAAATGAATACTAAAGAAAACACAAGGATGAATGAAAAAGGGAAATAGAACACTCATCCAATCAAGAAGAAAGGAAGGAAAAGGCTCAGACGTAGAAGGGTGGAAGCAGAACAAAAAATATCAGATCTGGAAATAACACAGTAGCACCTAAAAAGCTCAAATAAAGAATATGAAAATTTAAAAATAGGATAAAGTGGAACAACCAGGAAATGTGGGACACTATGAAATATCAAAACTCCACAACATAGGAATAGAGGAAGGAATCTAACAAGAATAGTATTGATCAAATCCTCAACAGATAACAGCGTGGTGTGCACACCTTTAATCCTAGCACTTTGGAGTTAGGCAGACGGATCTTTGTGAGTGTCAAGCCAGCCTGGTCTACAGAGTGAGTTCCAGACAGCTGGGGCTACAGGAGACCTGTCTCAAAAAGACAAAAAAAAAAAAAAAAAAATGTCCCCAAACTAAAATAGAGAAACCCATACAAATAAAGAAGCACAAGAGGACTCAAATATACAAAGATCAGAAAGAAACTCTCCCACGACCATATCATAGTTAAAATGCTAGGATGCCCAAAACAAAGACAAATTCTGTAGGCTACTAAAGAAAAACAATCACATATAAAAGGAACCCATCAGTAATTACAACTGACTTCTCGGCTCAAACCTAATGAGGCAAGATAGAACAGAACAAAGCATCCCCATGCTTAAAGGCTATGGATGCCTACTCATAATACTATACCCCAAAAAATGTTGATATAGTTGAAGGAGAGAAAAATCTTCCATGGCATAAACAAATATCCTCTCGTGTCGTTGCGTCGTGCGCGTGTGTTATGACTCTGTTGAAGCTATCTGTTCTTATGGCACATGGGAAGTTTCTCTCCAGTGTCAACTATAATCAACATTCTGTTCCTGTGGGGTTAGTATAGTGAGTAGAGTATGCTCATCCATAGTCCTTTAGCACTGGGGATGCTTTGTTCCAGTTCATCTTTCTTTCCTGGTTGAGCCGAGAAGTCCGTTGTAATTGCTGAATGGGTTTCCTTATATGTGACTTGTTTTTCTTTTTGTAGCCTACAAGAATTTTGTCTTTGTTTGTGGGCATCCTAAGTATCTTTAATCATGACTATGGCATTATTGTGGGGTAGTTCTAATTATCTGATTTGCTATTTGGGAAAGTCCTATTGTCTTCTTGTATTTGTATTGGGTCTCTATTTTTCCAGTTTGGGGACATTTCTTTTTTTTATTTTTGTTTATTTGTCTTTTAGACAGGGTCTCCCTGTAGCCCCAGCCCTGTCCCTGGACTCACTTGGTAGACCAGGCTGGCCTTGAAACTCACCAAAGATCGTCTGCCTCTAAACTCATGCTCGAGATTAAACCTGATGCACCACCACCGTGTTATCTGTTGAGGATACTGAATCAGATACTATTCTCTTGAGATCTTCTCTCCTCTCATCCATGTGCTGGGAGGTTCTGATATTATTCACGTGAGTGTCCCACATTTCCTGTTGTTCCACTTTCCTGTATTTTTTTTTCTTATTCGTTTATTTGAGCTTTTTAGGTGTATTTGTTATGTTCCAGATCGATATTGTTTGTTCTGCTGTCCACCTTCTACGTCTGAGCCTTTTCCTTTCCTTTTCTTGGATGGCATGAGCCTCGTAGTCTATCGGCTTTTTATTTCATCTGTGTTTTGTGTTTTCTTTAGGTATTTTCCACTTTCCTTTGGAGCTCTCAACCTTCTTGGTGCTCCTGACTTTAATTTGTGTTGGCTGGTCCGTTGTCAGATGTTTCTACTTCCTTTCGGAGTCTTGTTCTTTTACATCACCTCTAGTAGTTTCTGGAGGGTTGTCAAACTGTTCCTTTAGTTCCATTTCTGACGTTTAGTATTGTTTCCCTCTAGTCTTTTTGAGTGTTTCATCTCATTCTTTCCTCTTTTCTTGATTTCGTCTTATAATTTTCTGTGCCTGCATAGGCTCTTGCAAATTATTCCTCTAAGATCTGTTCTGTTTGTGTTCCACCTCCAGGGGATCCCATTGTTGACTATTCCCTCACAGGGACGTAGGACCGTTGGATCGCCGAGGTTATCCTGCACCTCTCCTCAGTCTAAGTCCCCTTCTGACCGTGTCCCAAGGCATGGGGGTTTGCTTTTTTTTTTTTTTTTTGCTTGGGATCAAGATGCTCAATCCACAAATGTATCTTTATCACTCACGTTAGAAGACTGTTTGCTAAGCACTTCCTTTCCAAGCTTTTTCTACCCTCCTTGTTTATGGAGTGTGACTTGTCTAGGTGTCTAAGCTTTCCATTTTTGGTTCTGCTAGTCTGGATTTTAGTATTTTCGGGATGGATGAGATAGGTTTAAGCCACTCTTCCCGTTGCGCTGTCTGAGGGTTTCTCTAAAAAAAAAAATAGAAAATCCACTTGGTTACTCCACAATCAAGTGACGTGGGTCTGGGGGGTGGGTTAAATGTTACTGACTATAGCCCAATGTCCCAGTACCTGTCTGGAGATGATGCAGGTCCATACTGTTCAGGTGGTGCTTAGAGCAATGATCCCAGCCTGAGCCCCCTGTGACACAATGACTGCGACAATGGCACTGGACTGCTACTGCTAAATGGCAAAGGGCGCTCGTTCCCCAGACAGCCACACCCCCTTACAGATGTGTTTGGGATTTGCACCCAAGCAGTCCGCTCATGGCGTCCCCTGCTATGGAGACTTGACATCACAACAACTATCCAGCAGCCTCCAAGAAAACACAATCTACCCTAAGTGTCACCCTGTCTACGGATCGATAGGTCCAAGCCTCCTGTGTCTTGCCAAGGGTCTTAGCATAGATACACCAGCCGCTTGAGAGCCCTGCACAGCTTATGACCTCCAATCGAGCTGGGTGTCCCTGGATGTGGCTGCTAAGCGCACAAGGGCCAAAGAGATGATATTCTTATGGGAAAAGACTCTTTAAGAAGATTTCATTATGAAACTTCTTTTTATTTTCTGAATTTTATTGATGTTTGTGTATTTCAGACATCATTTCATTCAGTTCGAGTTTAATTAACCTATTCCCTTTTCCCCCCCCCCCACCCCACTCTGATTATTGACTCATGCCCTAACAATTCCGTTATCTTTCTCTCAGTCGCTTTTATGAGTTTGAGGAATTCACATATCCCCTTTAATTCTATATTAATCTAAAATGTGCATTCTTATAGGGGGCTGGAGAGCTAGACTAGGNAAAAAAAAAAAAAAAAAAAATCGTATGATTCAGGAGTTGGAGAGATGGCTCCATGGTTAAGAGCATTGGCTGTCCTTGCAGAGGACACAGGTTTCATTTCCAGCACCTACATGGTGGCTAACAGCCTTCTGACTTCTGCAGGCATTGCACCACACCTGTACACTTATATACATGTGTGCAAAACACTCATACACATAAATAAAAATAATAAAAATTGTATGTTCCAAATATTGCATTGGACACTTACATTAAAAGTTATTTACTACTTACTGAAACTTAAATCCAACTAGCCATTTTAAAGACTATTTTAAGCCAGGCATGGTGGCACACGCCTTTAATCCTAGCACTCAGGAGGCAGAGGCAGGTGGATCTTCATGAGTTCAAGGCCAGCCTGGTCTACAGAGTGAGTTCCAGGACAGCTGGGGCTAAAGGGAAACCCTGTCTCAAAAAGACAAAAAAAAAAAAAAAAGAAAATGTCCCCAAACTAAAAATAGAGAAACCCATACAAATACAAGAAGCACATAGGACTCCAAATATACAAGATCAGAAAAGAAACTCCCCACACCATATCATAGTTAAAATGCTAGATGCCCAAAACAAAGACAAAATTCTGTAGGCTACAAAAGAAAAACAAGTCACATATAAAGGGAAACCCATCAGAATTACAACTGACTTCTCGGCTCAAACCATGAAAGCAAGATGAACATGGAACAAAGCATCCCCAGTGCTAAAGGACTATGGATGCCTACTCATAATACTATACCCAGAAAAAATGTTGATTATAGTTGAAGGAGAGAAAAAATCTTCCATGGCATAAACAAGATGATAGAATACATGTCTGGAAAACCAACTCTTCAGAAAATAATTGAAGCAATTCAAAGGGCAGAAGAGAGGAGCAACTATCCCCAAGCACCTAAGAAAAAAAACGAAAAAAAACATAACCATAGGGGTAGAATCAGAGGATAAAAGTCTAATAAGGTGAAAGGGAGCAACATCCATCTTTCAATTATAACCTTAAATATTAATGGTCTAAACTCCCTAATTAAAAGGCATATACTGGGAGAATGGATTAGGAAACAAAATCCATCTATATGCTGTCTACAAGAAACCCATCTCAATTTCAAGGATAGGCACCAACTGAAGGTGAAGGGATGGAAGAAAATATTGCAAGCAAATGGTACCAAAAAGAAAGCATGTGTTGCTATTCTAATATCAGACAAAATAGACTTCAAAGCAAAAGAAATCAAAAGAGACAATGAGGGCAATTACATCTTTATTAAAGGAACAATTGATGATGAAGATCTTACAATCATGAACATATATGCACCCAACGCCGGTGCACCAAACTTTATAAAGACAATTCTTCAGTATCTCAAGTCACAGATTAACCCCCGCACACTAATAGTAGGGGACTTCAATACTCCACGAAGTCCTTTAGAAAGATCAACAGGACAAAGGATAAACAGAGAGACATCTGAACTAAATGATAAAATACACCAAATGGACCTCACAGACATCTATCAAATATTTCACCCAAACACCAGAGAATACACTTTCTATTCAGCACCTCGTGGAACATTCTCCCAAACAGATCATACACTGGGGCACAGGAAGAAACTCAACAAATACAAAAAGATTGAAATAATGTCATGAATTCTGTCAGACCACAGTGCAATAAAATTCAATATCAACAGCAAGATAAACCCTACAACCTACAAGAACACATGGAGACTAAACAACACTCTCCTAAATAATGAATGGGTCAAGGAAGAAATAAAGAAATAAAAACATTCCTGGAACTGAATGACAGTGATAATACAACACAGCAAAACCTATGGGACACTTTAAAAGCAGTCCTAAGAGGGAAGTTTATAGCTCTAAGTGCCTACATTAAAAAGACAGAAAGAGCACAAGTGAATGATCTAACACTGCAACTAAAAATACTTGAGAGACAACAACAAATGAACACTAAACAAAACAGACAAGAAGAAATAACAAAAATCAGAGCAGAGATCAATGAAATAGGAAAATAGAAAACCGTACAAAAAAAATCCAGTGAATCCAAAAGTTGGTTCTTTGAGAGAATAAACAAGATAGACAGACCTCTAGCCCAGTTAACCAAAAGAAAGAGGGAACAACTCCAAATCAATAGAATCTGTGATGAAAGGGGAAATATCACAACAGACAATGAAAAGATCCAGACAATCATACGGGACTACTTCAAAAACTTATATTCTACTAAGTTTGAAAACCTAGAAGAAATGAATGAATATCTGAAATCCTGGGAATCACCAAAGCTCAACCAAGAAGAGATCGACAGCCTAAACAGACCAATAGTACAGGAAGAAATCGAAGATGTAATAAGTAGCCTCCCAACCAAAAAATGCCCAGGCCCGGATGGATTCACGGCAGAATTCTATAAAATATTTCGTAAAGACTTACAACCATTACTACTTAAATTGTTTAGAAGGATACAAATGGAGGGACTTCTCCCAAATTCCTTCTATGAAGCCAGCATTACGCTACTACCAAAACCAGGGAAAGATACAACCAAAAAGGAGAACTATAGACCCATCTCCCTAATGAACACAGATGCCAAAATTCTAAACAGGATTCTGGCAAATCGCATACAGACTCACATCAAGAAAATCATCCACCATGACCAAGTTGGATTCATACCAGAGATGCAGGGATGGTTCAACATACGAAAATCAATAAACATCATCAAACATATCAATGGACTGAAGGACAAAAACCACACCATCATCTCAATTGATGCGGAGAAAGCCTTTGACAAAATCCAGCATCCTTTCATGTTTAAAGTCCTGGAGGGAATTGGTCTGGAGGGATCATTCCTCAATGTAATCAAAGCCATATACAGAAAACCCACAGCCAATATCATCCTAAATGGGGAAATGACAGAAGCATTCCCCTTAAAGGTAGGAACTCGGCAAGGCTGCCCCCTGTCACCACTCCTCTTCAATATAGTGCTAGAAACCCTTGCTAGGGCAATAAGGCAAGAAAAGGAAATTAAAGGAGTTCTAATTGGAAAAGAGGAAGTCAAGCTATCCCTTTTTGCTGATGATATGATTGTCTACCTAAGGGATGCTAAGAACTCCACCAGAAAACTCCTAGATAATGTAATAATACTTTCAGTAAAGGCAGTACAAATAAAATCAAAAAAATCAGAGCCTATTCTTAACACAACAACAATCAACTGAAGAAGAAATACAAGGAGACCTTTCCACTCACAAAGCCTCAAAAACAATTAAAAACCTGGAATAAACCTAACCAAAACACCCAAAGATCTCTGACAAATAAAAATTTAAAACCCCTGAAAAAATAAATTGAGGAAGACAATCTAAGATAGACAAACCCCCCATGGTCATGGACTGGAAAATAAAGATAATAAAAAGTCCACTCTACCATCAAAATTCATAAACAGATTATGCAATTCCAATTAAAATCCCCGAGAGATTCTTCACAGGCTTGAAATAAAAATCCATCAATTTCATTTGGAAAATACAAAAGACCTACTAATTAGCCATAAGCAACCACTGAGCAAATAGTGAGCAATACAGCGGGGATCTCTATACCAAACTACAAACTATACTACAGGACTATATTATAAAGACAGCCTTGTGCTGGCATAAAAACAGACATGCTGACCAATGGAATAAAACTAGATCCTTTCAAACCTGAGCACATACTACTTCAGCCACCTCATACTTAACAAGAGGGCAAGAAACACAATGGATGTGAAAAACAGCATCTCAGTAGTGTTCCTGCAAAAAGTGATCACCACCTAAGAATGAATGTAAATTTAAATTACCCCTGCTTTCTTAAACTTCCCTGACAAGTCAATTCCAGATGTCAAAGACCTCAGAGAGTAATGAAGCCCAATAATCTGGAGTATATGAAATAACCTCTGGCTTCCAGCGAGACTACAGATATTTAATGTTTTAGGAAAGACTTCCTAACATTCAGACACAGTGCACAAGAAAATAAGATCGAAACAATTACCAAATGGGACCTCATTAAACTCAAAAAGCTTCTGTACATCAAAAGAAACATCAAAGAGGTGAAGAGAAAAACCCACAGAGTGGAGAAAATCTTCACTCCAGATACATCTGACAAAGCATTATTTTCCACAATATACGAAACTACTC
This sequence comes from Rhizomys pruinosus, assembly GCA_009823505.1. NCBI lineage: Eukaryota > Metazoa > Chordata > Mammalia > Rodentia > Spalacidae > Rhizomys > Rhizomys pruinosus. Next base: position 316,167 of record VZQC01002408.1, on the reverse strand, counting down.
AATAACAAAGAAGAAAACAAGTGACACACTCAAAATATGGAGTAAAAAACTGAATAGCATACTTCACATGGGAGGAACTTAGAGATGCTGAGAAACATCTTAAAAAAAACTTTTAACGCACTAATAATTAGGGAAGTTCAAATTAAGACCACTCTACGATATACTCTCACTCTGAAAAGACTTCCAGATCAAGAAAACAAAATGATATCAAATGCTGGAGATGTTGTGGGGAAAGAGGAACACTCATCCATTGCTGGCTGGAATGTAAACTTGTTACATGACCACTATGAAAGCAGTGTGAGTAACTTGAAGACTTCCAAAACTGAGCTTGCCATTTGTCCCAGTCATACTACTCCTTGGTATATAACGGTATACCCACAAGAGTCATCTTACTGCAGAAATACATGCACAACTATAATATTTGCACTCTGTTCACAATAGCCAAAAAGCTGAACCAACCCAAATATCCCTCAACTGATCAGAGTGTGGTATGAGAAAAGTATGATACTCGATACACAATGGAGTTTTACGAAGCGGTAAAGACCACATGCAGAGAGGTTGACTCATCTGAACATTATAAAAAGAATTAGGAACCTCAGACTGCCTGATCACAGACACTGGGCATCTCTCTAAATTCTATTAGGGTTAACTGTTTATAATTTGCCCTAATGAAGTCTTACCTTCCAAATATCTTGAGTAACCTTCCTACCTCTCCCTTTTTATAAGAAAAAGAAAAACATGATGGGAATAAAGTAATTCCCTAACTGTATAATCTGTGATAGAGCCATTTTTTACAGTGGTAATTTCCTATAACAAAGGCCATAACTACCCTTCTTAAATTGACTGATAGTCATAGGAACTGAGAAAGGATAATTCTCTATCTAGACCAAATATAATACTAAAGTATAAGCTGTGCAATTAAGCGAAATTTATTACTACAGGAAAGCTCTGAAATCAGAAATGAATTCATTTCTGCCTAGGAGATGTTGGCTACAGGATTCAAACCCCCCTCCCCAATTATAAGGCCTTTTTCCTATATAGTGGGAATATGCAAGATGAAACGCAGTAAGTCACCTGTTGTCGAAGACTGTGTGAGCATGAAAAAAATTTTATGAGACGTCACCTGCTAACGTACAACTGGCCTATGAAATGCCAGAGACATTATCAAAGGCCACTAAAGCAATACAGCAAAATATTGGTCTCCGTGAGACAAGCAAGTCTCCTCTGTTAATATCAGCTACACCTCAACAGCCTGGAGATACTGTGTAACAGTGGCAGCCAAGTGTCTATATATATCCCAAATCTAATTGGATATTAGGTCTCTCCTTGGAGGAATAACTCACAGTGGATGCCACAAGCTTATGTCCTCTAGTGGTTAGGAGATGTTATAAGCCAAAATAAGAACTTGTCACCCTTTATAGAGAAACCACAGTTTGCGGATTAGCATACCATCCAAGCATCTGTGTCTATGCTCACAGCTTAGCTTGACATAATAATTATTACTGCTTAAATGCTTGTACATCCAATAGCTTGTGCTTTGTTAGTATGACTAAAAACGGTATTACTGGAAAAGCTGTCAACACATGAAGGGAAACAACCTGAACAGACTAGAGTCCAAAATGACAACTCCAAAGAAATTAGACTGTTTTCTTCTCACCCACTTGTGCCCCTTTCCCAAAGCCCAGGGAACAAACTGCAGAAGAGGAGGCGTGGTAGAATGTAAGGGCTGAGGGGAGATAGGGGTGAATCATGAGACTACAGGAATATAGTCTGGACTCCTAATTGATCAACATGCCTGTGCATATAAGCTTCTCCAACTGGACTATGGGAACCTTGGGTTGTTCAAAATTTGGATATAGATACTTGCAAAATGCACCAATTACTTAACCCTATGACAAACTGAGTAACATCAATGTTATCTTCAAAGAACTGTGTCATTATATTGTAGAATCCCTTAAAAATAAACAAAAAAAAGACCACATCATGAACTTTGCAGTTAAATGGATGGAGCTAGAAGATATTATATTAAGTGAAGTAACACAGTCCCAGAAAAACAAAGGACGAATGGTATCCCTCATCTGTGGATGCTAGCACCAATAATCGAGTTGTAAATATTTCTTGTGGAGAGGGATGCATATTAAAAGAACAACAACAGAAATACTGCATCAGAAAACTGTCTGAAATGATGAATCAGAAGGGGTGGGAGGGGCAGGAGAGGGACACGTGTCTATATTTGATTAATGTATAATTAATTGACGTGAGTTCAACAAGTATCCAATTTTGCCCAGACTCTGCCTACAGGTTACATGGTGTTTTAGGACTTAGTAAAAGTAAATATGTCTATATTAAACAACATTGGTTTAAAGGTTCTGATAAAAGGGTAATACACCTTAGTTAATTGGAAATATAAATTGTTGTCGTCCACATTTGTTTTTCTTAAAATCTGTATAAAAATAACTTTGGGATTGGCATCTACAAAAGTTCTCTATAATTTTTCTGTTGTACAGTATCATCTTCTAGCATTCTCTTTTACCTGTAGGATGATTTAACTTATGAAATTAAGGTTTCTTCCCAAGTTAATGACATACAGTCACCCAAAACAGCTTGGGTGAATTTGATGTAATCTGCACCTTGATTCCTGCCTATAGGTATGTGTACTACAACTGCCTTTTTGAGACTCATGTGTCAAAAAACAAAAACCTAAATAAAAAGGGGGATACAGATAGATATGAAACCTTTTTGTCAAAACCTTTGCAATTCAAATCTTAAAACTAACTAGAGGAAAAGATTTGTATGTTACCACAGGTCAAAATGACACCAACTTAACAGCTGAGAAAGAAAAGATACAGCTTTGCATTGTGTAGAATGTACCAGGAAATGCCAGCAGAAAGGTTGTCCCGTCTGAACATTGAAAGGAAGAAAAGCCTCAGACTGCTACAGGCATCAAACCCCTCTGTGGATCCTACTTGTAACAACTATTTATAATGAGTACTAATGAAACTTACCTTCTAGGTGCTGCAAAGTTTTACTATGAGAGATTTTCTTACCTCCCCTTCATAGAACAAGGAGGAATATCATGATGATGAGGTCGTTCTTTAACTGTAAATTGGAGTCAACTGTCATAGAGGTAATCTCTTAACAAACCAGTAAAACTGCCTTCTTTAATTGACTAATAGACATAGGAACTGTGAAAAGGATTATTCTTTATTCAGAACCAAATATAATACTAAAGTCTCCTTAAGCTGTGCACTTAAGCAAAATATATTAATACAGGAGAACTCTGTTATCAGCAATGGATTATTCTACAAAGGAGATGTTGGCCAGGGGATCTAAGCCCCCCCAAAAGGTAAAGACTTCTTGCCTGTAAACTGGGATACCTGCAAGAAGAGAGGCAACAAGGCCCTGCTGTCGAAGACCTGATGTAAGCATGGGAAAGATGTATTGAGACTGCACTTGCAAGTGTACAGTTGGTCTCTGGAATACCAGAGAATGTTACCAAATGCCACCAAACCAATAAAGCAAATATAGGTCTCCTTGAGTCAAGTAAGACTCCTCCATCAGCACCAGCTACACCTCACCTGCCTGGAAATACTGTGCAGCAGTGGCAGCCATATGCCCGTATATGCCAAATCTAATTGGCTATTAGTTCTCTCCTTAGAGGAATAACCCATGGCTGATGCCACAAGCTTACATCCTCTAGCGGTTAGGAGATGTTATAAGCCCCCCCCCCCCCCCCCCCCCCCCCCACCCCCCCCCCCCTCTCTCCCCCCCCCTCCCCCCCCCCTTCCTCCCCCCCCCCCCCCCCCCCCCCCCCCCCCCCCCCCCCCTCCCTACCCCTCCCCCCCCCCCCCCCCCCCCCCCCCCCCCCCCCCCCCCCCCCCCCCCCCCCCCCCCCCCCCCCCCTTCCCCCCCCCCCCCCCCCCCCCCCCCCCCCCCCCCCCCCCCCCCAGTAAAGACTCGTTCTATATTATTTACAGAAAAAATGTAATTCATAGATTTTACACTTTTTTTTTTTTTTTTTTTTTTTTTTTTTTTTTTTTTGGTATTTTTGAGACAATGTCTCCCTTCTTCCTTAGTCCCAGTAGATCTAGAGAGCTCACTCTGTGACCAGGCCGGCCTTGAACCCACAGGAGTCCACCTATCTCTGCCTCCCGAGTGCTGGGATTAAAGGCGTGTGCCACCACACCGGCGCTAATTCATAGATTAACATACCATCCAAATATCTGTGTCAATACTAAAGTAACCTACCATAAAAAATTTGTACTGGTTTAAATACCTATATATAATTGTGTGCTTCATTAGTAGAATTGAAAGGTATTCCTGGACAAATGTCATCTCATGAAAGGAAACAGCCAGAATTGACCAGAGTCCCAAAACGACAGCTCCAGAGAAAGTAGACTATTTTGCTTCTAGTCCATCCATGCCTTTCTAAGCCTAGGGGAAATCTGCGGAAGGGGGGGCATGTAGAATGTAAGGGCTGCGATTGGGTGAATGGTTAAACTACAGCAATATAGACTGGACACTTATTTGTGATCAACTTGATGAATATACAAGACCCCCAGCTGGATCGTGGGACCCTTGGGATTGTGTGGGTTGGGCACACAACTGCTTGCAAATTGTGTTTACATGAAGGATGTTTGTACTCATAAATTATTACTTATTTGCTAAAAAATGGAAAAAAAGTAATAGAAGAAAAAAAGTAAATTAAAAAAAGAATTTCATCTCTCAAAGAAAGATTTCAGGGCTTAAATATAGAGTGGTCTATCTATGTAAAATTGCAAAATCAAAAATAGCTAGAACATAACCTCCTAGTTATTTAAAAAGCGTTTAGTTCAGTGGCTGGAGATGTGGCTCAGTTGTTAAAAGCACTGGCTATTCTTACAGACAACCCAGGTTTGGTTCCCAATAGCTACATAATGGCTAACAACCATCTGTAACTCTAGTTCCAGGGAATTTCACTCGCTTTTCTCCCTCCATGGTCATTGGACTACATTGGTACACTTACAAACCTGCAGAGATACACTCATACATATAAAATCATAATAAATATATTTTTAAGTTAAAATATTTATTTCAGAATTTCTTTTTTTTTTCTTATTTTTTTTCTTGTGTTAAAAATTTATTGAATAGGTGGTGGCTTTGTGCCTATCAAAACAGTATATGTTTGATGAAGTTTGTGTTTACAGTTTGGGAGAGTTTCTATATACAGACAGGCAGAAGGTCCCTTTTACTACATTTTAATTTTTTTTTTTTTATTTTTATTGATGCTTTGTGTATTTCATACTCATTTTTCCAATTCAGTTCAGGATATATCCCTTCCCTTCTCCCCCCCCCCCACCCCTACCCATCCCAGATCATGCATTTGCTGAACTTTTCTGACATCTTCTATGCTTTTTAGTTTAGTTTTGTTTTGTTTTCATTTTTTTAACATAAGTGATAATTTGTGAGTACAAGCATCCTTCATGTAAACCAATTTGAAGCAGTTGTGCCAAACCACACACAGCTCATGGGTCCCACCATCCATGGAGGGGGACTTGTATGTTCAATCAAGTTGAACAATGAGTGTCCAGTCTATATTGTTGTAATTTCACATTCACCCCAATCGCAGCCTCTTACATTTTACTGCCCCCCTCTTCCGCTGATTGTTCCCTAGGCTTAGAAAAGGGGCAACAGGTGATGAGAAGCAAAAACACTCTACTTTCTCTGGCGCTGTTGTCTTGGTCTTTTTTCTAGTATCTTGTTTTTCTTTCATGGGCTGCACGTTGTCCAGGAATACCTTTGATCCTACTAATGAGCACATGCAATTAGATATATAGGTATTTAAACAATATCTATACATAGCCTTTCGATCCTACTAATGAAGCACATGCAATTAGATATATAGGTATTTAAAACGTACTAATTGTTATGGTAGGTTATTTTGGTATAGACACGATGTTTGATGGTATGTTCATCCATGAATTACATTTTCTTCTGTTAAGTATGGAAGGGTTCTTGTGTGGTTTATAACATCTCCTAACCATTAGAGGATGTAAGCTTGTGGCATCAGCGTGGGTTTTTTATTCTATTTTTCTCCCCAAGGAGGAGAGGCTAACTAGCCAATTAGATTGGGTATACAGACATATGGCTGCCACTGCTGCACAGTATTTCCAGGCAGATGAGGTGTAGCTGGTGCTGACGGAGGAGTCTGCTTGACTCAAGGAGACCTATCATTTGCTTTATTGGGGTTTTTTAAAGTGGCTTTGGTAACATTTTCTGTCATTCCAGAGACCATCTGTATACTTGCAAGTGCGGTCTCCATACATCTTTCCCATGTTTATATCAGGTCTTCAACAGCAGGGCCTTATCGCCTCTCTTCCTGCAGATATCCCAGTTTGGAGGCAAGGAGCCTTTACCTTTTGTGGGGGCTTGGATCCCCTGGCCAACATCTCCTTGATAGAATAATCCATTGTTGATGTCAGAGCTCCTGTATTAATATATTTTGCTTAAGTGCATAGCTTAAGGAGACTTTAGCATTATATTTGGTTCTGAATAGAGAATAATCCTTTTCACAGTTTCTATGTCCATTATTTCAGAATTTTCTTTCCAATACCAGGAACTCAGACAACTGCAGTGTGATAAGGAGTTGATAAGGTAGTTCTAAAGAGAACTTAATATATTTTAAAAATTGTAGTGGGACCCTTGTTGATCTGAGAATCACAAAACTAGGCCTTAATTCATATTTTTGGTATGGCACTACTGAGCTACACTAAAAATTTCACATTATCCCTAGACATTAGTTCTCTTATCTCTAAACAGATTATATTAGATCAAATGAATTTTTGGGTGACTATTGATCAGGGAATAGCAAACAAAGGCTCATGGGTCAAACAGAGACCACTAATAGTTGTAACTAAGTTTGATTTGAAAACAGCCACATTTATTCATTTCCATATGCCCATGATTGTTCTGATAAGAGCAGAAATGAACAACTGCAACAATAGCACATAAAATATGGTCTATAAAATATTCACTCCTTGATCCTTCTGTAAGTCATCTATAGTGTTTCTAACACAAAACAGTACTACTGCAAACCCAAAGCCTGAATTTTAAGGCCTTAAGCCAACTCAAAGGACAGCTTTTTCTCACAATCTTCCCAAGGGCATGATGAGTAATATGCTTTTTGTCATGGTCTTTTCCCATTTATTCTGACAATAATGGCTATAATAACCTTTCACTATAACCTCAACAGGTAACTGATAGCATCTGATAAGTACATTGTCTGGAGAACAGGAGTATCTGTGGGTTTGGATAAAAAGATAAGAGTCTGTTAAAAATTGGTCAATTGTTCAATTGCAGCATCAAGAAAGGAATATAAATCAAAATATTGATAACAGAAGAGGTAAGGAACAGTGAAACTTGTTAAATTCCCATGATGAGAGCCATATGATTCCTTCCCACTAGACTTTTTATTTATTTTTTGGTCTTTTCAAGACAGGGTCTTCCTGTAGCCCCAGCTGGCCTGGAACTCACTCTGTAGACCAGGCTGGCCTTGAACTCACAGAGATCTTCCTGCATCTGCCTCCCCTGTGCTAGGATTAAAGGCGTGCACCATCATGCCTGGTTCCCACTTGACTTTTAAAAGATATTTGTAATTTCATAGTCTGGAACAGGTTTAAGCCTACTAATTTTGACATATCTTCAAGTTCTTCAAGAAGATTACAGTTATGTGACTTATATTCCTTTCTTATATTGAATCTTTCTCTCTTATCATGGGAATTTAACAAGTTTCATTGATGGAAGCCCTTTCATGGCCACACTGAGCTTCAGATGAATGCTGTGTTTTGTCAACTAAAGGCATCATGCATGGAGCCATTTCAGAATTTACATCCTCTACAATCGCTCTCCTTCTTCTACCCCTTGAGACCTGAGCCTTAGAAAATATTTCCCTTGAAATTGCCAAGAGTAGTAAAGGCGCCTGCCTTTAATACCAGCACTCTGGAGGCAGAGGGAGGCATATCTATGTGAGTTCCAGGACAGCTGTGGCTGTGGGGAGACCCTGTCTCAAAAAGACAAAAAAAAAATACTACTTACATAGAATACTGCATATCTATAAAATATGTTATATTCAAAGTCATTACTCTGATCTCTTGGGGCTGGAGAGATGGCCTAGCAGTTGAGAGCACCGACTGCTCTTGCAGAGGACCTGGGTTCGATCCCCAGCACCCACATGACAGCTGAGAACCATCTTTAACTCAGGTTCTAGGGGAATCTGATGCTCTCTTCTGACCTCCACAGCATTGCATGACACGGATGCACAAACCTACATGCAGACAGTACATTCATACACATAATAAATTAAAAAAAAAGTCATCACTCATATCCTAGTGTAACTGTATTCTTTACTAATTTAATCCTATAAATAGTGCTTAAATGGTGCCATGGACATTTGAATTCAGGCATTTGTCATTGAAAGCCTAGGTTTCTTCCTGAAATGGACATGTAGTTCACTGATTGCTTACTTGGTACTTTTTCCTAAGGTAATGCTGGTGACAATAGATATACATGTCTATAACACATTAACTCTACCATTTGGGAATTATATGTCCTCATTAGCTGCACAAACTTGTCTTGAGTCTGACCCTCATTCATTGATCCTAGCATTCCATGTCTATCACCAACTTGGATAAGTGGACTAGAACATTTGACACAGCTCTGTACTTGGTTCGAAATCTATTCTCTGCATCACAGTTGATGCAGTCAGAGCCAGTATAAGCTACCCACTTTCTGCTATGTATCACCATACTTCCCAAAATAATCCTTCATGCACTGATCAATCAATTGGTAGAACCTAGCAATAACTAACAGTGTTCAAACTCACAAAATTATTTTTTCATGAATGATCTGCTTCCTAGACCAATGCCCAGATGAACCATACCCATTGTTTCTAAGACTCAAAAGTGGCATGCTCATTGTACAGCATTGTTATCTGACTGCATGCCTGGCCATCTCGCTGCCTTGATTTTTTTCTTCCTAGCTAGCTGATCACTTGCTTGCAATGCCTTCCACCAGTGTCTATGTGCCTGATATACAGGGATTAGCCTGAGCTGGATTATATGCAGAAGTTGGAGTCAAAGAAAAGAAACTAAGTCTGTGACTTGCATAACCTAAGGGATATGAGTATTGGCCACAGTAATAGCCCCTTATAAAACCAGCCTTCTCTGATCTCAGGTGGGAACTGCGACCAGGGAAAGGCATATCTGCTGAGTCTGGATCTTTTTTTTTATTTATTTTTATTTTTTATTTATTTCTGTATCTGTATGAGTGTACTGTCTGCATGCAAGTCTGTGCACCCGTGTCGTGCAATGCCGCGGAGGTCAGAAGAGGGTGTCAGATTTCCCTGGAACTGGAGTTCTCCTGGAATTGGAGTTTCAGATGGTTCTCGGCCGCCATGTGGGTGCTGGGGATCGAACCCGGGTCCTCTGTAAGAGCGGCCGGCGCTCTTAACCGCTAGGCCATCTCCCCAGCCCCGAGTCTGGATCTTTAACAGAACTTGGCTTTACTTAAGTGCTCTGTTCCTTTCTAGAGTCTTTTTTCTCTCTGGTGATACTGTAATGCATTATGAAAAAAAAATCTTTGCTTACAAAATATGCACATTTCCTCTAAGAACTGTATTTCAAAATTTCATTCAGGAAGTTCGTTTATAACTTGCTGTAATTTGCTGCAACTCAACATAAATGTTTCTAAAATCCCACATGAAGTACGAACTAAAGATGCTGGAAGTTAGAGAAGGAATGTAAAGATAGAAAGAGACACATCTGTCTTTCAATATAATAATTGCCTTATATTTATCACTTTCTACCTAGCTATTTGATCAATCTGTCATCAAACTGAGCATATAATCCATTTAATATATACTATTTTTTCAATTGGTATAGTATCTGCTATATAATAGGATTCAAAGAGAAAAACTCTCCATCTGGCAGCTATTCTCAATGCTTTTGAGGTTTGATTTACCAATCCATCTTATACAGACATCCACATGGAATAGGAAACTAACCAATGTAAGAAGCCCAAATGAATTTCTAGTAAACTTGTTCTATTAAGTTACTAAAATGTGTCTATTTTAAATGGATCCTAGAGTAATGTTAACTAATAACTTGAATGCATAATTTAATCAGTTAGATAATTGAAGTATAAAAATACTAAAATCAGACATTAACAACTGATTTCTGATTATCTAATTGAAGACAAACTCAGATTTATCATCGTGCTATTCATAGTTAAGTTTCTTTGAAGTCCTTACTAAAATGCAGAAAAAATGCAACTAACATGTTCAATGCTTCAAAAGTAAGTTTTATATTTGTTTTGTGAGAAACATGTCCCCAAATTGTTAAATTCATAGAGTTCACAGGAAAAAAATGTGTTCCTAGTCAAAGATAAAAGAGCAAGCTGGTGTAGCTGAGCATGTGGCACAGGCCTTTCATCCCAGCACTTGAGAGGCAGGGGCAGGTGGAGCTTTGTGAGATCAAGGCCAGCCTGGTCTACATAGTGAGTTCCAGGCCAGCTTAGGCTAAAAGAAGACTGTCTCAAAAGGACCAAAAAATGTGTGTGGTGGTATATATTTCATATAGTCAGAAATTAGTATTAACAATGAACAGAAAGTCAATGTCTTCTATGGAAGTTGACTCTTTTATTAATAAAAATGTCACACAATCTAAAGTAGACTACAATTTATTGTCACATTTTCTTTCATTACTTTTCTGTGACGGCTTGTGCAGAAAGAATGGCCTCATTAATAACTTTGACCAATTGCTTTGCAAGATGTTGATTTTTTTACCTTTCACATTTGACAAAACTTAGAACTAAGGAAAAATGGCTTTCTTGTAAAAGTGTGTGGGGCTAGTTTTAATAAGAGTCAACTGTGGGACTTTTAAACAATTCCAATAAATTGGTCTTTGGGCATAGATCTATTCTCCATAATACCACAGTCACACACATACATCCAAACACACACACACACACATACACACATAACTAACACACATGCACACACACCGCAAACTACAGACACAGATACAGCTAGCTATGCATAAGAATTTGCAGAAAACTCAAGAAACAGAGAGAAAAGTAACAAGCGAAACACCCTATTTGGCTAGACTGAGCTTTCACATGAATTTTGATAGATAATAACATAGAGTGAGGAACACTTTTGAAATGAGGTAAGTTATACCTTAGTATGAAGGTGAGCATAGGCAAGCTATTCTGCCTGACTCATCCCGTTCTAAACGTCTGTGTCTGTTACAATCACTGAACTTATTTATCAAATTCTCCCATTTTTCTAGTATTCAAATTGATTAGCCTTGCCCTTTATATCTATCTACCTTCTCATAGGTAATATGCAATAATGAGAAAATTATTTTCCTTAGTTTGATACTGGCTTTCGTGATATGATACAATTTCAATGTATAGTATTTTCTAATACCAGAATACAAGAAAATTAAATTACTACCCAAGATCTAAAGAAATCCTGGAATTCCACAAAGTGATACTCACATTTAATTCATTTTTCAGAATGGCATCACAAAACACAAGTCAAGCTACTAAGGATAATGATACATACAGTGTTCCTAAGACATCTAGTGTACAGTTAAACCTACACAGTGAAAGCAGGAGGTACCTCTATAGGTTCTGAACTGAAAGAATTCTCACAAGAATCCACCAGTTTTCTTATGTACACAAGCTCACACTTAATGAAGAAGACTAGTTCTCAGGAATGTTACAGCAATGGTGTGCAGTCAGTCCATATGTAAGTAACACAGCAGTGGCTGTAATTTTTTATTTCAAAAGACTCACTCTATCAGCTTAACATTTTAACATTGAGAAACTGAACTATACATTTAGGAATCCACATTCACAAGATTCCTGGTCAAGAATACTTCAGATCTTCTATGACCCAGTAAAAAATTTGAATCCTTAATTCTGCATTTTATAAAGTCAGTCTTTTGGTGTCCTTACCAATGGTACAGTTCTAATGCCAAGAAAAATTTCATTCAAAAAGGAGAAAAATACTTCCTGTATGTCTAATTTTTACTATCTTCCTCTTAATATAGGGTTTTTCATTATTTGATAATAAAATTTTGACTCAAAATTATTCATCCTGTAAGTTTTGGTAATGATACTTTTTCTATATTGTGCCTCTATCTTCACTGGTAGTTATAATTTACATAAATAAGTGTTTTAAATGAGACCTTAAATTTAATTGTTTAATTTTCATTAATCATGTTTTAAAAGAAGCCAGTTGATGACTGTTCCTAAATACTGTTAGCCTTTCCCTGTCTATAGTCCCCATATCCCTATAGCCCAAAGTATGTCAAGGGAAACAACTAGATGGTATCCAGGCTTTTTTCATTACCACTCTTACCTACTGTAGGTGTTTATTCTGTGTTTACAAGCTTGACATAGAGATATATAATGAAAGGTACATTACCTTAGTCGATGTTTTGCTGCTGTGACAGAATACCCAAGGCTAAGTACCATAAAAAGAACAGAGATTTATTTCTTACGGTTCTAGATGCTAGAAAGTCCAAGGATGCCTGTGAGGCCTGGAACTGTAGAGGACCTTAATCCTGTGTCACTCAGAGGCAGAAGTCAGAAGGACAATAGAAAACAAAAAGAGGCATGCATGCAGGGCTTGGACTTAAATTTTTAACAAGAATCCATTTTTTTGATAACTGAATGATTACTGCAGTAATGATTTTAACTTAAAAAAAGACAGATCACTTATGATTTAATCACCTCTTAAATGTCCTAACTCTCACCATTTTATACTAAGAATTAGGCTTTTAGGGATGGAAAAATGTCTCAGTGGTTAAGAGAACTGGCTGCTCTTGCAGAGGACATAGGTTTGCTTCCCAGAACTCACATAGCAGCTAATAACTGTCAGAAACTCCAGTTCCAAAGGATCCTACTCTCTTTTCTGGCCTCCACAGGCATTAGACAACATGGATGCACTTACATATATGCAAGCAATGCATAAATATTTTTAAGAGGATTACGCTTTCTACATTTGAAGCTGGAGGACAGGTTGAACCCATAGTACACAAATTTATCATGAAACAAAGTAGTGCATTATTAGGCCTAGTAAGTGTACCAAGAAGCAGCCACAAGAAAACGAATGGAAAAGACAGGGGAGCAATGGGGCTAGAATGGGCCAAAGCTCGGAGTTCTGAACAAGGAACAATTTGCCCAACATATGGTTTCCAACCATGGCGTCTTCCTGCTCTCAAATCCATCTTAATGTTCCTTAAGGGCTCACTCTGACATTATGCATAGTAGGGGCTTGATCAGTTGCTCCACCTGTGCCTTTCATACAAGGGGCATACAATAAGAAAAGGGAAAAGGGATTAGTGCAGCTTCTGAGTAACCTTCTCCCTCCTTGCACTCTTAAGTCTTTCTTAGCATCCTAGCCTCACTGTGTATAGATTTTGGTACTGAGTTTGGGCCTATTGGAATATCTGGAAAAATTTATTTCTTTTGCAAACCTTGAACAAAGCCAGAGTTCATTTTCGAAGCTGAAATCACAAGAGAAATATGAAAGCTAACTGCACATAGCATAAATAAACATGGTATGGGAACACAGGAGTGGAACGCAGCAGCCTGGCACAGACGAGAGAGACAATCCAGCATAACAAATAGTAAGTTGTGCTTTGCCCGTGGCATTTTCTGGCTCCATCAATAATTATACAATACAACAGTCACTGATTTCTCAGCCCTGGATCAATAATGGGTTTCACATCCCCTCCAGAGCTGGTTGTTGACCAAGGTGCTTGCTCAGACCCCCACCCCATCCTGACAAAAAATCGATTCTTGCATAACTGCTTGTGTGCTTGGAATGTCAGCATCAGAGCAAAGGAGATGTGGAGCTTAACAACATGGCAGAACTCACAAAGACTTCATATTTGCTTCTTCCACAAGCCCACACAGATCAACTAGTAGCTTGAAATTAAAGTACTCAGACCAAAGTACAACAGAACTTTCTAAAATAATGGTAAAACATGTCTATAGAACACTCAGGCCTAGAGTAGAGGTTTGGTGTGATGCCAGATTTCATGTCTCTTATAATTAACATATCTCATATTCTAACAGATGAGCTGATCATATATTATTCTACATAGAACAATAGGATCAGAGTATCAGAATACTATTTGGGATGGACCCTGATTAGTGGGCCCAAAATGTTCAATTATGGCTTATGGGGAATTCAAGGACAACCACATCCCATGTTTTGTTTTAAACACAGGAGCACATTTTTAGTTTTGATATTCTCTGAAAAACAACACCATGCATATGCATTCAACACAAAAGGGAAGAAGATCCTTAGCAATAATTTTAATCTGATCAAAGCAGATGGCCAAACTCAATAATATAGATACCAAAGTAGATTTTTAGAATTGAATTACCCTGTTTTGTTGTCAGCCTTGATTTAGTTAACTAGACAATGGCCCTAATTCTCCACTATCAAAGTTCTACTGTGGAGTGTATGACTGAGGGCAACAGTGTATAAGGCTTATTTTGATATTTTTTAAGCTTCTACTGCTTTTCTTTCTTCTATAGGGTCACCCTCCCTCATCCATGGAAATGCAAGAAGGATGAATCATAGGCAACAAGTGTCTTCATTTTACAATTAAAAAAATACTAATGAAACCTAGAGAGAATCAATGAATTGCCCAACATCATAAATAAACAAACAAACAAATCTCATGGATCTCAGATCTGTGTACTGTGTCCACTATAAAAGCCTCTTTGTGAGTTGAGAAAGATTTTTTAATCCATGCCCTTGACTTATCCTTCCCTCAAAAGAATGATTCACATTCCTTTTCAAAGTTCAGATGTTTAAATATGAACCACTGATATGATGACATAGGACACAAGGCCTTTAAGATGTTAGCAAATGTCACATGACTTACAAAATAAATATTTCACCCCTTCTTCCTACCCTTTTTAAGTTTTGGAAATGGTCCAGAAATGTAGCCTAGGCTTGTCTTGAACTCATAGTGCTTCTGTCTCAGCCTCCTGAGTGCTGAGATATTGGTATGTGGCCATATATCTCACTTCAAGACATTTTGTATTTGTTTATTGTTTTAAGATGGGGTCACACTATGCAGCCCACGCTGGTCTGAAAGTCCCTATGCAGACCAGACTAGCCTCAGAATCACAGAGATCCACTTGTCTGTGACTCCAGACTGGGAGAATCAAAGGCATCCACCACCATATCTGGCTTTCAAAACATTTGATTAATCAGGCTTGATATGCCAAAACCAAACAAAAAACCTGTGAGCATCTTTATTTCACTGAAGAAGGGAAAAGCAGCATATTAAAAACAAAATAGATGAGAAATTATCTTTTATTAGCCTCTGTAGCAGTCTACATGATTTATATTTCTATAGTTCTTTCAGGTCTAATGATCCAATAATTTGACTTGCAAGTCTATTCTTGAGAGGACATAACTGCCAGATACTCAGTGTCATTTCTAGATGGACTCTGTAAGAGTCCACCACAAGAAGCCAGATGGTGCAACCATTTCAGGGTGTCTGGTAAAGTGATAATACTCCACGTCTTTTGAAATAAATAATGGAACCAGATTAAAACTATGGAGTTGTGACTCTTCCCTTATTATGTAGCTTAAATGTGGACAGGTTGTTTCCCCATTCTTTGTAGAATATTGCCTTCAGATAAAGCACAAATATATGATTAAATAAATTTCTCTACCCAGAGTTGAATTAAAAATATTTGAAAGTAGAGCACTCGAGGGAATTGCAGCATACTTTAAAAATTTATCTGTACCAATCCTAAGGAAGGCCTTATTTCAGGTAGAAGTGATTTTATAAAACATATATGACAAATCAATAGTCAGCTGTCTATCTCATATACCATATTAAATACATTTTTTACATTATTTGTCATTCTTAATATTTTATTTTTTATTTTTATTTGAGTACACTTCCTGCATGTGTTGAAGTGCTCCCCATGTGGTGCAATGCCCATGGAAGTCACAAGACCCCATTATATCCCCTGGAATTCGTGTTAGGGAAGGTTGGTAACTCCCATGCAGATGCCGTGAACTGAACCTGGGTCATCGGCAAAAACAGCCAGTTCTCTTAACTGCAGCCCCTATTTAATAATTTTAAGAACACATACGATTTATTTTATTCATTTGCAAATGAGTGCATTCCTATGCCATGGGGTACATGTGGATGGCAGAGGATAGCTTGTGGAAGTTTGTCCTCTCTACTTTGTGGGCTCTGGTAATCAAACTTCAGTCCTTGGTCTTGGTAGCAAACATTTTTATGTCCTGAGCCATCTTTCCCATGAGTTAATATTTAAAGTCTTTATTGCATCCAAGTTAGATCCCATCCTCCTACACTGTCCTTCTGTTGCAGTTAATATAACTTAGGTTGACTAGCTGTAGCACCAGTGCTCTGTTCACTGTTTTTTTTTTTTTTTTTCAAAAGCATTTACAAAAATGCCTGGCAAGAAAAATTCAGGGTAAAAATAATAGGCAAAGAGATACATAGATGAATGGAGGATGAGGGTAATTTCTTATCAGCCCATTATTATCAATGACAATGGAATATAATTTAAAATTATAAATTACAGTGACATAGAAAGTTGTTGGTCTCAAAATGGAAGTATAAGCTCTGCTGTCGAAGTACTTAAATTGGGAGTAGAATCCCTTTTCTCATGCTGTGCTAATTCTCCATGGCTACTGCAATCACACCTAATCTTACAGTTTTAATGTGCATCATTTCATGCTGTGGATGCTTATAAGCATCCTTATAAGAGCATCTTCTGGCTATAGCCAATCCCAGATGCTCTTATAGAAGAGATTCAAATATTTTCCACAAAAAAAGTATTTTAGTGGAACAGTGGAATGGAAAATTGTGAATCACAGTATGCTAGAAACTGGAGACTTCGGGGCTGGAGAGATGGCCTAGCGGTTAAGAGCACCGACTGCTCTTACAGAGGACCCGGGTTCGATCCCCAACACCCACATGGCGGCCGAGAACCGTCTGAAACTCCAATTCCAGGAGAACTCCAGCTCCAGGGGAATCCGAGACCATCTTCTGACCTCCGCTGCATTGCACGTCACGGGTGCGCAAACTTGCATGCAGGCAGTACATGCATACACATACAGAAATAAATAAAAAAATTAATAAAAAAATTAAAAAAAAAGAAACTGGAGACTTCAGGGCCAATGTCGCATTTTATCCTTTTAAAAAAGATGGGCTATATTAACTATGAACTTTATTTTAGAGAAAGTACAGCAGAAGGAGTGAGACTATTAACTGAGGTTTGTTTAAAGGCTTGCAAAATACCGTAGATGTTCTTTATTTAAATGTTTCTTTGGCTACTTGTGCGTATGATAGATAGCAATGGCTATTGAAAGATTTTCTACATGCGTAGTGGGGGCGTCTATGACATTCCTTTGGAATAATTTTTTGGGCTCAAATGTCATTCAAGAACAAGACCCAGGGAAGTTAACTTCATCACAAAAAAGGCAAAGCCTCATCAGATAAAATAGTAGTAGGCATGCGTAAAGTGAAATTGGCACTGAGTAGTGGGATTGCTTACTATAACAAATACCTAGAAATACGGAGGCATGCTTAGAACTCTGTAACTGGCAGAAGTAGAAAAGGGACACCAGTGTCTACACAGGCATACAGTAAGTTGGGCATAACAGGAGGGTCAATTACGGTGAGTGTTCATAAAAAGAAACAGGAACAAGGAGAAAGAGTCCATCATACTAGGAAATATGTAGAGACCGTTTATAGAATGAAGGTGGATATATTGTATGAGACCCTTGTTGTGAAATGATAGAGATTAACTGAACATTTTTATATGCCAGTATTTTGTGGCTTACCAAATTCAAGGGAAGAACATTTTCAGCACAGTGTTGGCATGGTACAGTATGCCTTTTCTTTTTATTATTAATATTATTATTTTTATTTTAAAATTTTTAAAATTTTTATTTATTTCTGTATGTGTATGAATGTACTGTCTGCATGTAGGTTTGTGCACCTCTGTCGTGCAATGCCGCAGAAGTCAGAACAGGGTGTTGGATTCCCCTGGAACTAACTGGAGTTCTCCTGGAATTGGAGTTTCAGATGGCTCTCAGCTGCCATGTGGGTATTGGGGATCAAACCCAGGTCCTCTGTAAGAGCGGTCGGCGCTCTTAACCTCTAGGCCATCTCTCCAGCCCCCAGCATGCCATTTCTTAGCTGTTTCTATGAAATATACATAAAAAAGTAAAATGAAAGAAAAATGAATGTTTTGAATCATAAGGGGAATAGATCTTAAAGATTTAAAAAATCGTCAGTTCTTTTACTATGCCTCCCTCTCCATGAGAAATATTTATATCTGGGTTGTTGGTACTAGCATCCACATATGAGGGACACCATTTGTCGTTTGTTTTTCTGGGACTGTTCCAGAGAGAGTGGACTGTTTTACCTCTCATCCACCTGTGCCCCTTTTCTAAGCCTAGGGAACAACCTGCGGAAGAGGGGGCGTGGTAGAATGTAAGGGCTGCGATTGGGGTGAATGGTGAAACTACAGCAATGTAGTCTGGACACTCATTTGATCAACTTGATTGAACAAACAACCTGTCACCCCCCACTGGATGGTGGGGCTGTAGGTGTTTGGGCACAACAGCCTGCAGATAGGTTTTGCATGAAGGATGCTTGTACTCATGGATTATCACTTATAGCTAAAAATGAAAAAAAAAACTGAGAGAAATATGCAGGACAGTTATGGCAGAATGCATGATCTGGGATGGGGGGGGGGTGGGGGGGAGGGAAAGGGAAATAAGCCTGAACTGAATTGGAAAAAATGTATGAAATGCACAAAGCATCAATAAAAATTAATTTAAAAAAAAATCGTCAGTCTTGCTGTGCTGAAAATTATGAGAAAATATGTTCTGGTAGAACACAGTGTTTGTACAAATCATCACTTAGTATAGTTCACTGAAAGCTATTCATCAAGATAATGGGGAGATGACACCAAAGATGTCTGGATCCTCAGCCCTGCTCCTCTAACCACAGGCCCTTAACACAAAGGCCTTCGAGGCAGAACCCCAGGTATTCAGTGTAAGCCACAGCAACCATTACTCTGAAAATGTGTTTGTAAATGTAAAGCTTGACGTTAGGCACACACTGCCTCTTTTCTACTGGAGCATCGTTGTATTGGACCTGGCTAAATCCATCTAGATGGCATTTCCCTGAGTCTTTGGTTCTCCTCCTAGGAAGAGGACCACTGTGAGGCTGTTATTTGTCACTATTACGATGAAGCCACTTGGGTGCCCCTAATGAGTAACTGAGATTGTGCTTGCCCCCATAGGGTGGCCCTGCAGAGTCTTAATTATGAAGTTCCTTCCTAGAAAATCTGTTGATAGATGTCTCCAGACCTTGAAAACTACATTGCTGGCTACATCTCCAAAATCTGTGGAGTCAGAGCCACAGAAAGCTCCACAAAGCCGTGGGCCTAGCGTTCTTGCCTGACACAGCCAGTGCCTTTCGGTCAGTGGGCCAGGAGGAAAACCCCAACAATCAAACTGTGATTCTGGGACTAGATCATTCAATGACTGCCCTGCTCGATTAGGAATATGCTTGCTCTCTCTGTCTCTTTCTTGTTTCTCCCTTTTAGATAGGAATCTAAAGCCTGTTCTACAGTTATGGCAGAATGCATGATCTGGGATGGGGTGGGGGGGTGGGGTGGGGGGAAGGGAAAGGGAAATATGTCTGAACTGAATTGGAAAATGATGTATGAAATACACAAAGCATCAATAAAAAAAATAAAAAAAATAAAGCGTGTTCTGCTCCACCTTAGTATTTAGGAAGCAAACCCAGCACTTGATTTCCCAGCATCAACACTAAGCAACAAATGTGTCATACTGGAGTCTCACTCCTATTTGGTTTAGATACTTAGATGGTCCTGTTCTTAAGAAGTTTGAGCTGATTTTAAAGTTAGCTAAAACTTTATGTGCTACTTAAATGCACAAGTAATATTTGTACATACTTGGGAAGTAGAGTATGATATTTCAACACATGAACAGAGTGAACTGACCAAATCAGGGAAATTAGCATTTAATCTTTGGATCATTATTTTATATTTGCAGTATTCAAGCAGTTCTCTTCTGGTTATTAAAAAAAAATGACAAATAATCAGTTGCTATAAACTATAGCTACTCCTTTGTGGTGTGGAACATCAATAGTAAGTCCTTCTACCTTATGGAGCTTGAGCACCCGTTTCTGTATTACTCCTTTAACATCTCTAGTAACAATTGCTCTAAAGTCAGGCCAACTTTTATTTTTTTATCTTTTCAACTTTTAAAACATATGTATGTAAAAGAACGTGCAGTATTTTTCTTCTGTGTCTGATTTATTTCACTTAGCATAATTTCTTCAAAATTTATCCATTTTAATGCAAACGGTAGGGTTTTATTTCTGTTTATGCCCAAATTATGTTCCATTCTGCATATGTACTAAATTTTCTTCAGGTTTCATCTGTTGAGGGGCATCCAGCCTGATCTTAAGTGCTAGCTACTGTTATTTATTGCCTCACTGAACACTGGATCTCAACATGACTGGTTTCTGTGTGTGTATATCCCAAAATGGAATAGATGGATTCATTTTGAGTATTTCAGGAACTCCTTTGCCATTCTCTGCAATGGTTGTACTAATTTGCATTCATACCTGTAATGTGCAAGAGTTCCTTTTCTTCATATAATCACTAGGGTATTTTGTGTTTTCTTTTAGATAAAAGCCATTCTTCTTCTTTTAAAATGATATCATATTTTTGATAGTTATTTCCTTGATAGATAAGAATGTTGACCAGTTTTTATTATACCTATTGTCATTTAAGATTCTTCTTTTGAGAAATGTTTAGTCATATCATTTCTCCATTTTTCAAGTATGTATGTGTAGTGTGCATGACTGTATGTGTGTCAGTGTGTGGAGGCACACATGTGAGTACACGTGCAAATGTATATGCATATCTGTGAAGGCCTACAGGTGATGTTGGAAATCAGCTTTGAGTATTCACCACACTCTTCATTGAGGCAGGATCCCTCAGTTGGACCCAGAGCTCATCCATATGGCTAGTATGATTACCCAGCTTCCTCTAGGGAATCCTGGCTTTGTGCTTTTCGTTCTGGCAGGTGAAAACAACTTTCTTGTGCTTACTGGGCTCTATGGATCTGAACTCCTGTTTAATACTTACTGCTTGTAGAGCAAACAATGTAACCATTCAGAATTGTTCCAGGTCCCATTTCTCCATTTTTAAATTAGATTATTTCCTTTTGTTGCTGTTAGTGGTGGCTTTTTTTTTTTTTTTCTTCTTTACCTTTTTACATATTCTGTATATTGATCCTTGGTCAGGTGAAGACGTGGTAAATATTTCTCTATACAGCATTACAAAGTACCTTACCTTCCAGTAGTATCATAGTTTTAGGTAAAAGTCTATGTCCCTTTATGATAAATTCTGAAAAAAACTAAGACTACAAGGAGCATAACTCAGTAGTACAAATATGAACAGAGAAAATATGAAACAATTCCCTCATAACAAAAAATAAAGCAAAATTCCTATTATAAATAATTGCATCCAGTACAGTACTAGAAAACTTAGACTCTTTTTAAAAATTTATGTGTACGAATGTACTGTCTGCATGTAGGTTTGTGAACCTGTGTCATGCAATGCCACGGACGTCAGAAGAGGGTGGTGGATTCTCCTGGAACTGGAGTTCTCTGGAGTTACAGACGGTTCTCAGCCGCCATGTGGGTGCTGGGGACTGAACCCTGGTCCTCTGCAAGAGCGGTCAGCACTCCTACCTGCTAGGCCATCTCTCCAGCCCCAGAAAACTTAGACTTTTAAGTCTTACAATAATTGGGTAAGGGAAGAATAAAAAAGCACACAAAAAGAAAAGGAATAAGTCAAATTATCCCTTTGTAGATATTTTTATTAAAAATAGAGAATAGACAAAATATTCCATCAAAAGTGATTCAAAGCCAAAAGTTTACTCAGTAAAGTTGTAGTACACAAAATCAACATACAAAAATCTGCAACATTTCTAAATACTGTAAAAAACTTACTGAAAAAGAAATTGTCAGAGTAATCCTATTTATAATGGCTATAAAATACCTAAAAATAAATTTAATCAAGACAGTCAAGAATTAAAAATGAAATTTAACCAAAACTGATGAAATAAATTGAAGAAGACACATACAAAAAAGATTTCTTACTTTCATGGAGAACTTAGTGTTGTTAAAATATCCATACTACCCCAAATTATTTCCATTTTCCTTGTATTCACATCCAAATGCTAGTGAGATTCTTGACAGGAGTAGAAGAAACAATTCTAAAATTCATATGGAAGCACAAAAGGGCTCAAGTAGATAAGGAATTAAGACTAGAACAATGCTGATCTCTAGATATGCTACAGAATGTATTGGTATTAAATTCAACTGACAGATGAGATTTAATAGAGTTCCCCGATGTAAATTTACAAATTTCTAAGCAATTGATTCTTAAGAAGTGAGCCAAAATTATAGGTTGTAGAAAGAGCAGATTCTTAAATTACAATACTAGAAATTAAATATTTATTTATTTATTTTATTTTATTTTATTTTATTTTATTTCTGTGTGTGTATGAATGTACTGTCTGCGTGCAGGTCTGTGCACCCGTGTCATGCAATGCCGCGGAGGTCAGAAGAGGGTTTCTGGAACTGGAGTTCTCCTGGAATTGGAGTTTCAGACGGTTCTCGGTCGCCATGTGGGTGCTGGAGATCAAACCCGGGTCCTCTGTAAGAGCGGTTGGCGCTCTTAACCGCTAGGCCATCCCTCCAGCCCCAAAATTAAATATTTATATGTGGATCATTGAGACTGGACCCTTTCCTTTTGCTGCATATGGAACATCACCTAAAACTGAACCAAAGACTTAGACATAGTAGCTGAACCAGAGGGTCTCTTCTGAGAGATGGTTGTAGCTCTTTTCTAAATGACTTTTTTAAGGAAAAGACCCAAAACAGTCTGCATATTTAACACCTAAGAAAAAGAATGTTCTGGGGCTGGAGAGATGGCCTAGCGTTTGGGAGCGCCGACCCCTCTTGCAGAGGACCCGGGTTCGATCCCCAGCACCCACATGGCGGCTGAGAACCGTCTGAAACTCCAATTCCAGGAGAACTCCAGTTCCAGGGGAATCCGACACCCTCTTCTGACCTCCGCAGCATTGCACGACACGGGTGCACAAACTTGCATGCAGACAGTACATTCATACACATACAGAAATAAATAAAATTAATAAATTTTTTTAAATAAAAAAAGAAAAAGAATGTTCTTTGTAAGGTTTTAATACTATTACAAAATGACAAAAATCAAAGAGTAATTTGGAAATACCCAGTACCTGTCACGGTATGACTTAACCTAGAATTGATAGCTTTCTTTATTGATTATAATTGTTTTACAGAAATATTATTTTAGATTAGACAACTTTTCTTAACATCTATATTATGTTTTGGATAAACATAAAATCAAGAATTGTCCAAACCAAAATCAGAAAATAGAAATGAGAACACTCTTGATCATTACTCTGCAGGAAATAAGTACTAGATAGGCAACCTATAAGTTGGTTCACATTGGTTTAATAAGGCCACACATATTGAAAAATATATCTGTGGGGCTGGAGAGATGGCCTAGTGGTTAAGAGCGCCGACTGCTCTTGCAGAGGACCCAGTTCCATCCCCAGCACCCACATGGTGGCTGAGAACCGTCTTTAACTCCAGTTCCAGGGGAATCCGACACCCTCTTCTGACCTCCATGGCATTGCACAACATGGGTGCACAAACCTACATTCAGACAGTACATTCATACACATAAAAAATAAATAAAAAACATATTTGTACAGTTATGTTATATGGTAGTATGCTGGTGCTAGTGTAAGTGTAAAACAAATCATATTTAGAATATTATGGTAAAGACTGTACCTATCATTTTAGACATATATGTTCTAATATGTTGATAATATATTTATTTGTTACATTGTAAAATACTAAGTTTATTTAGTATCTTGAAAATTAACATTCCTTCATTCAAACTGCAATGGCCATGCTGTCCTTGTTTAGTCCCACAGCTCTACTTTCTCATATCCTAATTCTATCAATGCCTGAAGAATGTGTTCCCAGATATTTATAAAGAATCATCTTATAGCTAAACATGCTGCTTCACACGTTCCATGGGACAGGTTAACGATTATTTTTGGCTTTAGATGCCATCTGTTACAGCTTCTGCTGGGCCAAAGATCCTGTTTATGTCAACAAATTACTTAATTAAAGCAAACTAGGTGACAACAATGATAAGTTTGTGAAAACGAGGTGAATCCTCATGAAAATTATATGATTCAGTGTTGTATCTTATTTGAAAGAAGAGAGAAGTGTCTGGGGTGGAGAGTCGTGCATTGACAGGAGGGGCACAGAAGAGAGGGCCTTAGTAAAGCCCCACAGAAAGGGCAAGAACATGATCTGAACCACAGATTGAGATCTTGGTTTAACCTCATAGGACTAACACATTCGTCTCCAGTATTAATACAAAGTAAAGTCTTTGCTAGAGGAAAAAGACATATACATAGCTGAATAACACAGACTGAGCCTGTGTCTGAACACAATGAAATTGTCTCTATTATTTGAAAGGAACTGAGATAAAATATGTCTCACCATCCCTGCGTACTTGCAGAATGGTTTCTACAGACCAGTCCCACTGCACATCCTCCAGCTGTTTCCCACTTGATGTATGGATCCATGATGCCTTTGCATACTCAATAAAGATATGACTTCAAATTAGAGTGGTTGAAACAAAACCTATTTAAATACTTCTTTTGTAAAACATTATTCACAAAATGGTATTTCACATCAATTGAGAAAATTTTGCTAACTCTAGAATATCTTCAAATACAGCTTCTTGTTGATAAAGTCATAGCTCTCTAGGTTTTCCTGAAATTCGTATAATATTCATGGGATAGACTTGAAACAACTATTATAGAAAACTCATGCAATTACTATAATAATCTTACCGGCTGGGCTGTTTTAACCAGGTTGCTTAGCTTAACTATTCACAAAAACCATGCCTTCTGTATATCACAAGATTGTTCTTGGTTCAATATAAGCTTATACATGTGACTTCTCCCAGTTACAAAAGAAGTAAATAATCTTTACCTAGGTGAAAATTTTGTGGTATCCACACATTTTTATAACAACTGAAATCATACATATTGGAAATATATACAACTATATAAACACTGTTATAGGACATTGGCCTGTGTAACCTTTGAGAATAGCATAGCGTGAGATTCACAGCAGGTATATGCAAAAAGCAAATGCTATTACCAATTGTGTATAAAGTGTATAATGGAAAGGAAGAATGTGGTCTTACACAAAATACTGCAAAGCCCTGCCTTATAAACTGCAAATATGGAATTAATCTCTGTGCTGTCATCTTCTGAGTGGAATTCTTAGGTCTTAATGACAACCAAAAAAACCCAACAAAGAATGGATTTTAAAATGAGAAGGAAGAAGAACTCAATAGCCAGAGTAGGATCTACTCCAGTCCACACACCTTTCTTCTTATTCCAGAAGCAAATTCTGGAGTTTCCATATTCAGATAGTTGTGTACTCCTGATGTCATGAATGCTGGTCATTCATATGCACGGTTCTAGTGTCATCGCTAATAGAATTCACTTTTAATCTCAGAAGTGTCTCTGCTTCAACAATAAATTGTATGGCCATTCCTCTAGTAAGCTATCTAACGAATGACTCCCTTTAGAGTATTCTGACATTAAAAGGAATGGATCACTTTGTTATCTGTTGCTGTCATTGTTATTATTTAATGGCAGGAAAACAGTATTGGGTTGTTTCAGACAGAAATCAATAAAAGGCAATGTTATAAGCCTTCAGTAGAGAAAATAAAACCTCATTGTGGAGAAAGGATTTTACAAGTGAGTAGCATTTTATGTTCACTAAGACACTGTTGATTGTCTAGACTCCATGTAAATACTGAAGCTTTGGTTTAGAATTTAGTTACCTATTCTAATAATTAATATTTTTAGTCTCAGAATCCATAGGCGGTGAGTAGTTCATGGCCTGTCTTGTCTCCTTTGCCCTCACATCATGAAGTAATTGATAATTTTCATGTGACAAATTCAGAAATTTGTATTAGAAACCCACTATAATTTTCCCGCTGGTTGAAATATAGAATTAGCCATAGTATTTACATTTAAGATTTCATATTCTAGTTAATGAACCAATATTTTTTTAAATCTCATATACTAAGTTTAAACTGTGTGTGTGTGTGTATATATATATATATATATCATTTTAACAGTAATTAAAATGTTTTACTATTATTTAAACTCTTAAGGACACCAGGAGTGGTACGCGCCACCTTGTACATTACTAGCCGACTTGGGAGGGCAGAGGCAGGTGGATCTTTGTGAGTTCAAAAGCCCGCCTGGTCATCAGAGCGAGTTCCAGGGGACAGCTGGGGCTATAGGAAACTGTCCTGAAAAGACCAAAAAATAAAAAAAAAATCTAAGTGACAGAGATTGACGAAATCGAGTATCCAATGACGCTTACACATTAATTACTACTGTTCCAGTATTATTTAAAAAAAAAATTTAAAAAATTTTTTTTATTTCGTATGTGTATCGAATGAAGTACTGTCAACCTGCATGACCAGTGTGGCACCTGTTGTCGTGCATATGCCCCGCGGAGGTCAGAGAGAGGGTGGTCAGATTCCCCTGGAAACTGGTTTCTCCTGGAATTGGGAGTTTCACGTTCCGCACGGCTGTTGTTTTGCTGCATGGTGGGTGCTGGGATCGAACCCGGAGTCCTCTGTAAGAGCGGTCTGGCGCTCTTAACGCTTAGGCCATCTCTCCAGCCTGAATCCAGTTAATTTTTAAGAAATGCTTTTTGTTGTCCATAATTTAAAAAGGGGACAGTAAGTGTTTTAAATGTTTCTTTTGTTTAGTGCCTAAATGAAGGCCACCAATACACATTCTTCATTTTTAACAGGAATTACGTCATCAAGTCAGAAAGAGTCTTTTTTTGATGTTGTAATGAACACACATCCAAATCACATTTCTTTCATGTCAAACATCTGTAGCTAGAAGAAGCATTTTCAGGAGGTTTAGATGGTGTGTTATGGGTTCAAATGATATTTGATGGTTGTGGTGGTTCTCACTCCCTTAAAGTTTGTACTCTTAAAACTTTTCCTTTGGTTGCCCCAAATGGCTCCTAAGACACTTCTTTTTTTTTTTTTTTTTCCCTTGGGTTTGGTCTTAAGGCATCTTTATATCTTTCTTCATCTATCAAAACTTCAAAGTAGGATATTGTTTCAATTTTCCTTTTCCCTTCCCTCCACCACACCCCAACCCACCCCACCCAACCCAACCCAAACCCCCCCCCCCCCGCCCTCCTTCCTTCCTTCCTTCCTTCCTTCCTTCCTTCCTTCCTACCTTCCTTTCTCTCTTTCTCTCTTTCTATATGGCCTCATTTAGCCCAGGCTACCCTGAAACTCACCACATATCCTGAGACACTTCTAATATTTGTTTTAACATCTTGTCCTGGATGTCTGTGAGAACTGTTGTGAAGAATATTGTTTTATACCAGAACATTTCTTCTAGCTCATTCCCTGACCCTGAGAGGCTGTGGTGGCCACTATTATAAGAACAGAAGGCTGGCATCAACTCCCTAGAACCTGCATTAGCCTCAGGGGGAGCTTTGGGCTCTGAATCCCTGGCATGATTACCTGACCCAATGACTCCTCTCCATCTAGTTCCATTGCTTTTCCATTCGTGATGTTTACCAGAACTTCTGATCTCCGCCATCTGAGAACACTGGGACATGGCCTTCATCTTGCCATATGGTATTGTCATCAGTACTTGTCTCCTCTTTTTCTTTCAATTTTAACTTTTCTTCCTTTCAATGTTGGCCAAGTTTGGGTAGATTTCTCTGTTATTCCTTCCATCTTTCAGTCTTCACTGGACTGTCCAGCTTGGTCTTCTGTATACCAGGAAATTCATATTCCCCCAATGGAACCAAACTATCTTCTCCTCATTTGCACTAAAAGGCACTTAAGGGCATTTTGTATGTGCAGACATGCATTTGTCTCACTTTTCTTGAGATTTGAAATAATAATCACAGGTATTACAAAAAAGTGAAAAACCAGTTCCTTTCTTTTATTTTTTTTTTCTGTTTTCTGCTAGGAGAGAAACTGATGTCAGTGAGTTTTGTAACATAGGTTCTTACGAAACAAGAATGTGTAACAGGAGAGAGTGGTGGGAGTTCTGATGGGTCTTACAGCGGTTTAAATAAATAATCTAGAGTATTAAAAAGAGAGCCTTGAAGAAAAATGTTTGAACATATAAAGGATTCAGAAGGCTTCAAAAGTTGGAGAAAAACAGTAGAAAGGAAAAAGTAATTGTGTATACACAATCAGAAATTAAAGCATAAAGTGATTTGTTTGAATGTATTTAACTACACTAATTTATCTCTCCATAATTATCTATCTATGTATTTATTTAGTGTCTGTGTGTTTGTGGTGGGATACACATGTGCCACGGTCTGCCTGTACAGGCCAGAAGACAACTTGCAGGAGCAGCTTCTTTCCTTCAACTACTTAGGTCCTGGGGGTTAAACTCATATTTGGTCCTTCCACTTTTTGATTAAGATCCCTGAAAGGGTAGAAAACTGTTAGCTCCTTTCTTGCCCTGCAATTATTATGCACTATCATTTAGCATTTAATGAAAACAATAGTTTGTTACAGGAGAGTATGCATGCATTTCTTAGAGCTGAATGCATTTAATAGTCATACAAAAATAGATGTGCCCCAACTAGCCTACTGAAGGGGTTAAAATAATAAGACAATTAAATAAATATATATATATATATATATATATATATATATATAATTAGAATGAAATATTGTAATAGAAAACAGACTTTAAATAAATGGGTGAGGCATGAAATCAATGACTACTCAACAATGGCTAAAGTACTTTTTTTTTAGCAGTACACCAAAGAATAGCAGACAATTAGGAAGCAATGAAGATACTGTTGAAATAGCTATTGACAAAAGGCTGGTAAGAAAATGCTTGGAACAACTGAACATTTACAAATTAGGAGTCCCCTGCTAGAATTATTGAACAGACTACAATGGGATAAACTAGGGAAAAACAATTGGATGGATTTTTCAAAGTGAAATTTTAGAGCAAAAGGAGAGCATTTTTTAAACAGAATTACTGACGTATGTATCAAAGATATAGTGAGAGCAGATACTCTATAAAATTATTAAAACAACAAAATTCATGCATAAATCCTTCCAATGACTTCCTTTCATGACCATCCTTCATGTAAAGCTACTCTGTCCTGAACTAACAAACTGCCCAGTGCTTTTCTGTTATCCCTGATCATTGAGGGACAAAAAATTTTACCTCTTGGCTTACAGCTCTTTCCCATGTATGTTAACCTGGTTTAAATCAATCATTTCCAGTTATTGGCCACTCCATGACAGATACTATGGAAGATGTAGGGCTAAATGCAAAATGAACACAGCCACCTCCTCCTGTCCAGTGGGGACAAGTGGTAAGTCCACACTTGGCTTTGTCTCTGAGGAAGTGGTATGAATGGCTATGTCATTGGTCAACACTGTGGTTATACATTGCCATACACTTTCCAGCAGCCGCTTCATAAAGTCCACTCCCATGAGAACTGCATGTGGAAGGGAATAATGCTATTATGGTCCACATGTGGTATTAACAGCTTAGACTCCATCTAATGTCCTTTCTCTAATTTTTGCTTTTCACAAATCTCCTGGAACTCTTCCTGTTTGGAACACTTTCATTGTACTCCCATGTTTGCATCTCTGTTTCTGCCATTTATCATAGCTATTTCTGACGGTGACACAAGTTTCTTGATTTACGTTTTCAATGAGCAACACCAGGTGCTGTGACACTCACTTATCACAACAGGAATTTTCTAGGAAAAAGTCCAAACCTATTCATAAAAGAGGCTTTGACTATGAAGGATAAATAAGGTATCAAACTGACTAAAGAAGAAGCTTTGCAGACTAAAGTTAGGGACACAGCTAAAATTAAATGATAATTTAAGTGGAAAATTTAAATACTAGTGTAATAGATATAAAATCCTGCTAGAACCGGAAACAGTACCCTCAGGCTATGTTTGAGGATCTTTCCTTCTTTCTTCCTACAATCTTTCTTTTTTTTTTCTTTTTTCCTGTCTTTATTTCAATCTTTGTTTTATTATTTCTTTTGTTCTTTATTCATTTTGGTTTTTCCTTCAAATTTGGGAAATTTTACTGGCAATACAAAGATTAATTATGTAAAATCTGTTGATATTCTCAAATTCAAAGTAAGATTCATGTGTGTGTAACATCTTTCTTAACAATTTATTTTTTGAGAATTTTTTTATTGAGGTTTTGTGCATTTCATACAAAGTTTCTTAATCAAATTTAGATACATTCCCCCTTCCTTGTCCCCTACCCCACCAGAGCTCACACATTTTGCCATACATGTCTTTCATCTTTTTCTCAGTCTATTTTAAACATTTTCTTTTTTAATTTTTATTTATTATTGTATGTGTATGAGTGTACTCTCTGCATGTAGGTTGGTGCACCAGCGTCATGCAATGCTGCAGAGGTCAGAAGAGGGCGTCAGATTCTCCTGGAACTGGAGTCAAAGGCAGTTCTCAGCTGTCATGTGGGTGCTGGGGATCGAACCCAGGTCCTCTGCAAGATCAGATGGTGCTCTTAATCGGTAGGCCATCTCTCCAGTCAAATAAAAAAAAAATTTCAATGCATAAATTTACTGTTTTGGGCAGAAATTTACTGTTTCAGTCAGTTATTTGACCCAGTCTTTTTTGTTGTTGTTGTTCCTTCCAATTTGTATTGCTCCAAAATATGCATATATACAAAACACATATATACCAAAATTATGATGTCTGAAAATAATCTATAGGTTAATTCAAACCATGTTTAGGGATTCACATTTTGACAGTAGAGTAGTATTATTTTACATTCCTATATTACATAGCAAGTTGATGAGTAATATCAGGTATTGTATTTACTAAAAAAGAAAGAAAAAAAAGAATTATTCAGTTTGCCTTACAAATAGAGATTTGGTGCTAGGATCCACAAGTGAAGTACATCATGTGTTGTTTGTTTTTCTGGGACTCTGTTACTTCACTTATTTTATATTTTTTATTAAGTTCCTTGTAACTCCTCCTGCCCACCAACTCTTCCTGTGTCCCTCTTTCATTCCCATTCAATTTTATGACCTTTTTATTATTATTATTGTTATTATATATAAATATGTATATACGTACACATACATATGAACAAACAAAACATACTTAACCTAGTGAGTACATTTAGCATACATATACACAAACAAAACGTACTTAACCTAGTGTGTACATTTAGCATTGCTTGTATGTACATGTGTTTACAGGTGAGCTCTTGAGATAAGACAATCTATCAGGTAGCTCATGTCTGAACAAAACTGATTCTCCCTCTTTCATAAACCTGTATCTCTTTAATCTAGAGTTGAGACCTTATGGAACTCCCTGTATTCACATTAGGGCATCAACTAGTGTTGTCATCACAGAGCTCATGTTCAAGCAAGCATAATGTAGAGATTTCACAGGTGCAGCTTCCCTGTCATGTCTAGAAGGCATTTCTAGCTTTTATAACCATTCTACTCTTCCTTCTGTGATGTCACCTGAACTTTAGATCTCAGCGTTGAATTTAGATGTAGGGGTTGCATTGTAAATGTGTTAATTACTGTGTGACACTCCATGGCCATTTACTCGCTGCGTTTTGAACAATTGTGGATCTCTAATAGTCTCCATCTATTGCAAACAGAAACTTCTCACTTACCTGGGGGCATACAGCTTAGTATTTAGAATACAGTTAGATATTACAGTACTTTAGAAAAGTGGGAAGGTTCTCCTGTAATGTTTATGACTCCAATCGTGAGTATTTGGCTATGTTAACAGTATCAAGCATGGACTACTTCCCTTTGAGCAAGCCTTAGATAGTTATTGGTTACCCCAAGAAAAATGTGCCACTATTATACTATTAGGATGTTTTGTTAGGCTGGCTATTATTATTAATCATAAGCTTTCTAGCTGAATAGGACTGTTGATTTCTTTTCTGTGCTATTTGTTTCTCCTTACTCCCTTTCCCTCTATAAAAGTTCTCCCTGTGCTCAACTAAAATCCTTCCCCAATTTTTCCATTTACTGTTTGAATGCACCTGTGTCCTACTGTGCTCCACCTAACTGGAGCTCACTTTTAGACCCCACGTTCTCTTTCTACTTTCCTGGCTTCTATTGCTACTTTGTGTTATATACTCACAACAAAATATTCAGAGCTAGGACCTACAACCTTAAAAATGAAGACACACATACAATGCAAAATTATCTTACTATATATATTATAAGTGAATAAAATGTCTTCAATAAGCAATTTTTACCAAATATTTGTTAAATGGGAAAATGATTAAAAGGAATGATCAGTGTAATTGTATTCCATCTTGAGGGAGGAATTTGTCATGAATTAGAACAATACAGCTGTGTACTCCCGATGGAGGATGGAAGAAAAAGTGAGCACAGGAGCCAGTCTGATCAGGTCCAAGTAGTGCTCAAAGTCAGCACTATAGACACAAGCATCTGACAGAGCAAAAGTTCTGAAGACACAAGGAACATACAAATATTTCTTGAAATTTTGTCAATGTCATATAGCAAACAAAGCAATGCGTTTCATTTGATATTTCTGAGTGTGAATATAAAGTAAGTTGATCTTATATATACTTGTTCCCATTATCCTCAGTCTTCTACTGCTCCCCATTTTAAGAGCAGAAATGCTGAATGCAAATTTGTTATTAGAATAGACAGATAATGAGACATGATATATAATATAGCTATGACTATGTCCCTGTCACATTCTCTCCCATCACTACATTTCCTACCTTCAGTCTCCTCAACCAGGGTTATCATTTATTTTACTTACTAGTCTCTTTCTGAACCCTAAATATTTAACTACCACCTACCTTATTTGTTAAGATTTTCTGATTTCATTTTTCCATATATAAAGGTTCCTCATTCATGTAGGTTCAAGATCTATATTTGGAACAGTTTCAGTATGGATCATTCATGCAGTGTGCTAGCCTAGAATATAGGTAGGTGTCCCATATTTATTGTTTACTCTGAGATCTATATTCTGTGGATTTTGGCTTCATCTATTAGTTCCAAGACCCATATTGGAAGCACATGTTGTTAGTCACACCTTATACTTAATAATAGTTCTTCAAAGCTTTGTTTTAATTATAAAGAAGGCTAGATATTGAAGTTACACAGGCCATATTCCAGAGTTATGAAGATCTCCATCAACATTGGTTTCATTCATATCACTACCACTATCTATAGAGCAGAAGACACTACATTTCCAATTTTCTTCACCTTTGAATTGCCTCTTGATAAGTAAAGCACTTTAGGTGGCATGGAAAAGTATAAACATTTCAATTTAAAAATTCTATGCTCGACTCTTTACCTTCCATTACTTTATGAATTTTAGGAAAGTCATTCAATGCATTGTATCCTACAGTTTCATCTGTAAACCTACTAGAAAAAGATCTGTTTCTGTGCCTCATAGGTATTTGTGATATGAAATGAGATCAAGAAAAATTCCAGCATAATTTTATGAAGTTTAGTGTTTCTTTTTAACCTTTGATAGCCATTATGCAACTTTTAGTTTATCCTCAGTAGCCTTATCTAAATATTTTAAAGATTTCATGTTTTTGTCTTTTGAGATGTCACAATCAGATTTCATTACCCAGAAGAGAGCCTGACATTGCACAAACAATTAGCATTGTTTGACAAATAGTCCATGATATGATGTGTCTGTTAATTCCACATAAATGTTTCTCTGTGTTTATTTTCTGATCCATTCTTGATTCACTGGTATACTGAAGGCTTATCTCAAAGAATGGTTTATAAAAATGCCTGTTACATTTATGAGAATAAAGAATAATTCAATTTATTTTTCTGTAGGCATAGTTTTTATTATTTTTCCTAAGTGAATTACCTTTTATTGCCCACATCGAGTATCATCTCCCACTTTTCTGCCTACTCATGCAGGCTGGCAAGTTCTCCCTGCAGTTTATCTCCATCTGCTTGGCATTTCACTACCTGGAAGAGCTTGATGTCATCTAAAAACTTGGATAATTCACCATGCATTCTCCCTTCCAAAACATTTATGAAAATGTTAAATAAGACAGGTTCCAGGGCCAATCTCAGAGAAACCAAATGGTTATTTCTCTATTCAGAGGTACATTAATTTATTTCTAGTTTGTGTTCTGTTTTCTTCCCATTAAAATAAGGTTGCATAATGCCTATATACTGATACAAGTATACATTCCTTCTGAGCACTGAAGGTACTTGAGTTTTGTAAAAAGATTATTATAAAAAGTATATTTTTGTAACACCTAAGTGTTACAAAACACTTAGGTAACTTAGGCATTGAATAGCCAAAAGAAAGGTGTGCAGAGAGGACCTTGGCCCCTTTAGACACAAGTTATGAAACAAAGGCAAGTTTTTCTTTTTATATTTTCAGGTACCAGATCATGGGGATTTATTTTTAAAATACAGTATTAATGACATATGCCTTTAATCCCAGCACTCAGGTGGCAAAGGCAAGTGGACCAATGTGAGAATGAGGCCAACCTGGTCTACATGGTGAGTCCCAGGCCAGCTAGGACTATAAAGAATTCCTTTACCAAAAAGCCGTGTGTGTGTGTGTGTGTGTGTGTGTGTGTGTGTGTGTGTTTTAAAAGCACTAGTTTACAGAAAATGCTTTGAGATCAGGATTACAATATTTGTGCTTTATGTACTACAGGTGTATACTTCAAAAAGTGATATAACTTTGCTGAGCTTCTGTCACTCAAACTCTTAGGCAGACATAATAACCATTGCTTTGTCTATCCTTGAGAGGTTATTTTAATGAAATGATAGAAGGTGCAAAAAGACCGAGATTTCCTGAGACCAGCGGAAGCGAAGTGCAGGAAAGCAGGTAGGAACTGGGTGCTTCAGCAAGGCTGATTGTTGATTGACTTAACTTTGCTAATCCGTTAATCCAGTTGTCTTTGGCTTAATTGGCTTTTGTGGCTGTGGGGGTGGAGTTATCCTCCTAGCTGGTATTAAAGGTAGGGTTGTGTGAGTCTTGAGATCTGAGACGATCTCCTGAGACCAGTGGAAGCACAGGTACTGGTGGGCTAAAGAGCCCCGCCCCCAAACTGGGATTAAGAAGGCATCCAAAGGAGGCAAGCAAAGCAAGCCTTCAACACAGTGAAGAGGCATTTAGGACACACATTGGAATACAGGCAAGAAGAAGCACATATGCCAGGAACACAAAGAATAGACAACATAGGAAAGGGGCAGGATAATGCTGCACCAAGCTCTACTAACCCTATGGAAGATTCCTACAGTGGGATCCCTCTGGGGATGCCCAAGGACACAGATATCAGAAATTCAATTGGGAACATATTTAAAGAACTACAAGATTATAAAGAGCAAATTAAAGACCTGAGAAAAGAGAATGAAGAACTCAAGAAGGACTTAGAGAGAGAGAATGACAAACTCTGGAAGGAAGTAGAAACACTGAAAAGATCCCATGCTGAAAAAGATAAGGAAACCAACCAGCAAAGCAAAGAGCTACAGGAAGAGATTGAGAAGCTCCAAAAAGAAGTAGAAATACTAAATAAATCAGAAGAGGAAATGAAAAAGAAAACCAAACACTCATCCAATCAAGAGGAAAGGAATGGAAAAAGCCTCAGAAGCAGAATGGAAGAAGCAGAACAAAGAATATCAGACCTGGAAGATAACACAGATCAACAAAAACCTCAAGGAAAGATTATGAAAAATTTAAATATACACAAAAGTGGAACAACCAGGAACTGTGGGACACTATGAAAAGATCAAACCTCCACATTATAGGAATAGAGGAAGGAGAATAATCCCAAGAGAATGGTATTGATCAGATCTTCAACAGAATAATAGATGAAAGCATCCCTGAACTAAAAAAGACAAACCAATACAAATACAAGAAGCATATAAAACACCAAACAGACAAGATCAGAAAAGAAATTCTCCACGCCACATCATAATTAAAATGCTAGACACCCAAAACAAGGACAAAATCCTTAAAGCCACAAGAGAAAAACAAGTGACTTATAAGGGGAAACCTATCAGAAATACAACTGACTTTTCAACGAAAACTATGAAAGCAAGAAGAACCTGGAGCAAAGCATTCCCAGTGTAAAGGACAATAGATGTCAACCCAGGTTACTATACACAGCAAAAATGTCAATTATAGTTGAAGGAGAGAGAAAAACCTTCCTTGACATAAACAAGTTAAAAGCATACATGTCCGGAAAATCAACCCTTCAGAGAATACTTGAAGCAATTCGAAGGACAGAAGAAAGGAGCAACCAACCACTGGCAACTATAAAGAGAAATCAATAAAAGCATAACTGCAGAAGTAGAAACCTAAACCCAAACTGCAAATGGATAAAGGCAAAAGGAAGGAACACAAACCTATCAGTCATAACCTTAAATATTAATGGGCTAAATTCCCCAATCAAAAGACATAGACTGGGAGATTGGATCAGGAAAGAGAATCCATTGATATGCTGTCTACAAGAAACACATCTTACATTCAAGGACAGGCACCTTAAAGTGAAAGGATGGAAAAAATATTCCAAGCAAATGGTACCAAAAAGAAAGCAGGTGTTGCTATTTTAGTATCAGACAAAGTAGACTTCAAAGTAAAAGAAATCAGAAGAGACAAAGAAAGCCATTACATTTTGATCAAAGGAACAATTCACCAAGAAGATTTCACAATTATGAATATATATGCCCCAAACTCTGGTGCACCAAACTTTATAAAGACAATTCTCCAGGACTAAAAGTCACACACTAACCCCAGTACACACATAGTAGGGGATTTCAATACCCCATTGATTCCTTTGGATAGGTCAACAGGACAAAGAATAAACAGAGAGACATCTGAACTGAATGATATGGTACACCAAAAAGACCTCATAGACCTCTACCAAATATTCCACCCTATACCAGTGAATACATTTTCTACTCAGCACCCCACAGAACATTCTCTGAAATTGACCACATACTGGGACACAGAAGAAACCTCTACAAATACAAAAAGATTGAAATAATTTCATGCATTCTATCAGACCACAGTGCAATAAATCTCAACATCAACACCAGGATCCCTACTTCCTACAAGAACACATGGAGACTAAACAACACACTCTTGAATAATGAATGGGTCAAGGAAGAGATAAAGAAAGAAATAAAAGCATTCCTGGAACTGAATGACAATGACAATACAACACAACAGAACCTATGGGATACCTTAAAAGCAATCATAAGAGGGGAATTTATAGCCCTGGGTGCTTACATTAGAAAAACAGAAAGAGCACAAGTGAATGATCTAACACTACAGCTAAAAGCACTTGAGAGGCAACAACAGATGAAACCTAAATACAACAGACAGGAAGAAATAACAAAAATCAGAGCAGAAATCAATAAAAATAGAAACAAAGAAAACAATACAAAAAGTCAATGAATTCAAAAGTTGGTTCTTTGAAAGAATAAACAAGAGGATTTCTCCCAAATTCCTTATATAAGCCAGCATCACTCTTTACAAAAACCAGGCAAAGATTCAACTAAGAAATAGGACAATAATAGAGCACCCCATCCCCTTCATGAACACAGATGCTCAAAATTCTAAACAGGATAACTGGCAATCACAATACAGACACACATCAGTAAGATCATCCATCATTGACAAAGTAGGATTCATACCAGAGATGCAGGGATGGCCTTCAACATAAGCGAAAAATGCAAAAAAACATCAAATCAAAACGACATAAAATGGCAAATGAAAACAAAAAATCCAACAGCCATCATATCTCAAATGATGCTTCCGAAAAGCCTTTGAACATAAATCGGCAGCCATACCCTTCATGCCTTAATAAGTTCTAGAAGGTAAGTTAGATGGTTGGAGGGATAATTTCTAAATGTAATCAAAGCCATAAACAGAAAACCACAGGCCAATATCATCCTAAATGGGGGAAATGACAAAAACATTCTTTTTAAAGGTAGGAACTTAGCAAAGCTGTCCCCTGTCACCACCCACTCCTTTTCAATCCCATAGATGCTTGAAACACTTTGCGTGAGAAAGTAACCGTAAGAGCGGAAAAGGGAAGAACTTATCTAATGAGTACTAAGTATTTACAAGAGGGAAGTTTCAGGTCTATCGCAGTTGAGTGTACTGATTCCCAGAACAGAGGACTTAGGTGTTACATAAAGGGAAGGTGACTAAAACTTCCCCAGAAAAACTCCTGAAACAATTAATCCCAGCTTGTAGTCAACGAATAGGCAAGGATAGCCCACAATAACAACTAAAGAAGAAAAAAATACAATCAAAGAAAAAGCAAGTTTACTCTTACATAACAAAATACATAATAATCTTAAAGCAGAACTAGAGGAGGAGAAATACACATTTCATAGAAGAAACCATGTTAATACCCCACTCACTCAATTCCCACTCTATATTAGGTACGAAAAACCACTATACCTCTAGGAACTCTATAAAGGATATATCCACAAAGTGCTCATATTCACTTCTGAAGCACAACTAAAATTATGTGAGTTAAACTTGAAGTGCCTAAAGACGAAGATGTGTAAAGACATAAAGGAAAACTGTCAATAAACCCTCTCCAAGACACAAGGAATAATCGGCCGAAATCAGTAGACCACATCCCGTTAAAAATGTCCATCTTTCCTTACCAACAAAGACTGCTGGTATCTACTAATTTGGACGTACAATCTCCATATAGAAATTCCACCCAAAAGAGCTTCTTCACAGCTTGGAAAGTTCCTTAAGAGTCATCATTGGTAATACAAACCAAGAGACCGACCGAAGATAGCTCAAAACAAACTGGCTGAGCCTAAAAAGTAGGACTACAACCAAGGGGGGTAGGTAATACTACACCTAAGGACTCATTAAACAACTACAGGGCCTATAGTCATAAAAACAGCCTGGGTTAAAATCAGGTCGACTCATCAAAAAAGAGCACCGGTCTGACAAAGGTAAGAAAAGGTCCGAGTAAAATTCAAAACCTGTCCGCAGCTATTAAGCGAATTTTCAGCCACCTCATTTTTGACAGGGGGGCCAAGAAGACACAATGTGGGAAAGACAGCACCTTCAACAAAGGCCAACCACGTCAAGGCAATGAAATCGATGTGGGCAAAACGTGGAATACAACCGAACTTGTGATTGAGAAGATATAGAAATATAAGCACCTGCTACCATACACATAACCACCAGTATGTCATCCTTTGGGTGGTGTTGTTTTGCGCCTAGTATAAAGAAGAGATCTCACTTCCAATGATTGGGAGTGTGATGAGAAGCCAACCTCGAGCGTAGGATAAACGCTGCCCATATCGAACCAATTCTAACTGTTAGGTACTAAGTGAATGATCAGTATAGAAAGTTTGTGTCAAGCATGACCTAACGAAGAAGCGAGACCGGTTTGGCGCGAAAGACTATGTACCCTTTCACGCAGTAACTCAGGGCATGGGTCAGAAGTACGCTGCGCAAGAATGTAAGGGTCCGACGGAGCAACGGTTAGTGACACACACAACGGACCAGTGGTCAAGTTGAAAATCTGCAAGCTTCTGTGAAAATAAAAGCAAGAACAATGATGAGAAGTGAAGAGAAGGGAAGGATTCCCACAGAGGTGGGGAGACACCTTCAGAGGCAGAAAGGCACTCTGACAAAATGCATGTGATTTATCGGCAGCTGAATATAGTCAACTACTTCATGAAAAACAAAGAGAGGAAGATATGGAGAAAGCAAAGTACTGGACAACAGACTTAGATTGTGTATCGCGAATAGGCCAGCTGATCTAGGGCTATGTAGACTACTTCACAAGTGAGATATGAGTTAGAGGATGGAGCTTTGAGTAACACATCATGAAGAGTGTTTTATCAGGACAATACGAACCTGTGTTAAATAAGATAGTTTTAGCATTATAGTAGAACCTATCCTTATTTTTATTTTTTATTATAGATGGCTTGGGTATAGTATGGATTGCGGTTCTGTGCATTCTTAATCATGTGACAGGTTTTTATTTCCAATTTGCAGATTCAGGCTGATTCTCTCCCGTCTAGCACGGCTGGCCTCCTCTCCGATCCACCGCAGCACATCTTCGCTCAGATCGAGGCTGGGCATTCCGCATCATCCAGTCATGAATGTTCCTGGCATCTTTATTTCAGCTTAATGTTTTTATGGTGTAACTCTTTTTTAAGCGTATAGCCATACCTCTGATTTAACTGACCTATTCCGAACGTAAGCAAATTAGCGAGTCCCATCGAATCACCGGGCAAAACCTATCTCGCAGCTGCTGTGCCAGAGCACACAGACGGACTTCTAACGGACACTAACACCATCACCGTGAGTGAGAGTGAACACAAGGAATTTTTGTTTTATAGAATATCACATTCAAAAAGTATGATCTTAACCAAATGCAGTGAATCCCGAGAACTACATTTCCGCTAATAATGGGATTAAATATTCACCATATATCTTCTCACCAAACCAAAGCAGCCGCAGCTTACCCACCTTAAAAAAAATTACTACTTACCTATGGACCGCCATGTGTCAACAACTCCTCCTCCTTTAATCCCCAGAGCACAGGTCTGTTTCCCCAGGTAGGCTGATAGGACAAAGAGACCGAGGGTCAACAGTGATGGTGGATTACGAGGGTAAACAGTCCATTGCTCCTACAGGCCATGCCTGTGTAGTTCGCATGGCATAACGGAGACTGTAATGTCGTCTGTGGACGTCAGAGACCTGACGTGGGGCCCTGTGTAAAGGTTCTGTGGACGTAGCTTTTCGTGTATCAATACAGGAAATAAGGGATGAACAAAGGTTAAATCTTCCATGGAATAGTTCTCTGCGAGGTAGGTAGATATATATAAACCCCGAGTAATATCTCGATGCTAACATGTCTATCGACGCATATTGAGAGTCTGGGGTGAACTGATATCTATCAGTTCATATAATTAATTTTCAGAATTGATTTATTATATCTCAATGGTCTTTCTTAAATTGTCATTGATATAACAGGCTAACCAACACAAAATAGTACCTATAGGGGCGGTAAGCAGTTCTTACAAAATGGCTTGTCTGTTACCTAGACATCTAGACAAGCAGTGTTTTGTGACTTATCCTTGGTATATACTACCTTGCTGTTGTCTACTATCACGCAATATAAGACAACTGTACCGCTATATCCTTAGTGCTCCCCACACTCAACAAGATATTAACGGTAATCCAGTACTGTTATAAATTAAAACTATGAAGCGCTGTAGGCGGTCCCTACTAGTTGATCTCCTGTTGGGCACATTATTACATCTCTTAACCATTAGAGTATGTAAGTCTTGTGGCCTCAGTCATGGGTTATTTCTCCAAGGGGACGAGCCATAGCCAATTAGATTTTGGGATATACAGGCACATGGCTGCCTCGGCTGCACAGTATTTCCAGGCAGGTGAGTGTGTAGCTGGTGCTGACGGAGGAAGTCTGCTTGACTGCAGGGAGAAACCATATTTTGCTTTATTGTTAGGGCCTCTAAGTGCACATCTTAAGAAACTTTACTATGTATCAGACTTGGTTTCTGAATGGAGAATAATCCTTTTCATAGTTCCGATGTCTATTAGTCCGTTAAAGAAGGCGGAGGTTTACCGGTTTATAAGAGATTACCTCTATGACATTTGGCTCCATTTCATTTAAAAGAAGACCTTCAATCATTCATTTATGTCCTCCTTGGTTCTATCGAGAGAGAAAGGTAAGAAAATCTCTTCTAGGAAATACCATTTGTGGCCACGTGGGTAGACGAGGTAGCGACGGATTCTTCAATGTAGGACTCAGTTATAAGGAGTGAGGTATAGTTACAAAGTAGGATCCACAGGAACGGGGTGTTGATGCCTTGATGGATGTCGAAGTACGTGTGAGGCATTTGGCTCTTATTACGTTTCATTGTGGATCGAGATGCAGTGTGACACCGTCATATCCATGTCTGGCGACGTATCTGTGGACATCTGTGCAGCATACGTGGTCTAAGCGGTGCTGGGGCGCGCGTACTATAAGGGTGTTCTTTCTCAGCCATTTATAGTTGGTGATGTTTTGACCTATGGGAACCTACAAATCTTTTTCCGTATTTAGTTTTAAGATTTGAATTGCAAAAGTTTATTCGACAAAAGGTTATATAATAATATATATATATATAATATATATATATATTATATATATATATGTATATGTATATATAATATCTATATGTATGTATGGTAGTAATTAATATATATAGTAATTATATCTGTATCCCCTCTTTTTAATTCTAGGATTTGGTTTTTTGACCCATGAGTCTCAAAAATGCAGTTGTAGTACATGTACCAATATGCAGGAATCAAGGTGCAGATTTCATCAAATTCACCCAAGCTATTTTGGACGACTTAAGCAAAATATATTAACACAGGAGAGCTCTGATATCAACAATAGATTATTCTGCCAAGGAGATGTTGACCAGGGAAGCGAATCCCCCCCAAAAGGTAAAGGCTTCTTGCCTGTAAACAGGGATACCTGCAAGAAGAGTGGCGATAAGGCCCTGCTGTCGAAGACCTGATGTAAGCATGGGAAAGATGTATTGAGACCACACTTGCAAGTGTATGGTTGGTCTCTGGAATACCAGAGAGTGTTACCAAAGGCCAATAAACCAATAAAGCAAATATAGGTCTCTTTGAGTCAAGCAAGACTCCTCTGTCAGCACCAGCTACACCTCACCTGCCTGGAAATACTGTGCAGCAGTGACAGCCATGTGCCTGTATATCCAAAATTAATGGCTATTAGCTCTCTACTTGGAGGAATAACCCATGGCTGATGCCACAAGTTGACATCCTCTAGTGTTTAGGAGATGTTATAAAAGCCACAGTAAGAACCAATGTCAACATTTTACACAGGAAAAAATGTAATTCATAGATTAACATACCCACCTAAATATCTGTGTCTTACCAAAGTAACCTATCACACATAACAATTATTACTGTTTAAATACCTATCTATCTAAATGTCTGTGCTTCATTAGAAGGACTGAAATGTTATTTCCTGGACAAACTGTCAGCCCACCATGAAAGGAAAAACAGCCAGAATGACCAAGAGTCCAAAACGACAGCCCCAGAGAAAGTAGATTGTTTGCTTCTCATCCACCTGTGCCCCTTTTCTAAGCCTAGGGAGCAATCTGCGGAAGAGGGGGCATGGTAGAATTAAGGGTTGTTGATTGGGATGAAGTGAAACTACAGCAATATAGACTGGACATCGTATTTATCAACTTTTATTGAACATACAGAGCCCCCCAAATCTGGATGGTGGGACCCTTGGGCGTGTGGGCTTGGGCACAGCTGTTGCAAATTGGTTTTACATGGTAGGATGCTTTACTCATAAATTATTTACTTTTTGTTAAAAAATGAAAAAAAATAATATTTTTAAAATAAAAAAAGATATACAAGAAGGCAAAAAAAGTGTTCAGCATCGAACTAATCATGTAAGGAAATGCAAATCAAAACCACTTTAAGAATATCATCTTACTCCAATAAGATGGCTAGGATCAGAAACAAATGATACCAAGTTCTGGAGAGGTTGTAGGGAAAGGGGAACACTCATCCAACTGCTGTGGGAATGCAAACTCGTGCAGCCACTATGGAAAGCAATGTGGAGAAACCCTTTGAAAAGAATTGGAATGAACTTGCCACCCAACCACCAGCCATACCACTCTAGGCATGTACCCTCAAGACTCACCCCACCGCAGAGATACATTGTAGGCAGATGTTTATTTCAGTCCTCTTCACAATAGCAAGGGCTGGACCAACCCAAATTCCCCCTCAACGATTAGGTGATAGAGAAAATGTGGTACATCTACACAATGGAGATCTATGCAGGCAGTAAAGAAAGACGAAATCATGAGCTTTGCAAGAAAATGGCTGGAGCTAGAGGAGCATCAATGCTGAGTGAAGTAACACAGTCCCAGCCAAACAAACGATGAATTTCTTGTAGGCCCACTTGAGCTTTTTTCCAAAGCAGTTGGGGGAGTGATGCATATTGAAACAACAACAACAAAACAACAGAAAGGACTGCATCAAGAACTGACTGAAACATGTGAACTTCTGCTCAAAACAGCAATTTCCACATGAAAAATATTGAGAAAGACTGAGAAAGAGAGAAAAGCATTGTTTGGAAGAATGCATGATCTCTGGTGGGGTCGGGGATGGGAGACACACAGCTAGAATTTATATATAAATATATAATATATATATATATAAATATATAAGTATAATATATAATAACTTAGGAAGTGGTGGAAAAAACAAAGAGAAGTGCAAAAAAAGATTTGGAGATTTATTGGAGAATAAGTTGTTATGGATGGTGTGCTGGATAGCTTTAGTGTCAACTTGACATACCTGGGATGAGGGCGCCTCTACTGGGGAATTCTCTCCATTGGACTGGCCTGTGGTCATGTCTGTGAGGGTATTTTCCTGATAGTTGGGTGATGTGG
This sequence comes from Rhizomys pruinosus, assembly GCA_009823505.1. Classification (NCBI taxonomy): domain Eukaryota; kingdom Metazoa; phylum Chordata; class Mammalia; order Rodentia; family Spalacidae; genus Rhizomys; species Rhizomys pruinosus. The sequence goes on along the minus strand of VZQC01002408.1, from coordinate 271,376 downwards.
GATAAAACAACCAACTGTGGGTGGTGCCACCCCTGGAAAGGTGGTCCTATATTTTATAAGAAAGCAGGCTGAGCATGGGCCAGGGACACAAGCCAGTAAGCAGCATTCTTCATACCCTGTTGTCAACTCCTGCTTCTAGGTTCTTGCTCTGACCTTGGGCTCCCTAAGTGATGAACTGTACCTGGGAGATGTAAGCTAACTAAACATTTTCCTTCTCATGTTGGTATTAGAGAGTTTGGTCACAGCAATTGAAAAGAAAGTAGACCAGATGGATAGAATTGAAGTTATAAGGGTTCCAGCATTATCCAAAGAGCGTAGTCCAGATGTTCTAGAAGCTTGGGTTAGGAAGGGAAACTGATGTTAGAAGGCAGCTAATTTTATGAGAAAATATGCAAAATGAAGACCTATGTGTATAAGATTAAGAAGACAAGAAAATGGGAGAATATGAGAGAGTTTAATGTGAGTAATGAATGCTAGATGTCTCCCAGTGAAGCTAAAGAGAAACATGTAGGACTGAAGAAACTTCAATCTTCTAAAGCAGGATGTTGTATAGATTTTTCAAAACATGAATTTCTCCCCGCAATTTAAACAGAAAATTAAATACTGAGTTTTGCTGCAAGGTCCACAACACTCCAAGAAACTGTGAGATCCATGGATTCTAGGCCTGAGGAGGGTAGAAAGCACCTTACTCAGGTGTGAAGAACCTCAAAGGAAAACATCAGACAGAAGAATACAAATAGGAGGATCCAGATTTTGGATTGATATTCCATGGGTGTCTAGGTAAGATACATCTCAAAAGAATAGCTACATTTAAGAATGGAGTTCATATATACATCCATTCTATTAAGATACGAGGGCATAAAATTTATAGAAGTTGCAAGGAGTTTCCTGGGACAAGAGAGAACCACTACAGAATGAAAGGAAAGAGTAGATGTGAGATGAAACAGGATTCTGTGACCAAGCTTTAAAAGAGTTCAAGATGAATGTTGATCAGGTCGAACAACACCCTCCTTTCTGCCATAGTGTTTATAGCTATGACTGAAGAAGGGAATGAAGGCACTAGATTGTATCAGTCCTTGACTCAGAGAGTGGAGACTACTGAATTCAACTCATAGGTATTAAAGAAATGCCAAGAATAATAAGGTTGTAAAGATGTCCAACTTATATTTCTTGATTTGACCACCCATTTGTTTGTGAATTCAATTCAAATGAATATGTCACCTAATGTTTATTGGCTGTCATATATAGATTAGGCATACAATGTATATAAAGGGATCTGTTTCACTCTAGTTCTAAGTTTGTAACTTGCTTTAACGTTGGAGGACAGACATGTGGAAAGAATGAACTCAGTTTATTTTGTACTATGAATGCCTTTCACATTTTTTATTGGTATCAACTGAATTATGTTCACAAAGTTATATGCTAGCCTCCTAGTCCTCAGTCTGTATATATTTGGACATAAGGCCTTTAGAGTTTTAATGAGGTCCTAAAGGAATAGCTTTACTCCAATAGAAGTGGTATCTTTTTTATTCCTTAATTGTCTTTGTAATTATTTTTTTTATTTAGAATAATTTATCAGCATTGCTTTCTTTAAGAAGTACCATGATTACACTGAAAGACTATGTATAGGTTGGAGAATTTGGAAAGAGAGAGAATGGCAAACACCGAAACACCTTGTAGGAACAGTGACAAATTTCACATTATTGGTTTGAGAATTATATCAGTTTAGTTATTATATAAGCTTCTATTTCTTTAAATTTTTGCAATTTTTACACAATATAGTTTGATGACATCTAAATCCTCTTCCTTCTCCATACCTACTTCCCCGTACTACCCCCTGATCAAGATCATAATCTCAGTACTATATACTGAAATATCATATACTGTCATTAATATATAATAATAAGTATGTATATATAAAAATCAAATCTCATATATATATATATCAAATATGGCATCCAGAGTACTATTTGTGTCCCCCAAATGTCCTTCCGTGTGTGGGTTCTTCCACTGGCCCACCAAGAGTATCAACCCTGTAAAGACACTGTCTTTCTCCTCCTAGCTGCCATCAATTTCCAAAAGTTCTTTAGGTCATGTTGGGATTTCTTACCCACTTCTCCATATCTACTTTGGGATTCTGTCTGAGTTGATCTTCTGTAGGACTCATGCATGCTATCGCCATTGCTGTGAGTTCATACAACTAAATGACCAGCTGTCTGGAAGATTCTATAGAGACAAGAAACATCAAGGATGTTTATGTGCAGAGGAAAGCTGAGGTGAGAACAGGGCGATAAGACAGTACTTACCTGTCTGCCAGCTACAGAGAAATACCACAGAATATGCCAACCATGTCTGCACTCTGATCTTAGACTTCCAGCGACAAGAACTGAGAAATTTATCTAAGATGCAAGTCTGGTATTTTCTCATGGTAGCTTTGCCAAAGTAGCAAACCCATTTTTTTCCAAGAGCAGCAGTTTCTCAACATGTTCAAAATTGACCGAGAAGCCGGGCGTGGTGGCACATACCTTTAATCCTAGCACTTGAGAGGCAGAGGCAGGTGGATTTTGTGAGTTCAAGGCCAGCCTGGTCTACAGAGTGAGTTTCAGGAGAGCTGGGGCTACAGGGAGACCCTGTCTCGAAAAGACAAAAAAAAAAAAAAATTGACTGAGAAACTGTCTCAGAGGGATTAAATGTGTTTCCCAAGGCTGCATTGCTGTTATTTTGTTTTATTGTGAATGTAAGTCATGTTCACTATAAAAATACTTATATACACAGATTCAAAATGGAAATGTGAAAAGTATTAATGGACAACCTCTTTGAGTGTTTTCCGTTTTCACTACCAAAATAGATTCAGTAATATAGATTCTTCTTCTGTTAGTGTAAATTTGTCACACTATAGATATTTAAGAATAAACTGCTGAAACAAAGGCTACGTGGATTTGACATTGTCTTCTAAAACTATCTGTGGCAATGCATATTTTATTAGCTTCCCTATCTTCAGCCCAATATCTACCTCACAGAACAGGCAAAACAATACTGACAAGTTAAACTATTTTACAAGAGAGCATAGGGTCTTGAGAGAAGGCTCAACGACTAAGAGCATGTATTGATCTATTAGAAGACACAGGGTCAGTTCCCATGTACATTCCAACAGCCTCCATAACTCCAGTTCCAGGGATCTGACGCCATCTTCTGGCCTCTGCGGTCATTACATACATATGGTACATTTCCATAAATGTAGGTAAAGGGCTCATATACATAAAATAAACTAAAAAATTTTTAAAAAGGGAGTGCTGATATAACTTGAGGATATGCCCAGGATATTTCATCTTCTTATAACAGAAAACATCATTTAAATTAATTGCTGTGTCTGGAATTCTGTTGAAAGTGAATATTAAATATGAATCTCTACTTTCCTATTATTTAGAAATGACTTCTCTCCACAAACCTTAAAGTAGTAAAATCTTGGTAATCACAGCCAATCAATTATTGTAATAAAAGTGATATAGAAATGTGGATTGAAGCTGCTAAGGTAGTGTGTGGCATAAGGGAATGCATTAACAATCTATAGTTTCCTCCCTTCCTGCTAGGAAAACCATATACAGGGGAGTTATTCACCTTATGTAGTCATATGCTATGACTCCAAGCAAACAGAAGCATGCATATGTCGGTCATGTACTCTAGAAACACTGAATATTTCTGGTAGAAAGGAGAAAAATTCCTTCACTGACAATACCTATATTACTTCTCTACACCAGCACTGTGTGCTTTTAATGCATATATGATATTTGAAAATACAATAACCATTTCTGTGAACTTGAAGACAAACATCATGAGAAAAAGGACTAAACTATCATGTCATCTGCTAAAACAGATAGTTTGACTTCCTCTTTTCCAATTAGTACTCTTTAAATTTCCTTTTCTTGTCTTATTGCTCTCCTGAGCATTTCAAACACTACATTGAAAAGGGGTGGGGATAGGGGGCAGTCTTGGAAGGTTCCTGACTTTAAGGGGACTGATTCTAGTTTTTTTCCCCATTTAGGATAATGTTGGATGTGGGTTTGTTGTCTATGGCTTTAATTGTGCTTAGGAATGTTCCCTCTGGTCCAATTCCCTCCAGGACTTTAAGCATAGCATGCTGAATTTTGTTGAAGGTATTTTCCACATTGAATGAGATGACCATGTGTTTTTTGTCGTTCAGTCTGTTTATGTGCTTTATGACATTTATTGATTTACATATGTTAAACCATCCCTGAATCTCTGATATGAATCCAGCTTGGTCATGGGGGATGATCTTTTTGATATATGCCTGTATAGAGTTTGCAAATATTTTGTTGAGAATTTTTGCATCTATGTTCATTAGTGAAATGGGTCTATAGATTTTCTGTTGTGTCTTTGCCTGGTTTTGCTATTAGAGTGATGTTGGCTTTATAGAAATACTTTGGGAGATCTCCTTCTGTTTCTATCCTCTTGATTAATTTGAGTAGCAGTGGCTGTAGGTCTTGTTTAAGTGTCTTACAGAATTCTGCCTTGAATCCATCTGGGCCTGGGCTTTTTTTTTTTTTTTTTTTTTTTTTTTTTTTTTTTTTTTTTTTAGTTTGGAGATTGGACCTGATAGTTTAGCTAAGGGATGCCAAACACTCCACCAGAAAACTTCTAGAAACCAACAGCTTCAGTAAAGTGGCAGGATATAAAATTAATTTAGAAAAATCAGTAGCCTTTCTTTATGCAAATAACAAGGAATTGGAGAAGGAATACAAGGAGACTTTCTCACTAACGATAGCCATACCAGACATCAAACTATATTACAGGACTATAGTCATAAAAACAGCCAAGAATTGGCACAAAACAGGCTTGTATGTCAATGGAACAAAATTAAGGATCCAAACCTGAACATATCCAATTTCAGCTACCTCATATCAACAAAGGGGCCAAAAAAATCTCAATGGCGGAAAGACAGCATTTTCGGCAAATGGCATTGGTATAACTGGATCACCACTTTTAGAAGAATAAAACTAAACCCCTACCTCTCACCATGTAGAAAATCAACTCCAAATGGGTCAAAAACCTCAATGTGAAACCCATAACTCTGAAAATGATAGAAGAAAATGCTGGCAGTAACCTGCAAGACAAAGTCATATGAAAGGACTTTCTAAATCAGACAGGCACTGAGCAAAAAAATAAGGTCAACAATTGATAAATGGGACCTTATTAAACTCAAGAGCTTCTCTACAGCCAAAGAAACAATCAAAGAAGTGAAGAGAAAACCCATAGAGTGGGAGGAAACCTTCACCAGTGATACATATGATAGACCATTAACATCCTGAATGTATAAGTTACTCAAAAAACAAGGAAGAAGAAAACAAATGATCTACTCAGAAGATGGAGTAAAGAGATGGACAGAGACTTCACAAATGAAAAAGTAAAGATGGCTGAGAAACATCTTTAAAAAAGTGTTCAACATTGGTAATGATTAAGGAAATGCAAATTAAAACCACCTTAAGATTTCATCTTACTCCAGTAACACTAGCTATGATCCAGAAAACAAAGGATACCAAATGCTGGAGAGGTTGTGGGGAAAGGGGAACATTCATCCAATCCTTGTGGGAGTGCAAACTCAGGAAACCCCTATGGAAAGCAGTGTGGAGAACTCCCAAGAAACTGAAAATGATCCTACCACCTGACCCAGTCACATACCACTCCTAGGTATATACCCACAAGATTCATCCCATCTCAGAGATACATGCACATCTATGTTTATTGCAGCTCTCTTCACAATAGCAAAGAGCTGGAAGCCATCCAAGTGTCCCTCAATGGATGAGTGGACAGAGAAAATGTAGTACATCTACACAATGGAATTCTATCCAGCAGTAAAGAAAGATGACATCTGGGGCTGGAGAGATGGCCAGCAGTTAAGAGTGCTGACTGCTCTTGCAGAGGACCTAGGTTCGATCTCCAGCACCAACATGGCGGCTGAGAATTATCTTTAACTCCAGTTCCAGGGGAATCTGGCACCCTCTTCTGACCTCCGTGGCATTGCATGGTATGGGTTCACAAACCTACAGGCAGATAGTACATTCATATACATACAAGAATAAATAAAAATTAAAAAAATAATGATGACATCGTGAACTTTGCAAGTTAATGGATGGAACTAGAAGCCATTATGCTAAGTGAAATAACACAGTCCCAGAAAAACAAACAAGTGGTATCCCTCATCTGTGGATGCTAGCCTCAAATCTCTAGTTGAAAGGCAAGCTAAGCAAAGTTAATGTTATATTTATTTTTATCTGAAGGCAATTATGGTGTTATAATATGAATCCCTCAATGGGCTCTAGAATTAACTGGCCACTTATTTTCAGGCTTTGCAATTGTGGTATGTGTGTGGAAGGTATGTATTCATATATTAGAGTAATATAAAATTAAAGGGAAAATGTGAACTCCTAAATAAAAAAAAGAATCAAATGAGGTAACAAGGAAAGAATGGTTCATAACTCTCCACTGTAAATTAAGAGGATTTTTATTAAAGCTACTTTTGCATTATTAAAAAAAGGACTGGAAAGTATTTACCTACAGTAATCTTTGCCATAGCTTCTGCATGTATGTCTCTGTTTATTTAAGCTACTATATTGTATTGGGAATTAAGTCAGTGACATGGATATGGTATCTTAGTATATAAAGGTGTTTTTATAGATGCAAGTAAAATTATTTACTTTTGAAAAAAATTCATTACTTCTCCTGGTCCCCTGCCTAGATCATATACCTAACTACTCCTGCCTTCATTTCACTTTCAGGGACACCAGTCAAGGATTTTTTTTCCTCTATAGTTATGCTCGAGGGTCTTTTAGACTGACCCTCTGAATGGGGGATACCCCAGTTGCCACACCCAATGTCCTTTCTCAGCATGGAAGAAGTTAGAGTGGTAAGCATCCCAGTTCCCTTCTGGTGTGAGGGTAACATAACTAAACAGGAACTAGAAATTGATTAGGCAGTTTAGGTTTGAGACCCCCAAATTAACCAGACTCTTTCTCAGCTGAGAACCCAAGGCTTCCTGTACTAGCCAGTAAACAGATATCCTTCTGGTAGCCCTGAAAGAGCAGGAAAAGAAGAAAGAAAAGAAAGAGAATAGGGAAAAAAGAGAAGTACATACCAAGCCCCACCAATTGATTATTTCACCAGAATGAGAAATGGAGCCCCCTTTTTTGTCCTTGTTGCTTTGTTTTGTTATTGTCATTTTATATCATATCTGTTTTCTTGTGTAAAGAAAAAAAATAAAAACAAAAAAGAAAAAAGTTTCAATGAAGAAAGTAGATTGAAAAGACTGCTTGCATCTTTTGGCTGAAAAATAACATGAAAAAAGAGGCTGAACTTTGGAATCTAACACACATGAATTGAAATTTCACTTCACTTCTGTTTTTCTATCTCTTGGGGTCAAGACTCAGATTTAGTTTCTTTATCTGTAATCAGAAAAAGCATATGTGATTCTTATGAATCACATATGCTTTTTTTTTTGAGTGATCATAACACAGTAGGCAATCAGCACATAGTGGTTCTGGCCTTTCATTTAAAAGAATATAATTATTTAGAAAAGGCAGTTTATATCCATTTCTTAGGAGCAAAATAATTTCATAGTCTTCATTTCAGTTCTATGATAAAAAAGGGAAGTAAGATGATATAGGAACTTTGTAATCTTTATTTTATGGTTATGTGATATGGCTGAATGCATGTAAGTATACCCATATTTTGCAATGTTTGCAGAGGTCAGAAGAGCATAAGTCCTAGAACTGGAGTTACAAATGTTTGTTATCTAACATGTGAGTGCTGGAAGTAGAACCCAGGTCTCTGCAAGAGCAACCAGTGCTCTTAGCCACTGAACCATCTCTCCAACCACACTATGGACCTTTAAATATGCAATGTGGAGATATGAAGGTATAGGAGAATACTGTGCTGTAGCTAGAGTCTTGAGGGAACCATGTGACTTATAGCATACTGTCCAGAGCAAATCAATAATGCTCACTTTTCATATTTCATGCAGGAAAAGTCATCAGCAGCCAACTATTACCTCTCTGATATCTAGAAATCCATGGTGATAAATATTAACTTTAGTTCTTTAAAGGATAATGACACAGAATTCTCAAAAAATTTAAAAAAGACAAGGAGAGAGTGTTCTTCATTTTGCAAAAGGAAATAGCCTAGAGTTATATGTACATGCTTAATTTACAATAAACTTTTATTAATTACTTGAGAATTCAGAACCATTCTTACACTTCAGTTATTTATTGATATACTTAGATTTTTAAGATTTTATATTCATAAGAAAGTATTGAAATACCCTAAATATATATAGAGGACATTTCTGAGAAAGTATTATTTTCAATATGTGTCTGTTTAAAGTAAACAGTAAAGTAAAATTCCTAGTACAATTAGAAAGGCATAGTCAGCAAAGAATCTATTAAAGTATTTCTTAAAGTATAGTCAAAGAAACTGTAGTTTCTTTGGAAAATCTTGTTGTGGTTAAATGATTTGGGAAATCACTGTGTAATATATGGTCACATGAAGATTGCAACAATACAGCAATATATCATTGGCTTTGAGAAGCTCCAGTGTTAAACTGTTGAATACTCAGCTTATTCCAAAGCCTGGAATTGTTCTAAATATCTTTGACCATAACAAGCTGTTCTCCTAGTAATGCCTTTTAACCTCCTACACAAAGAGTGTTGTTTCAACCACTCTTCAAAAATTGCTGATCTGTGGTACAGAGTGTGGTGCTCATATAATATAATTACAGTGATACCTGAAAGCCCAGACTAATGTGTGCTTTCCATTCATTGTGTCCAAACAGTCAGATGGGCAATTAGCTGAGATGGATGGCTTACAAGCAACCAGATTCAAAGAAGAGAGAATGAGGCTGGTATTAGTTTCTACAGCCCCAGATTCCTGTATTGCTCTTGCAATGACCCGGAGGTAGGGCAGAGGCAGCATATGTATATTAGTAATAACAGCATTTCCACAGTAAAGAATAAAAAACTAGAATGCATGGCTATTGTCTTTTAGAATTCAGTATGGAAGAACAAGGCTGTACAAAACAAGTTTTTCAAATACAAGTTTCTCCTGAAATCTAATACATGTTCTTGAGTGAATAACGGGCTCAGAGCTGGAAGCACTAGCCTCATCTGAAGCGAGTAGATGTGATGTAACTTATTCTTTTGAACTTATGTTGTCATATGATATTTTTCAGAGTGAGAAATATTAATGGAAGATAATGCATGTGAAGGTTTTAGTTGAATGGGAATTCCTAAGTGAATTTGCTGTGGAAAACCAACTCTAGTATTATTTGTCATAGTCTCTTTATTTTCCTCTTTCATATTATGCAACAGTTTATGTATGCAGTACCTAGTATTAGTCAAAATAAGCTAGATAATGAGAATTTATTTTATAGAAAAGATCATTATTTCATGGATGTATGTAATCTAATTATGAAGACATGATATTTGTCCTCAGAGCAAGTAACCTTACCTGGGAGATGTGGCAGTGTCATGATAAATGACGAGTGATGATGATAGCAGGACTGTTAAGAGGACTGGAGAAGAAAATTCCTATGTTCAAGTATATAAAACATGTCAAATTATGAAATCAACTTAATTTAAGTGGGTAAAATTGACATTTTGGTTTTCTGTTCAACCTTTTACAGCATAGACTCTTCTCACCTTTCCAGCATATCCACCAGGTAGCCAAAGAGAGAGAACAGAACAAGCAGTTCTGCTCAACCATCTGCCAATGACTACTGGAAATATCAGGCAACATTGTATTTGGATGTGTATTTGCTATCCAATACATATTTGCATTGGGACCGAATATTTTGAGGTTCTCCATTTCAAGAAACTGTGAAAATACCTCATCTCATTATCTAAACTTTCAGTCTGAGGTTTAGTCATCTCTGAACAATCATGGCCCTGTGCGGAGAGTAAGATGTATTCTACATAAGCACAAATTGTAACAATAACACTGCATTTCCAAATCAACTTCTATTGAAATACCTCATTCTCATCACGATGTACAAGCATTAATTGAGTCTCACAAGGGAAAGATAGTTCGCAAGAGGGGCTGGAGAGATGCCTAGCGGTTAAGAGCGCTGACCGCTCTTGCAGAGGACCCAGGTTCGATCCCCAGCACCCGCATGGCGGCCGAGAACCGTCTGAAACTCCAATTCCAGGAGAACTCCAGCTCCAGGGGAATCCGACACTCTCTTCTGACCTCTGCGGCATTGCACTACACGGGTGCACAGACTTGCATGCAGACAGTACATTCATACACATACCGAAATAAATAAAATTAATAAAAAAAAATTTCAAAAGATAGTTCGCAAGAAATAGGTTAACTCTCTGGTTTGAGAAAAGTCCATATAGAGTACAGGTGTACTCTTAGCCCAGTGAATTGGCACAAGAACAAACTACCGAAAGTCCTTTAAAAATGTTTCTTCTGGGGCTGGAGATTAGCCTAGTGATTAAGAGCACTGAGTGCTCTTGTAGAGGACTTGGGTTCGATCCCCAGTACCCACATGGCAGCTAAGAACCGTCTGTAACTCCAATTCCAGGAGAACTCCAGTTCCAGGGGACTCTGAGACCCTCTTCTGATCTCTGCGGCATTGCACGACACTGGTGCACAAACCTACAGGTAGACAGTACATTCATACACATACAAAAATAAATTAAAAAAATAAAAATGTTACTTCCAAATACCAACCTACATACCACTATAAGAAATTATAGTGTGTTGTTATCTCAGGTGAAGAAAGGTAATCCAGATAATCCTTTCATATGTGATGCTTTGTTATTGCTCTCATTCATGAGTTTTTTTCACAGGTCTGGTAAAGTCTGGATCCACTGATAAAAAAAATCATTACAATGAAGACTTTAATGTTCATATGTGCAAATATGTGTACAATGAGGTGAGAGAAAACATGAGGAAGGTATAAGATCCTCACAGAGACTTAGCTCAGCTTACTTTTTTAAAATTGTTTCTTGATTATTGCATACCTGTACCTAATGCCATTCTGAACATTCAATCTCTCTTGTCTCCCTACTATCCCTCTCTATTCCTTCCCTTCTCTACAAATCTCACACTAATGTTCATGCCTATTTTTTGTTTGGCTTGGTTTTTGTTGCCTACTGACAATTGCCATGGGTTTAGAGATAACTACTGGACTCTTGTGGGCTCAGCAGTGGGTAGACAACAGAGACAATGAATCCCCTGCTCCTACAATGTATCAGTAGCTAATAGCTCAGCAGACACTCTCCCTATGATGCCTTCCCCTTCCATGTTGATTATTGATGAGGTCCCACTTATGTAGCCCTGTGTGAATAACCTTAGTTGTGAGCTTATTACTGAAATGGTTGCATCAAGTCCAAAGTTTCTAGAAGCATGGAGAAATGTATAGGTCTGAGAAGGCAATCATCAGAAAGAGAGAGAGAGAGAGACCCCCATACAACATTATTATTCTCTTTTCATCCTATCAAATGAATAACGATTTAGTACGTTTTTTTATAACATGATCCAACACTTACAGAGACATATCATGGAAGAGGAGTTGTAAAGAATGAGATGCTATCTCATTCCAGTGAGAACATAGTCATCAAGAAATTGAGTTCCAAGAGATGCTGGTGAGAATGAGGACAAAAGTGGTGGCACACGCCTTTAATCCTAGCACTCAGGAGGCAGAGGCAGGCGGATCTTTGTGAGTTCAAGGCCAGCCTCGTCTACAGAGCAAGTTCCAGGATAGCTGGGGCTACAGGAAGATCCTGTCTCGAAAAGACAAAAAAAAAAAAAAAAAAAAAAAAAAGAAAGCCCTTACACACTGCTGTAAGAGTGTAAACTAGCCCGTCCACTACAGAAGTCAGTAGGGAGCTGATTCAAAACAAAAGAACATAGCTCTCATGTGTCCCTGCCATACCACTCCTGATATTTATTCCAAAGACTGCAATTCAACTTAGTATCATGATACTTGCACATCCATATATATTACTGCACTATTCACAATAGCAGTGCTAGAGATACCTATGCCTATGTGTGTAACAACAGATAATGGTCAAAATATGGATTAAATGCAGAGTGGAATTTTTTATTATTTTTAACTTATATGTGCAAGTGTATTGCCTGCATTCATGTAAGGACACCAGTGTCACGCAATGCCCACAGAGGTCAGAAAAAGGTGTTGAACCCCATGGAACTGGAGTTATGGGTGGTTGTTAGCTGACATGAGGGTGCAGGGAACTGAACCAGGGTCCTCTGAAAGGACAGCGACTTTAACTCTCAATTACTTAGCCATCTCTCCAGCTCTCCACAAAGGAATCTTTTTATCCATAAAGAAGAATAAAGTTATGCCATTTGTAGGAAGATGGATACAAGAGGAGATAACAATATTAAGTGAAAAAGTCAGTCCCAGAGAGACAAATGCCACAATTTTCATATTTTGGGCGTCCTAGATTTTATATAGACACTTAAAATAAATATAGATGACATTGCTGTAGAAGCTAAATCTCTAAGGAAACAATGGGGACTAAGGAAGAGGAGGTAGACTGGAAGAAAAGGGTGATAGGGTATGTGGATATGCTCAAAATCTATTATAAACATAAATGAATTTGACCTTATAAAATCTAAAAATTATTAAAAGCAATGGTTTGAATTCGAAATGAAAAGAAATATGCAGGAAATATATCTGGATTGAATTTTTCCTGTCATTATTTCCTAAATAATACAGTATAGCAACTTCTCATACTGTATTACATTGTATTCAACACTGTGAATCAACTAGAGATGATTAAAAATATTCAGAACAATCTATTCAGAGTCTATGCAGATACTGGGTTTGGTGTTTAAGAGGGTCTTAGAACCGATCTTCCGTGGAAATGCTGGGAAGGCATTACACAAATCAAAGGGCTTCACATATCATTCAGCAGTCTTCAAACTTTGCATTACTAAGCTTGTTTTTATACTATAAAAGTGATGTATGCACATGGTGTAAACTTCAGGATAATCTAATGAAAATTGATAGGTAAATAAGACAGAAACACATGGAAAGATTATATGAAATTTTTCATTCATTCAAGAATGAATACATATGAATCATCTGTGGTAGACATGGCAAGAAATTTGCAAAGGGCATGGTGCTCTGGAAGGCAAGATGGGGACTTTTGGAGTGTAGCTAGGCTGGTTTGGGATGTTACAGTAATGGTGGTTAACTCTAGATATTTATGTGGCAGCCTTCAGGAACAGTGGACTTGCTGAAACATTTAGGACTCTGCCAATTCTTGGTAAATTTTCAAATGCTCCATTACATACATATTCATGTTCATGAGAGGCTTATTTATACTTCGATGAAGTTATAACTTCTTTCCAAATTTTATATTATATGAAGTATAGTTTCCATATTGCTTATAGATACTGAATTATGTGGCAAAAATATCATGTTAACCAAAGTTATCTAGTTCAGGATTTTAACACCATTTAGTCACTGCTTTGGAAAATACTGTGATTGATCATAGCACCATGGCATCTGAGTCATCACAACAGCTTACTTGATCTTCCTGCACACCAGAGGCCATGGCCCATGTCCAGGCAGCACCATGGAAACACATGTGCCATTTCCTAGATTATGATATCTCATGAAGTCATCAGTGAATGTTTCTATGTTGAATTACATGATAGACAATTATAACAATTTCCACTTCTTTTATTAACTGTAGTTCATCATCACACTGGTATTTAAGATGTATGGGTAGGGTGGCTATAGTCTATATTAATTTGCTCTTGAAAATGAAATTGCTTTACATATTAGTATTGTTAATAATATCACATTATTTGCTATGAATATTCTTGTACACTGTTACAAGTGGTACTGTATTTAATTGTAAAAAAAGAGTGAGACCATGTTAGTTTTCAGTGACAACAGCAGTGAAGTAGTCAAGGAATGGCCTTTGTCTCCTGATGCTGACACTCTCATGTAAGGGATAAGCCAATAGATACACATAACAGCCACAAACAGCACAAGTGTAATGACTAAAGGAAAGAATAACTATGAGTTAAAGTGAATACTGGGAAGAAGGCAAATTTTGAGTGGGTCAGAGAAGGCTTTCCTATTTAAAGAGAATGCCCACCCACAAGATGTTTAGTGTTAAAAAGAGGGTAGATGTGGGGCTTTAGAGATGGCCTAGCGGTTAAGAGCACCAACTGCTCTTGCAGAGGACCTGGGTTTGATCCCCAGCATCCACATGGCAGCTGAGAACTGTCTTTAACTCCAGTTCCAGGGGAATCCAACACCCTCTTCTGACCTCCGCGGCATTGCACGACACGGGTGCACCTCCTTCCATGCAGACAGTACATTCATACACATAAAAATAAATTAAAAAATTAAAAGAGGGTAGATGTACTCTAAGTAAAAGGAAGAGCAAAGGCAAAGACAACCATCGTGAGCTGCAAGAGAAGAGAGGAGTTGATCAGAAAAACAGAAACAGCTTCCCGGTGCTTCTGTGCTTTTGTACATATGCTCACCTTCCTACGTGTATTTTCTTGAACAGATTCAGATCTCTCCTATGCACCTATTTCATGGACCCCCAGGTTCTTCTGAGGATGAAAGAAAAGTAAAGTGTCACTAGAGTATATGTACCTTGCTTAAATGCCTTGAGAAAGATTAAAGTATTCCGATATTTTCACTGGGTGAATGTCATCTGAATTGACAGAGTGGGATTTCTATCCTGTATTCCATAGTTAGCACGTTCTTGCCTAAATGTTACAGCAAATGGCTTCTTGCCTAAGGGTTTGAAAGAAAACAAAGCCAACGAATATGCACCCTTGGAACATCTATCAAAAAAAAATATTAAGTAGTGCTGTTTTCATAACTACCATTGTGGGGACACTTCAGTGTCGAGAGAACACGAGGCTAATTCCTATTCTCATAATGCAATGTAGTGGAAGAAAGAGGAGAATTTGTTTCATAAACTCAGATATTCATGATGTGATTCCAATCAAACATCATGAGGATTCTTTACAAGAAGTGTTTACATGAGGAGAAAACATCTATTTCCTGAGGCCAGTTATCTCCCACTTTTGCACTATCTAGCCTACATGTGGGAGTCACAGGCAAGGAATGGGCAATTGAAAACCTGTCTAGCATTCCCTTGCTAACTGTAGGCTAATTCAGAAAAGTGAAGTGGAGAGTATAAGCTCCAGATCACATCTGAGAGCATTCTTCTTTCTTTCTACTTTTCTCACATGTTTAAAATAAAAGAAAAAAAATAAACAGAAGGAAGTGCATTCTCATCTGATAGTGGGCTGCAGAGCACTGTGGGAGCAAGGCTTGACTAAAGAGCAAATCTGGCACGGGGCAAATGAGATGAGGAGTGGTTGTAGCCTTTTCCCCACTAGCTGCTTTTTCCTGCTTCCCATCTTTATTTAGTAGAAGACTTCTTTCCACCGACTGTGTCAGGAAAACACGAATTAGAACATTGACATATTTCTTTGTAAAGGTTGCAAATCTTTCCTTCAAAACCTGGTTGCAGCAGACACAGGACTCAAATCATATTTTCTAATTTGGAAAGAAGTCTCTTTGTTCACATTAAACAATGGATGCTTTGAAACTGTGCCTAGCTTAATTATTGAAATTTTTATTAATTTTACTTTTTTTGAGAATTTCATACATGAGTAGTACATTTATATTATTTCTACTCTTCCCTACCATGCTCCACTTTCTAAGGCCCCCTTCTCAATTTTGCGACCTCTCCTTTTGTTATTATTGCTACACACACACACATACACACACACACACACACACACAATCTATTGAGTCAATCTATTGGACTTAATGCTGCTACTGTGGCCATGTGTTTGGGGCTGATCACTTAGGATTGGATGTCATATCAGGGTGCTTACCTTTGGAGAAAACTGATTCTCCCTCTCTTAGCAGCCACTGATTGCCTATAAATCTATCTGCTCTTAGATGTGAGACTTTGTGAAAACTCCATGCACATTGGCATGTTAATTAGTATTGTCATTATGTGGCTCTGGTTTAGGAGGCCGTATCATTGATATTTCATGGGTGAAGCTTCCCTGACATTTCAAAAATATACTCTCTAGCAACAGGAGTCCTGGATTTTGGATCTTACAATCTTTACAACTCCTCTTCCATGATATGTAGAGGTTGTATTTTAGTAGGAACTAGGCACCCCACAGTTGGTTATTCTTTGCATTTTGATTAGCTGGGGAACATTACAATAGTCTCCATTTGTTGCAAAAAGAAGTTTCATTGGATGACTGGTGAGAGCTACACTCATTTGTGAATAGAAGGATAAGTTTTTAGAATATAGTAAGAAATTATATTGATTTAAGAAAGTGGGAGTTCTAGGTTCTCCTCTAGAGTATAAGGCTTCTATAGCTGTGTTTAGAGAATCAAGCATGGATTCATTTCTACTGAGCAAGCCTCATGTTCAATTAGGCAGTGATTGGTTACTTCCAAGATGAAAGTATCACTATTGCATCAATAGAGATATTTTTCAGGGCCACTCAAGAAAACAAATGACCCAATTAAAAATGTTCCATTGATCTTAACAGAAAGTTCTCAAACTAAGAAATAAACTTGGCTAAGGTATAACTTAAAACTTGTTCAACATCCTTAGCAATTAGCAAAATGCAGTTTAAAACTACTTTAAGATTTCTTACCATAGTTAGAATGGACAAGATCAAGAAAACAAATGATCACAAAAGTTGGTAAGGATGCAGGAAAAGGAGAATCCACATCTACTCTGGAGGGATTGCAAAATCATCCAGCCACTGTGGAAATAAGTGTGAAGAATTCCCAACCACTGAAAAGTACATGTATCATATGACCCATTGAGGAAATGGAAACAACTTAAATGTCCCTCAACTGATGACTGGGCAATGAAAATGTGGTACTATACACAATGTGGATTTGTTCAGCTGTAAAGAAAAAAAAAGAAATTTGCAGGGAAATGAATAGAACTGAAAAACATTACACTGAGTAAGGTAACCCAGACCCAGTTGTATTGCTTATATATGTAGGTGCACCCATGTCATGCAATGCCCATAGAGATCAGAAGAGAGTATTTGATCCCCTGGAACTGGAGTTACAGATGGTGGTTAGCCAAAATGTGGGTGTTGGGAATTAAACCTGGGTCTTCTCCAAGTGCTCTTCATCTCTAAGCCATCTCTCCAGCCCCATTCATCTGAATCTTTAGACTTGAATATATAACCTGAAGTAACCATAGAAGATGAGAAAGTAGAAAGAGACCATTGGGGGAGAGGAAAGCAGGTGCTAAAACTGGGGAGGTTAGGACACAGGTGAAATCAAAGGGGAATGGGAAAAGTGGGGGGGGGATGACATTAACTGGGAATGGAGGAAAGAGGGTAATACAAGGTAATAAATGGATAAGGATGAATAAATAATAAGGTATTGAGATATATCTTTGGAAATGTATCTTTCCACTTAGCTTACTTCAGACATATATATATATATATTATAATATTATAATATAATATATATATACTATATATAACTTATATGTGTATCCATGATGTACATATCCAAAGGTAGTTTAAGCAAACCGTAGTGCAATGCATGGAAATGGTGCCTTCAAGTTTTGGTGAGTACACCAAGTGCTTCCATTACAGTTTAGCAACTGGCATGGTATTGTTTGCTGCCTATAACTTGGAGGTAAGACCCTTTCCTGACATCACAGTGGATACTTTGACTCACAGAATTAGAGGCATGGAAATCTGGAATGAACCTAGAAAAAAAAAAAAGGCCTTCCTCCCTGAGGACTACCTCCATAGTCTAGAACAATACTATGTAAGCTACCAAGGGAGAAATCAGTTCAATGGTCCAACTATCTGACACTCCTTCGAGGTAGTAAGTTTGCTTTCAAAATATTAGATATAAAAAACTAATGAAAATGATTCTAATTTGGTGGAATCTCCATAAGTTATGTTTAATTTCTTTTCCTTCTAGTTTTCAAAAACTGTATTGCTTGCTGTTGAATATTTGAGACATGACATTGACTGAAAAGCCCAACGAATCTTCATTCTCAACATAGGATAGAATTTAATACTGACTAGTAAGTAGACATCTGCAAGCTGGGAGAGAGCCATCCTAGAATTCGTGAGCTGCAAAGGCTTCCTTAACATTCTTAGTGATAAAATAAGGTTAACTCTATCCTGCTTGGGAAATCTTTCAGGCTGATTAAAGGCTTCTCACAGTTTGTGTTATTTTCTATTTGTATGTTTTGTTATTTAACCAACCATGGTGTTATTTTAAGTACAGGTTTTTAATATAACTGGTTCTGAGGGTGGGGCAGAAATCTGTCATTTGACCTACAATCTATATGTAAACTGAGAACCTAGAGTTTAGGAAAGGGTAGTGGATTTATGTATAGGGTTGATAAGTATAACAACCCAAGAAGAATCCGTTTCTACTTAGCGAACTCCACCTAAACAAAACCCCCCAAACCAACAGCGAGAGCATTCTCTTCTGAGAGATAAAGGAATAATTAGGCCCTTTGTCTCTGTCATTTGCTGTTAAGCTTTGTCTTATATGAATCTATGTAGAAATATGTTAGTGCCATGAATCAAAATGTTCCAAACCTACTGTCCAATTAACCTAGAAGAGCACTGGACTCACACACTGTGGATATGTTGTGATTTTTGCTACAGAGATACCCCTAATGTTCAGAGAAGTAGCAGTGGCATCCTCATCCTAAGGGAGTGCACACTAGAAAGCTCCATGTGGGCCTCTTCATTGGCCGTTCCATTCCAGCCTTCAGAGTAGAATGTTCCTGTCTACTTTAAGTGAGTTACATAGAGTCCTTCTCTATATTTTTCATTTCATGTTTAGGTAATTACACAATCATGATTATGCATTCACACAAACACCTATGNTTGCTAAGGAGGAACCTTCAAACACTTCCTCAAGGAAAACATGACATTTTTTAGCAAAAAAAAAATCCTCCAATTCAGGTGACTTATGTATGTGTGTGTGTGTGTGTATATATATATATATATATATATATATAACTTATATGTGTATGCATGTACATATCCAAAAGGTATTTAACAAACCGTAGTGCAATGCATGGAAATGGTGCCTTCAAGTTTTTGGTGAAAGTACACCAAGTGACTTCCATTACAGTTTAGGCAACTGGCATGGTATTTGTTTGCTGCCTATAACTTGGAGGTAAGACCCTATTGCTGAATACAGGGCATACTTTGGACACAGGATTTAGAGCAATGGATCTGGAACTGACCTAGAAGCCTCCTCCCTGAGACTACCTCTCATAGTTCTAGAACATACTATGTAAGCTACCAAGGGAGAAAATCAGTCAATGGTCCAACTTATCTGACACTCCAGGTAGTAAGTTTGCTTTCAAAATATTTTCAGAATAAAAACTAATGAAAATGATTCTAATTTGGTGGAATCTCCATAAGTTATGTTTAATTTCTTTTCCTTCTAGTTTTCAAAAACTGTATTGCTTGCTGTTGAATATTTGAGACATGACATTGACTGAAAAGCCCAACGAATCTTCATTCTCAACATAGGATAGAATTTAATACTGACTAGTAAGTAGACATCTGCAAGCTGGGAGAGAGCCATCCTAGAATTCGTGAGCTGCAAAGGCTTCCTTAACATTCTTAGTGATAAAATAAGGTTAACTCTATCCTGCTTGGGAAATCTTCAGGCTGTAAAGCTTCTCACATTTGTATTATTTTCTATTTTTATTGTGTATTTAACCAAACCATGGTGTTATTTTTAAGTTACAGGTTTTAATATAACTGGATTCTGAGGGTGGGGCAGAAATTCTGTATTTGTACCTACAATCTGATATGTAAACTAGAACCTAGAGTTTAGGAAAGGGTAGTGGATTATGTATAGGGTTGATAATGAATAACACCCAAGAGAATCCGTTTTTCTACTTAGCGAGATCTCCAACCTAAACTAAACCCCCTAAACCAACAGCAGAGAGCATTTCTTCTGAGAGATAAAGGAATAATTAGGCCCTTTGTCTCTGTCATTTGCTGTTAAGCTTTGTTTTATATGAATCTATGTAGAAATATGTTAGTGCCATGAATCAAAATGTTCCAAACCTACTGTCCAATTAACCTAGAAGAGCACTGGACTCACACACTGTGGATATGTTGTGATTTTTGCTACAGAGATACCCCTAATGTTCAGAGAAGTAGCAGTGGCATCCTCATCCTAAGGGAGTGCACACTAGAAAGCTCCATGTGGGCCTCTTCATTGGCCGTTCCATTCCAGCCTTCAGAGTAGAATGTTCCTGTCTACTTTAAGTGAGTTACATAGAGTCCTTCTCTATATTTTTCATTTCATGTTTAGGTAATTACACAATCATGATTATGCATTCACACAAACACCTGGTTAATTCAAATATAGGCACCTGATGACATTCTTTGAAAGGCTTTGTTAATTCACATCTTCCATCTTTGTTCTTTGTTTGATGATCCCAGGCACTTTGTGCACTAGCTCGAGGCAGTTATGACTGAGTTGTCTGCAATGCAAGCATATCCTTACAGCTAAAAAAAAAAAAAAAATTGAAAAGCAGCCGCTTAAAATTCTCCAAAATGCCATACAAATGCCTATACAATACATTTTTAAATGAATGTTAAAAAGCCCGTTGTTAATGTATACAGCAATCCACCTAAGCATCACTTCCTCATTCATATTAAATTCTGAATTTTAATACAAACACCACATAGACTGGCATATTTTTACAATCTTCACATTGATCCATACTTAGATATTCAAGAGACATTAATTCTGTTGAAAAACCCCTCCCATACAGATTTATGTCAAGAGTCTGAATAATGGTGAAGTCCTGGTTTAAGGAAAAATCACTGACCAGTACAAATCTGCAGAAACTACTGAAGAGATCAGAGTTAAGAAGACTTGAAGACCGCTTCTACCAGGATATTTCAAATAAAACGTGGCAATTAAGATAGACCAATGTGTTTATATCCTTTAATGTTTACTGTTTTCAAAAGAAGCATGGATAATAAAAGCTATTGAAAATTCTTGCGTTCCCTAGATAGAACTGGCATAGACACCATTGTAAATAATATATTTTCAACAGGATAAAAAAATCATCTAACCCATACTGATACTACAAAACATTCTTTGGATTTTTTAATGGTAGAGAAAAGTAAGAAAGATACCTGAAAATCTTTGTCTTTATGTTAAAATGAGACATCAATTACTAAGTAAATTCTGTACACTACTACAATTGTATATATATATATATATATATTATAATACTTATTTATAATATATATATATCTTGTTGTGGAATTGATAAAGGCCTACCTGGAGACCAATTTTATCAAATATTTTCAGTGATCATCTTGGGAAATCAAGAAAGAACTTTGAGGAATTTATTAAATGCATTCTGGTGTCCTGAAATACTATCTCTGTCCAACAGATGGTAAACGCACCCAGAGGTCATAGTTGCAGTCATTGAAGGATTGCTGTATGCCAATCCTGCTCCAGAAGCAAGCACACTACTAAGATATGCAGGAGATCATGGACCGTGGCTCAAGCTGTACAGTCATCTGGTCTGACACTCAGCCTAGAGGCACTTGGCTCTGTAGAAAATCTAGGCAAAGAGAAACTTTGTGAGGGGCACCATGTTGGAAACAATCATGAATTCAGCTTCTGTCTGACAGTACGGCACCAGAAAACTAAGTGAAGTGCACACACATTTTAAGGATGCAACTGGGCACTGTGGTTCATTAACTTACAAACATGCAGTTTGCTGACAGTTTACAATTTACTTCATAATCATGCTGCTCTAATTAACTCTATAGCAACTGGATCACATCCTGATTCCAGAACATATTTATCAACATCATTTCTCAGAGAAGTGAGAGATCAATGGTAATGAGTTTCCAGCATAGAAATTCCAGAAATCATTAATCAAGTGCTTATTCCTGAGCTTCAACTTGGAATCTGATACAAATGAGAAAGGAAAATTTACAATCTACTGCTCCTTGTTTTGAATGGGGGATGGGGGCAGACCCACAGTATCAAGGAGAATGGTAAAATCTGTAAACCTTGGGGAAACCCAAGAACAAGACTGTCCATATATATGTATATACATATATATCTTATATGTATATATAATAGATTAACTTTATAAACAAGAATTCTCTCTCTCTCTCTCTCTCTCTCTCTCTCTCTCTCTCTCGGTGTGTGTGTCTGTGTGTGTTTGTGTGTGTATGTATATGTGTCTGTGTGTGTGCCTGTGTGTGTGTGTGTGTGTGTGTGTGTCTGTGTGTCTGTGTGCATGTGTTCAGCAGCAGCAAGGTTTATGAAATGAAAGAAATACAAAGACAGGGGCTGGAGAGATGACTCAGTGCTTAAGAGCACTGGCTGCCCTTGCAGAGTACCTGGGTTCCATCCCAGTATCCGCTTGGTGGCTAACAAACTTCTGTAACTCTACTTCCAGGGAATCTGATGCCCTCTTTTGACCTCCACAGGCATTGCATGATGTGTGTACACTTATACATATAAAAAAAAATAAAAAATTAAAAGCAAAGAACACAGCAGTCTACTCCTGTTTTTTGTTTTTGTTTTTTGTTTTATCTAGCTATGAAATATGTCTTCATAAACACAACAACCCTAGGAGAAAGTGTTGCAGGAAGATGTGAAAAATGCCTTCTTATGAAACAGGATATGACAAGTGAAGTAATTTATTAAAGCAAACACCTTGAAAACAGTTTATTAAAGGAGACCCATTCTGAAATAAACCATCACATATGTCCCTCTTCTCCCAGCAGTAATCCTTATTAGTGATGTCATAGGCAGATTAGAGGAAGTGGGAAGTGTCCATATTTGTTACTCCTTACCCACTCTCATGCAACAGCCCTCAAATCATCCCAATGACAACCTGAAGTCTTCAAAAATGCATTCAAAGTTATGGGTCTGTTCCAGTGAAGTTTAAGGGGTGGAGATCTGCCTCTATACACTCAGACTCTAAGCATAGAAATAGTATTTCCTGTGAAGTCTCCAAATGACTAGCACAAAGCTCTTTCTACATCTGGATTTACTGACGGGATTAGGATCAACCACAGCAATGTTGCCTTCGGCAGGGTCTATAACCACATAGAAGCTTAGCAGGAGACACTCCTGATATTATATGTTGCCCATATCAGAAGAGTAAGATGAAAATTTAAGGAATTTGTTTGTTTATTTGATAAATAGATAAAAATGAATCAGTGGTTCTGAAATCCATGCCTGAGTGACTACACTGTTGTAAGCACTAAATTAAACTGTTTAATCATTAACATGTGATAGTTTACTAATTATGGTATCAATTAAGATTGATATTTCATGCTGGGCGTGCTGGCGCACGCCTTTAATCCTAGCACTTGGGAGGCAGAGGCAGGTGGATCTTTGTGAGTTCAAGGCCAGCCTGGTATACAGAGTGAGTTCCAGGACAGCCGGGGCTACAGGGAGACCCTGTCTTGAAAAGACCAAAAAAAAAAAAAAAAAAGATTGATATTTCATATGGTACATATTGCCTATTCATCTTTTTCTGATCTTTTATAATATTTGAACATATGTAACATTCAAATATTTTATCTCTATCTTCAAAAGCATTTTAAGGTCAAAACAAATGGATTTTATTGTGATCTTCTGTTTAATTAATTTATTTATAATGTTTTCTTTTTCTGAGTCAAAATCTCCTTGTAGCTCAAGCTGTCCTGGAACTTGCTATGTAGATCAGGCTAGCCTCTATCTCACAGAGATCTGATTGGATCTGCTTCCAGAGTGCTGGGCTTAAAGATTTGCATCACCATGCCTGGCCTGTGATCATTTAAAAATGTTAACCCTCTTAGCCAGTCAAAAGATTTAGCACTTAAATGCCCCTTTCACCAAGACTGAGAGCCAGAGTCAGAATCCCAGGACCCACATGATGAAAGGAGAAAGTCAAGTACAACTGGCTGTTCACTGAGCTCAGCATGTGCCTGTGGGAGGTGCTCACCTGCACAGGTACTCATGCACACACAATAAATACAGAAAATGTAAAAGATGCTAAGATTTTGAAGATCTTTCCATGTATTGAAGTTCTTTTATCCTTTTGAGGAGGAAAAGAAAAAAATCTTTTTTTCATTTCAAATATTTTTGGCATAAAATAGAGAAGAAATTCACTTTTCTCAGTACATCATACCATAACCCTTCAATGAGTTACTTAATTGGAAAAAATTCTTTTTTCTTCCACTATTGATTTCTTTTTTTTTAAATTTTATTTATTTATGTATGTGTATGAATGTACTGTCTGCATGCAAGTCTGCGCACCCGTGTCGTGCAATGCCGCGGAGGTCAGAAGAGGGTCTCGGATTCCCCCGGAACTGGAGTTCTCCTGGAATTGGAGTTTCAGACGGTTCTCGGCCGCCATGTGAGTGCTGGGGATCGAACCCGGGTCCTCTGCAAGAGCCGTCGGCGCTCTCAACCGCTAGGCCATCTCTCCAGCCCCCACTATTGATTTCTAATGTTACCTGTATGAAATAATTCAACCTTAAACACAGAATTTGTTTCTAGATGAGCTATATTTTTTTCATTGACCCAATTACAAATTATTGTTCTGAGAACATCACTGTTATTTCTGTTACTACTATCATTATGAATACCATCTTCATTGTTTTATTATAAAAAATGTACAGAAAAGTGAATGAGTAGTTAAGAACATGGAATCAAATATCCTGTTTGAAATACAGGGTTCAACATCTAGAAATTTAGTATCTGTAATCTTGTAAAAACCATAGAATGCTCTCTTTCCTGAACTGCAAGTGATGATTAGTGAAAATATCTAATCTGTGTAGGTTCTTGAGTAGCAGGATAGTTAACACAATTAAGGTTTGAAGGCTGTAACATATTAAACACTAGGTATTTATCTGTAGTACCTTTTATTATTGCCAGTTATTTAATTAACTAGAGTTAAACTAGTTAATTAGGATAAAGTAGAATTAATGAGAATAAATGTGGAGAATTCTAGAAATGATTAATTTGAAATTAGTTGAAAATGGGAGATTTACAAAATAAGCTAGATAAGTGGGGCATGTATTGGATAATGACATACTTCTGCTTATGGAAACACATAATTGTCTTCAGTATGTAATATACCATAAAACATGCCTCTCAACCATGTTCACACACAGTTCAGTAGTATTAAACACATTAATAATCCTGTAAAACCACTGTTAATATCTATCACTAATCACTCCTTTCCAGCTCTTAGGACTGAAAATATCAGTTAAAAACTTTTAGTTTATATATACTCAAATATCAAAATGAAGTCCTATTGTATCAAGTCTCTTTAGTTTTCTATGTAGATATTCATCTTTTATAGAAAAGGAAGTAATTTTATCTTGCTTTTCAGAAGCCCTAATCTTCATTTCTATGATTTCATGAGATGAACAGATTTTTTTTTTAATTTTCAATAAACAATAAGGAACCAGAAAATTTTCCACATTAAATTAGGTATCATTGGGACAAATTCTTCTTTTTAACATATATCTGATTAACATATTGATAAAATAGATTTAGAATTAGGTTTTATTTTTGAAGTTTGATCCCCTATAATAATTTTATTTTATTATTTTATTCTTATTAATTGAAAAACATGAAATGCATATACTTACTGTGTGTATGATGATTTGAAAAACATAAATTGTGGGGTGGCTACATACAGCTAATTCACATATATGTATGTATTCACCTTGCATATTTGCCTGTTTCTGTTCTAAGAATGCTTAGCATTTATGGCTTTACGATTATTCAGGAATACATATCATCATGTTACAAAATATATCTCCTTAGTTTCTTTATCTTTATTACAGTGCTATGCATATAGTCCAGGGTCCTGCACATAGTAGACAAATTCTCATTCTCTGAGATACATGCCCAGCTCTAAATTCTCTAATGACTTTCTTGAATCTAGTTAAAATTTTCTGACATGTGACCAACATCTCAACCCCCTATCCCTCTCCTTCTCCAGTATAGGACCCTCTGATTGTCATCATACTCTCAGCTTAAAGCTTTGAGACTCTCTATAAGTATGAGATTATGCCAGCATTTGTGTTTGTACTATGAGTAAGGATTATGGATCTATAGTTTCATAATGGCAGATGGAAAATATTTCTCATTTTTATTGTTACTTTGGGTTAATATAAGTATTAGGTTTATCTTCACATTTCAAATAATCTGCTTATAATTAGGGAAAAGCTATATGAGGTAATTTTTTCACTTTATTTTCTATTTTCTCAATATTAATTCATTTAATCTGTAAATGAATTTCCATAAAGATAATTTTATAAAAAGTCTTATTCAGTTTATTAGGATTTTTAATATATCAAAATGGGCTTAGAAAGAAAATCTTAGATAGTTCTGACTCTTCCCATCAGTAGTTACAGTCCCTTTTTCATTGGTGAATTTTGCATATTTTATTTTTAATTTTTATTGAAATTGCAAGGCATTTGCTTATTATGCTGATTTTTATCCAAAGATTTTATATACTCTCTTTTTGTTTCCAGTTAATTAGTTTCTGCTGCTATTTTATTATCTCTTTCCTTCTGTTTTTCACTTTGTATTAAAAATGTGTAAAAAATTTTAATGAGAGAATGTGATTTAATGCATTTTATGAAAACATTACTACGTTACTTAATTTTAATTGAATTGGAGTTTTTAAATGAACTTGAATTGCTTTAATTTAAAGTATGTTAACTTTTAATTTTTCCATCAAATATGAATTATAATTCCTGGTTTACTTAGATTTTGAAGAAATATAGTCATTTAGCATTCAAAACTCACATTTAACCTATAGGCACTAAATCCTCAAAAGCCACTCTGCAAAGCCCCAGAAAATATAGTCTTCTGCCTTTTAAACTGTCATTTTTTTAACTATTTTAGAGATTTGGTGAACTTTATCCATTTCTTAAAATTATTTACAATAAGTGTTACTATAATGTTGACATACTTTCCCTACATGAGTAAAATTTCAAAATATTTGACCAAAACTTTGTATCAATTGTGGTGTAAATAGTTACAAATATAAACTACCTGGACACCATTCATTCCTATATATTCAGTGTGGCCAGTATTTCAGACACCATGTTAGAACTGACACAGGATAATGTGGCCTCACATAGACTCTGAACTGCAGAGAGCTCTCATATGCATTCACATGGAAATTTCATTTCTCAGCTTAATTTTCTATTTCTCTTAAAACTGATCTTATTCATTTGCTCAATAATTTATTATCTATCTCTCTATTTTCTTATAGTCAATTATTCAGAAGAATTAAAATATTTTAGAACTGCCAAATACCTAGTATGTAAATCTATAGCAACAGCTCAATTAATGTTTGCTGATTACATAACGAATGGATTGTATCCTGGAGACTACCTGGTATTGGTTACATTATTGAGGTAATTCTTAAAAACCTGAAAAATTTTGCTGTTAGTAGAGGATGAAGATATAAAGACTTCAAGACTGAGATAAGAGACATCGAGCTGTTAATAAATCAAGGCTTTTCCATTTCAACTAGAGTTCAAGATTTTTAGGAAAGGGTGGAAAGAACTACAAGAGCAAAGGACCTTGTGATCTCTCAAACCTGAGTGCTAGCTTTATCTTCCATGTTTTCAGGGATGTATTTAAGAAGATTGTGGAGACTGATGTGGGATGGATCATTTGAAGATGGATGTGGGTTTTAAAAGAATCACATTCCTCTGTTGTTGGATGGATGGGTTGTAGGGAGATTATAAGCCCTCACTAATGTGACCAGTGCAGTTTCATCTGGGTTATCTTCCTCCCTCTCCCGAGTCTTACCTCATGGAATCAAATTCACTATTCAATTTAGACTGGAAAGCAGAGGCAGCCATTCATTTGGTCAATTAAGTGTCCACTTTTATAGGATTCCTAGAGGTTTATCTATCAGATTGCTTAGAAAGGTAAAAAGAAACTATTGTAACTAATAGGTGTCAGTACTGAGATCCCAAATGTTTAGGGTCTTTGAGATAAAAGGCTTATTAACAGCAAGAATGGAGGGTATAGATAAGAGGATCAGTCGAGCTGTTTCCACATTGCACATTTCTGTTTTCTTTTCCTGTATTTTTAAATTTTACTTTATTAAAATCCCTTGCATTTATTCTTGAAAAAAGACAGTGTATATAAACTGTTACCAATTAAAACATTTTCCACATTTAGATTCAAGTTTACTTAATTAAAGATCCTTCATTAAGTTTAAATTCCTATGTAACAATAGTATTTGATAAACTTTTAGACAAAAATATCACAAAGCATAATAACCTTAAATAGAAACAGAAGACAGTACAAGATAGTTTTCAAAAATATTTGTAAATAAAATTGTATGAAAATATATTTCATGGGCTAGAGAGATGTCTCAGTGGTTAAGAATACTGACTGCTGTTGCAGAGGACACAGGTTCTATTCGCATCAATCACATTACAGCTAAAAGTCATCTGTAACTTCTGCTTCAGGGGATCCAATGTCCTCTTTGAGTGGCATGACATTGCATGACATGGGTGCATTTACACACATGCAGGCAGTACACTCAGACACACAAAAAATTAAAAAATAAATTAAAAAATATATTTCAGTTCTCACTTTTGAAATTTCTTGTGTAGGTTTTGTTTATATGGCAGAAATATGGGGTTACAAGGCCGTAGGATCACAGCATACTATACAAGAAAGATGTATAAAAATGGCAAGAGAGATGGAGTCTTTGTATGCCTGTACTTTAATTAGTTTTCATTTGTCCTCATCCTCACCTAAAAGGATTTATAAAGCTTTATACAACAATAGTTTGGAAAACTAAAGTTTAATCGATAGACATTCAGTTTTTGTATTACGGTTATAAATTCTTCTGAGAGCATGTCAACATCCCTAAAAAGCAGGAAATCTGATCCAATATGAACCTCTGCGAATCCTGTCTGGGCATTTTCCAAACTATATCATGTAAGCATTTAAAATGAAGCAAATGGAGTTCAGTTTCATCTAACGGTGTAGAGTTGATTTTCAAAAGATAATATGGTAGGATTTTCTCAAGAATTATTTAATTTTCTATCATTCTAAGGTAAGTAAAAACAGATCTTTGTTTCTGAAACAAGAGTGACTTATGTGTTACTGACATTCAGTTAGAAAAGGGTATATGGGAATAGTGGAGAGGGAGACAGCCATCACTGCAATATTGGTATTAATAGACCACAACTTCCTTAATGTATTTTAACTACATCAGTTTTTTTTATTTAAAATCAACTTAGGATTACATAGATTAATAATCATCTTTTAATATTTATCTGCTTTACTCATTAGATATAGGTCCTTGAAGGTCTCCCGGTGTGTTGTCTAACACATTGCATGCCTTGAACACATAGCTCTTACTCAGAAAATATTTTCCAACAAATAATTTCAGGCACAAAATATGAAATTACTTTTGGTATTGCATTTTAGCAATGTCACTTAAATCACCTACTCCTATTCTGTTTCATTTTACAGTAAAAATGAATTCCTATCATTATGGTCACAAACTTATTTGATGAACACAGGACGCCTTAAGTCTCCCAAATCCTATACCAATTTCTATACTTTAGAAAAATTGAGATTTTTGAAGATTTTGTATCTTATATCTGAAAGTAAGTTTCCTCAAGATATGCTAAAGATATATATATATATATATATATATATATATATATAATTTTGTGTATAAGTATCAGAAACCCAAATGTGGCTTTGGGTCCAAATTAGCAAGTTTATACAGGAACCTCCAACTCAGGGTCACATGCCTTACTTTGGGTGGTGAGCACTTTTGACTGGAGAACATATTGGTGTCCAAACTATTTATAAAATATGTCCGTCTGGTGGGGTAGCAGAATCTTACTTATTTTTGTAGATTTCTGATATATTCACACACACACATACACACACCAAATTTGTAATTAAAACTCTTATAAGGACATCAAAGATTTATGTGGCAAAGAGTGGTCACTGTTAACAAAGATGCCAATGTACTGAAATATATATTCATCCTAGAGTACATTCCCAGTGTTCCTGGATTTTGAAATGTGACCACGTGATTCAGTTCTAATCAATGGAATTTGAATAAAGGGATGTACAGCACTTCCATGATTCATCATAAAATAGTCCATAGTGTGCAACTGTACAAAGTTCAAAGTCACGTGTTAACAATCTTGGAAACATCAACTTCTTGGGGTCTGAAGGACTTGGAAGACCAGAGACAGTTTGTGGACCTGAAGCTCATTTGCACTATCAGATACTTACTGCCACTTATTTCAATGCCTTTATATACATATGGAAAGTTATTTGGTATGACAACTAGTGTTACTTATAGAAAAGGGAGCAGGATTCTATGATGACGTTCTTTCCTATTTCTTAGTGGATATATAAAATGTCTTCATTTAATATCATATCTGTGCTAGTTGAGATGCTGGTTGAGGTTTCATTGTGTGTCATCCCATATAGGAGTAGTTTTCAAATTTTCACATGCCAGTGCTTATCAGAATCATCTTAGCAGCTTGCTAAGACAGAGTATCATGCCTTTTTCTGAAAATTCTGATTTTATTCTCATGTGTAGAGTCAAGTTATGAAACCCTTGCTGGTGGTCCTGGTCAAATATTTGGAGAATACAGAGCTTTGTGTTTACTCTTAAACCTTTTATTCTTGTATTTTCATACAATAAACTATATTGAAAATTAACATCCTATGAAAGATGCAACAGCAGGCAGAAAATAGAATCCAGTACAAGCTGTAAGGCTTTTTGTGATCAAAATTGTCAAAAAGAGTATATCTGTTATAATAGAACACAGAAAAAGTAGCTTATATCCACTAAGAAATAGGAAAGAAATTCATCACAGAATCCTGCTCCCTTTTCACTCCACAGTCCTGGTGTTTTGTGTCTTCTAGCTGATAAGCATTGAGTATTTTCCTCCATCATAGTAATTTTACTTATAAGTAACACTAGTTGTCATAGCAAATAACTTTCCATATGTATATAAAGGCGTTGAAGTAAGTATCTGATAGTGCAAATGAGCTTCAGGTCCACAAACTGTCTCTGGTCTTCCAAGTCCTTCCGACCCCAAGAAGTTGATGTTTCCAAGATTGTTAATACGTGACTTTGAACTTTGTACAGTTGCACACTATGGACTATTTTATGATGAATCATGGAATGCTGTACATCCCTTTATTCAAATTCCATTGATTAGAACTGAATCACGTGGTCACATTTCGAAAGCCAGGAACACTGGGAATGCGCTCTAGGATGAATATATACTTCAGAACATTGCCATCTTTGTTAACAGTGGCCACTCTTTGCCACATAAATCTTTGATGTCCTTATATGAGTTTTAATTACAAATTTGGGGCACGCACGTGTGTGTGTGTGTGTGTGTGTGTGTGTGTGTGTGTATGAATATATCAGAAGTCTACAAAAATAAGTAAGATTCTGCTACCCCACCAGAAGGACATATTTTATAAATAGTTTGGACACCAATATGTTCTCCAGTCAAAAGTGCTCACCACCCAAAGTAAGGCATGTGACCCTGAGTTGGAGGTTCCTGTATAAACTTGCTAATTTGGACCCATAGCCACATTTGGGTTTCTGATACCTATACACAAAATTGTATTGATATATATCTTTAGCATATCTTGAGGAAACTTACTTTCAGATATAAGATACAAAATCTTCAAAAATCTCAATTTTTCTAAAGTATAGAAATACATAAAATGTCTTCATTTAATATCATATCTATGCTAGTTGAGATGCTGGTTGAGGTTTCATTGTGTGCCATCCCATATAAGAGTAGTTTTCAAATTTTCACATACCAGTGCTTATCTAAAAAGAGACAAATCCATACAAATACAAGAAGCACATAGGACTCCAAACAGACAAGATCAGAAAAGAAACTCCCCATGCCATATCATAGTTAAAATTCTAGACACTCAAAACAAAGACAAAATTCTGAAGGCTACAAAAGAAAAACAAGTCACATACAAAGGGAAACCCATCAGAATTACAACTGACTTCTTGGCTCAAACCATGAAAGCAAGAAGAAAATGGAGCAAAGCATTCCCAGTGTTAAAGGACTATGGATGCCAACCCAGAATACTTTACCCAGCAAAAATGCCGGTTATAGTTGAAGGAGAGAGAAGAATCTTCCAGGACATAAACAAGATGATAGAATACATGTCTGGAAAGCCAACTCTTCAGAAAATGCTTGAAGCAATTCAAAGAGCAGAAGAAAGGAACAACTATCCCCAAGCACCTAGGAAAAGAAACTAATAAAAACATAACCGTAGGAGTAGAATCAGACCAAAAGTCCAAATGGATAATAAAGTGAAAGGAAGCAACATCTATCTTTCAATTATAACCTTAAATATTAATGGACTAAACTCCCCAATCAAAAGACATAGACTGGGAGAATGGATTAGGAAACAAAATCCATCTATATGCTGTCTACAAGAAACCCATCCCAATTTCAGGGATAGGTAACAATTTAAGGTGAAGGGATGGAAGAAAATATTCCAAGCAAATGGTACCAAAAAGAAAGCAGGTGTTGCTATTCTAATTTCAGACAAAATAGACTTCAAAACAAAAGAAATCAAAAGAGACAAAGAGGGCCATTACATCTTTATTAAAGGAACAAATGACGATGAAGATCTCACAATGATGAATATATACACACCAAACTCTGGTGCACCAAACTTTATAAAGACAATTCTTCAGGACTTCAAGGCACAGATTGACCCCAGCACACTAATAGTAGGGGACTTCAATACCCCATTAAGTCCTTTAGAAAGATCAACAGGACAAAGGATAAACAGAGAGATATCTCAACTGAATGATACAATAAACCAAATGGACGTCACAGACATCTATTGAATATCCCACCCAAATGCCAGAGAATAAACTTTCTACAAAGCACCTCACAGAACATTCTCCAAAATAGACCATATACTGGGACACAGGAAAAAACTCAACAAATACAAAAAGATTGAAATAATCTCAGGCATTCTATCAGACCACAGTGCAATAAAACTCAATATCAACACCAGGATATGCCCTAAAATCTACAAGAACACATGGAGACTAAACAACACTCTCCTGAATAATGAATGGGTCAAGGAAGAATGACAATGATAATACAACTACACAAAACCTATGGATACTTTAAAAGCAAGTCCTAAGAGGGAATTTATAGCTTAAAAGAAAAAAAAAAAAAAAGAAAACCAGAAAGAACACAAGTGAATGACTTAACACTGCAGCTAAGAATACTTGAGAGAGAACAAATGAACCCTAAACACAGCAGACAAGAAAAAATAACAAAAATCAAAGCAGAAGTCAATGAAATAGAAACAAAGAAAACCATACAAATAAATCATTGAATCCAAAAGTTGGTTCTTTGAAAGAATAAACAAAATAGACAGATCTCTAGCCCAGTTAACCAAAAGAAAGAAGGAGCAACTCCAAATCAATAGAATCTGAGATGAAAGGGGAAATATCACAACAGACAATGAAAAGATCTAGACAATCATACGGGAATATTTCAAAAACCTATACTTTACGAAGTTTGAAAACCTAGAAGAAATGGATGAATATCTGAAATCCTGGGAATCAACAAAGCTCAACCAAGAAGAGATCGACAGCCTAAATAGACCAATAGTACAGGAAGAAATTGAAGATGTAATAAGTAGCCTCCCAACCAAAAAATTCCCAGGCCCAGATGGTTTCATGGCAGAATTGTGTAAAATATTTCAAAAAGAATTACAACCATTACTACTCAAGTTGTTTAGAAGGATACAAATGGAGGGAGTTCTCCCAGATTCCTTCTATGAAGCCAGCATCATGCTATTACTAAAACCAGGCAAAGATACAACCAAAAAGGTGAACTTTAGACCCATTTCCTTAATGAACACAGATGCAAAAATTCTAAATAAAATACTTGTAAATCGCATACAGACCCACATCAAGAAGATCATTCACTATGACCAAGTTGGATTCATTCCAGAAATGCAGGGATGGTACAACATACGAAAATCAATAAATACCATCAAACTATGAATGGACAGAAAGACAATAACCATACGATCATCTAAATTGCTGCTGAAAAAGCCTTTGACAAAATCAGGCATCCCTTCATGCTTAAAGTCCTAGAGGGAATTGGATTGGAGGGATCATTCCTCAATGTAATCAAAGTCATATACAGGAAACCCACAGCCAATATCATCCTAAATGGGGAAATGACAGAAGCATTCCCCTTAAAGGTAGGAACTCAGCAAGGGTGCACCCTGTCACCACTCCTTTTCAATATAGTGCTTGAAGCCCTTGCTAGGGAAATAAGGCAAGAAAAGAAAATTAAATGAGTTATAATTGGAAAAGAGGAAGTCAAGCTATCCCTTTTAGCTGATGACATGATCACTTACTTAAGGGATGCTAAGAACTCCACCAGAAAACTCCTAGAAATGAAAAAGAGCTTCAGTAAAGTGGCAGGAAACAAAATAAATCTAGAAAAATCAGTAGCCTTTCTCTACACCAACAGTAGGCAACTGAAGAAGGAATACAAGGAGACATTCCCACTCACAATAGCCTCAAAAACAATAAGATACCTAGGAACAAACCCAACCAAAGACACCAAGGATCTCTACAACAAAAATTTAAACCCATGAAGAAGGAAATTGAGGAAGACATCAGAAGATGGACAAACCTCCCATGCTCATGGTTTGGGAAAATAAATATAGTACAGATGTCCATTCTACCCAAACTTGTATACAGATTTAATGCAATCCCAGTCAAAATCCCAAAGACTTTCTTCACAGGCTTGGGAAAAAATCCTTAATTTCATTTGGAAAAACAAAAGACCCCAAATAGCCAAAACAACCCTGAGCGAAAAGAGCAATACAGGGGGGAATTCTATACCAGACTTCAAACTATACTACTGGCTATAGTCATAAAAACAGCTTGGTACTGGCACAAAAACAGACCAGTTGACCAATGGAACAAAACCAAAGATCTAAACCTGAGCACATACAATTTCAGCCACCTTATTTGACAAGAGGGCCAAGAAGACACAATGGAGGAAAGACAGCATTTTCAGCAAGTGGTGTTGGCAAAACTGGATCACCAGCTGTAGAAGAATGAAATTAAACACCTACCTCTCACCCTGTACAAAAGTCAATTCCAGATGAATCAAAGACCTCAACGTGAAACCCAAAACTCTGGAGGCGATAGAAGAAAAAATTGGCAGCAGACTACAAGACATAGGCATAGGAAAAGACTTCCTAAATCAGACAGCAGCTGCACAAGAAATAAGATCGACAAGTGACAAATGGGACCTCATTAAACTCAAAAGCTTCTATACAACAAAAGAAACAATAAAGGAAGTGAAAAGAAAACCCACAGAGTAGGTAGAAAACTTCACTGTAGATACATCTGACAAAGCATTGATCTCCAGAGTATACAAACTACTCAAAAAACAAAGAAGAAAGAAAACAAATGAATCACTCAAAAGATGGAGCAAAGACCTGAATAGAGACTTCACAGAGGAGGAATTAGAGATGGTTGAGAAACATCTTAAAAACTTTTCAACGTCACTAATAATTAGGGAAATGCAAATTAAGAACACTCTAGGATATCATCTCACTCCGATAAGACTGGCCAGGATCAAGAAAACAAATGATACCAAGTGCTGGAGAGGTTGTGGGGAAAGGGGAACACCACTCATCCATTGCTGGTGGGAATGTAATCTTGTACATTCACTATGGAAAGCAGTGTGGAGAACCCTTGGAAGACTCAAAATGAGCTTGCCATTTGACACAGTCATACCACTCCTGGGTATGTACCCACAAGACTCATCTTACTGCAGAAATACATGCACAGCTATATTTATTGAAGGTCTGTTCACAATAGCAAAAATCTGGAACCAACCCAAATGCCCTTCAACTGACGAGTGGATAGAGAAAATCTGGTACATGTACACAGCAGAGTTCTATGCAGCAGTAAAGAAAGACAACATCATGATCATTGCAGGTAAATGGATGGAGCTAGAAGACATTATATTAAGTGAAGTTACACAGTCCCAGAAAAACAAACAATGAATGGTATTCCTCATCTGTGGATGCTAGCATCAATAACCCAGTTATAAATATTTCTTGTGGAGAGGGATGCATATTAAAAGAACAACAACAGAAAGACTGCGTCAGAAAACTGACTGAAATGGTGAATCGGGAGGGGTGGGAGGGGTGGGAGAGGGACACGGGTGTATGTTCGATTAATGTATATTTAATTGACATGA